>JAJOZX010000166.1:305000-540000 GCA_023014485.1 Bathynomus jamesi
ACTGAAACCTTGAATCCAAACTAAATATTCAGTTTCAAATCCACAAACAGTTTTCGAACTCGTATCGATTTCGCAAAAGAACGAAAAACTTTAATTTCAAATCAAAATTTCGATCTCTATATTAACTGCATCCCACTTCCATTATTATATATATATATTATATATATATATATATATATATATATATATAACACAGGGTGGGCCAAAAGTCTGGATACATAGGAAAATATTTATTTTAATACATAAATTACAACAAATGGTAAATACTTAAAAGGAATATCAACTTAACTCGTAAATGCGTATCCGTGATACTGTACAGTGGTTCGTACTCCAGTATAAACAACAAATTATAACAAATGCTCAAATTGGCGGCCTTGACATCGAGACACTTAGGGATGGAATTTATGATTTTTAAAATCTTCGAATTGAAGTTCTCGAGATGCGTGTTCATTGATCTATCGTCTTGTTGACTTACTGGACTATTCGTTAAAGTTTCACATACCATTGCAGAGGTTTTCATCAGTTGCAGTTTTTGGACGACCAGAACGCCGTGATCATGTACACTCCTGTTTCTTTGAAACGTTTAAACAACTTGCCAACAGTCGCAGTGTTACTGGATGCTTATCAGGATGATGTTCTATTGAATTCGGTAGCAACTTCTCTGTGTGTAGCGCCCTGTCTTGCGTACATGAGCACAAGTTCTACCCGGTCTTCTGTTGTTAGATTCGAAGCCATTTCTGGGCTGAAATAAAAAAAGTATTTGAGTATTTATACTGGAGTACGAACTACTGTACAGTATCACGGATACGCATTTACGAGTTAAAGTTGATATTCATTTTAAATATTTACCATTTGTTGTAATTTATGTATTAAAATAAATATTTTCCTATGGATCCAGACTTTTGGCCCACCCTGTATATATATATATATGAAAATTATTTCACGAAAGTAACACGTGAAAAATATTTATGATGAATAAAACCACGACGGAAAAGAAACAGAGTGGTGCTCAAACGCTTTCGTCTAATGACATCCTCAGGAATACTGGAGTGAATAGAGAGTTCAAGACTGTATATAGGTTACAAAAATATATATTATATATATATGTATATAGTAAGTACAGAAATAAAAATTGTTGGAGGAGCATACACATTTGTAAGGAAAACTAACAATTTTAGCACTTTGCCCGAAATTCAACATAAGCTCAAATGGCTTGTTTACAGCCAATTTTTTATAGTTATTGTCTGAATGATACATAGGTCACAAAAGAATAAAGAAATAAAAATAAATATGAATTGGAAACAAAAATAAATAAAAAATTACAAAATGATGCCTAAATGATATATAGGTCACAAACGAAATAAACATACAGAAATAAACACACAGATAAAAACAAAAATTGTAAGCGGAGCATACAAATTCAAGCTCAATTGGATAGCTTACAATCAATTTAATAGATGATGCCGAAATGATATATATGTCACAAAGAAATAAAATAAAGAAATGAACCTAAAAAAAAATAAAAAATAAATTGAAAAATAAATTGTGAGAAGCATACAAATTTTTAATGGAAAAATTACCAAAGGTTTTTATAGTTATTGTCTGAATGATACATAGGTCACAAAAGAATAAAAAATACAAATAAATATAAATTGAAAAAAAAAATTACAAAATGATGCCTAAATGATATGTAAAGTATAAGAAATATAAGAATATATAAGAACCTATATACGAACCTATATAAGAAATATATATATATACATAAGGGAAAAATTACCAAAGGTTTTTATAGTTATTGTCTGAATGATACATAGGTCACAAAAGAATACAGAAATAAAAATTAATATAAATTGGAAACAATTACAAAATTATACCTAAATTATATACAAAGAAATATAAGAATATATAAGAAATATATGATATATATGCAATATATAAGAAATATAAGAAATATATGATATATATGCAATATATAAGAAATATAAGAAATATATAAGAAATATATACCTATACATAAGAAATATATATATATATATATATATATACACACATACATATACACATACATATATACAGGGCGTCCCAAAAAAATGTATACACACTTTAACAGCTGATAGCTCAATTGATGTTTCTTTCTTTCCAAGTTAAACCCATTAGAATTAATAATGGCAGTCAGACTAAGCTTTGAACAAAGGAAATTCATTCTAAAATGCTACTGGAAGTGTGAAAACGCAGTTGAAGTGCAAAGACAGTTTAGGAGGGAGTTTCAAACAGATCCACCAACGCGACTTACCATCACTCGAATTAGAGATAAGTTTGAAGCCGATGGAACTGTTCAAAATGTCCACAAGAAGCGTTCCGGAAGACCACGGACATCGACAAGCCCCACAAAGCAAGAAAGAGTACTGGAAACGTATCACCAAAGTCCAAGAAAATCTGTGCGGCAAGCGAGTCGTGAGGTAGGAATTTCAGAATCGTCTGTCCAACGCATTTTGAAGCGCTGTCAATGGAAAAGTTACATTCCAAGATTAGTCCATGCTATTAATGAAGATGATCCGGACCGAAGAGTGGAGTATTGCGAGTGGTACTTGGCACGATGTGGATGTGGATTGGACGAAGGGGTTTCGTAGAATACCCTCCGCGTTCACCAGACCTCACACCACTAGACTTTTTTATGGGGATACTTAAAAGACAAAGTCTACGCTATAAAACCTGCAACAGTCGCTGAATTGAGAGCAGCCATTGAACGAGAATGCACACAAATACCAAACGAAATGTTTCGTGATGTTTGCGATTCCATTGCTTCGCGTTATCAGCAGTGCCTGGACCAGAACGGACGTCAGTTTGAAAACAGGCGTTGACAAAACAATTAAATAATGTCTGTCGATTCTATTACATTTTGAAAATGAAATGTATTTTAATAAACACTGCCTTTATAATTATTTAAAGTGTGTATACATTTTTTTGGGACGCCCTGTATATATAAATATAAGAAATAAACATACAACAATAAATTGAAAAATAAAATTGTAAGAGAAGCACACAAATTTATAAGGGAAAAAAAAATTACCAAAGGTTTAGCAACCTGAGCTTCTTGTTTAAATCCATTCTGAAGGAATTCAGAACAACGGGATCGATGTTGCTAGAGTGAAACAAAACTGAAGCATTATTCCAATCAATACAATGGAATAACTCTGACAAATGGACAAATAGGGCACTGGACAGCTGTCCCGTTCTAACGGACTACTGATGTCGTTTTACACGCGTTTGCAAATCCTTTCCCGGCTGACCTATGTAAAAGGAATCACATTGTTTACACCCAATTTTATAGATAATGCCTAAATTATTGGTAGGGCTATTTTTTAGTATGAAAGATTAGCAGTGTTGGTGTCAGGAGGAGTCTGGCACAGGAGTAGACATTGCAACAGCTGTTGTCGAATGTTTAAATGACTGGAACTTAATTGATAGCATTAAAGGTATGTGCTTTGACACAACTGCCACGAACACGGGTCCTAAAAAGGGAGCTACTGCACAAATAGAACAAAAACTTAGAAAAGACCAGTAGTGGGCACCGTTAACCAAAAAGTTAACTTCGATAACGATAATCCGTTAACCCCAATTTTTAACTCCGATAACGATAATCCGATAATTTTACTACAAAGTTAACGGAAGTTAACGATAATCCGTTAACGATAACTATTTCTTTACTAACATTTAAAAAAATCAAGGAAAAAAGCTTTAAAACCCATAGAAAATGTTTATTTATGCAAAATCCAACAATAAATAGGTATTTAACTGTATTTTTATCAAGTTTTGCAACTTTTTTGCTTAATAACTTTTTTTTTTATTTTTAATAAAAAATGTACTGATTACATGTTTTGAAACCCTTGTAATCACTAACCATTAACTAAATTTTAATTTACCAGAGAATAATTATGGCGGGAACTGAAAGGTAAAATTAAATTTTAGGCACATTTATTAAAGACTATGACACAATGTGCTGGTTGCCCTTCAGAAAGACCAACTTCTCAAAGTTAGGCCCAACTGCCAGTCTTGACCTCTTGGGCCTCAGGATGTCCTTGCCGAGAGAGAAGAGCTGTTCCACTGCGGCAGAGGACGGAATTGGCAGACTGAAGTTATGGCGGTTTGAATTCATTCGCGGAGCGGTGATCTTCCGTGAATGACTCCTCGCAGTTAACGTGTTAACGGACTTTAACAGACTAAATATCGAGTTATCGGAAGTGAACTGGTCCGATAACGATAAATGGAAATTAACTTCCGTTAATAGTCCGTTAAAAAAAGTTAACTTCGTTAATTAACTGTTATCGGATTAACGCTTTAGTGCCCAACACTGGAAAAGACTTACTAAATATTGCATGCCGGCACCATATAATTGAACTTATTGCATCCAATGTTTTTGAGGTGTCTTTGTTCCGCCAGTAGCGGACCTGATATTTCGATATTCAAACGCTTTAAGTCTGCCTGGAACTCCACCAATAAAGAAAATTTTGAAACCTTTCCTGATACTTCAAGACGTGATGAACTCCTTGTTATTTGTAAGAAACATCTAACCTCCACACAAGTCCGAGATGATTACAGAGAGGTTCTGGAACTTACATTCATCTATCTAGGAGATGTTCCACCACGTGTAGTCAAATTTCTAAAGTCAGGTGCTTTGCATCGTGCCAGGTGGATGTCTCGCATAATCTATGCAATAAAAATGAATCTTTTCTGCTCACAGTTTAAAATGACTCTAAAGGAACAAAGTGGAATAAAACGTTTTGCACAATTTGCCATTAGATACTATGTTCCTGCATGGTTTTCTGCACCTATCGCTACTTCTGCCCCTGCCAATGATCTTTCGCTACTAAAACTGCTGCTAGTATACGAAGACAAAAGCATTGCTTCTGCAGCATCTCAAGCACTTTCTCGCCATCTTTGGTACCTAAGTGAATTTCTTATTTCACTTTCATTCTTTGATGAAGATATTTCCATTGATGTTAAAAGAGACATGGTAAAGGCACTCGACATAAGGGGATCTAAACATCCGCCCAAAAGAATAAATTTGAATCTTTCTGCCAACGATATTCAAAACAAGACAGTAGCCAGCTTTTTTACTAGCTCGTCTCGACTATTTTTCACTAAGCTCGGACTCCCAATAGGAGGATGATCCAACAAACTGGAAGAACCGACAAGATTATCAAATGGCTCTTGAGCATGTCAAGTCAATGATGGTAACAAATGGTAACTCCGAAAGAGGAATAGCATTAATAAAAAATTTCAATGCACATCTAACTAAGAATGAAAGTCAAAAGCAGTTTCTCCTGCAAGTAGTGGAGCAACATCGCCTGCAGTTTCCTAATATAAAAAATCAAACTTGAAGCAGGAACTGCGAACGCAGCAACAATGAGTGGGAGATGGGCACCCATAAGACCCCCACCTCTGAGTGGTTAATACTCCATTATAGTTGAATATGGAGGGGGACTGCGATAAACTAAAGAAATTTTTTAATATGAATTCAAAGAATTTTGAAACAAGAAAATTAAGAAATTTAAAGTCGAGTGTGGCACTATTAAATATTTATTAATTTTGATAAGTTTTGGTCAGTAATGTTTTTTTAATACAGGTAACAATTTCCGAGGGTAAGACTTAAGATTCAGATACTTTTAAAATTTACTGTATAATTTTGGACCACCCTAATATATATATAATATATATATATATATATATATATATATATATATATATATATATATATATATATATATATATATATCAGTGGCGACTCCTGCACTCGGGCTTCTCGGCTGAGCCCGAGAGGCAAGGGGCAAGGAGAAGCATGAGAGATAAAATTGTGTATTTATAGATTTAAGTTTTAAAAAAAGTTTTAAATACAAATTGTAAAAAATGGTTTTTGGCTGGTAGTATGTTACTATTTTTCTGTCTAGCCTTCGTCACGCAAGCAAATTTTGAGCGCATTTAGATACCCTTACTACCTATAAAAAACTATATTGACACATTAAGTTTTCGTGTAATCTTTCAAGATCCTTTACTCGGGCGCAAGACATTACGCCCGAGAAAGTATAAGTAATATCGTATATTTAAAGTTCTTTTAATGAATAATTATTTGCTTGCATACGGTTACATAATAGTCCTTCTTCTAATTCTCATTAAATAAAATACGTTTTTCCTCCTTTTAATTTTTTTTATAAAGAAAAAAACATTTCAACTCGGGCTTATATCCTTCGGCCTTGTAGAGGCACAATTTTTAATTCTGGCGATACATGGTAACTTTTTACATTTCGATAAGCATGCCTTCAACTGCCTTGGGCGGCGATGCAGTTTGATTTTTGTCGCAGTGTAAGATTGTTCGCTTTTCTTAAATAATCTGATTTATTTTTAATATTATAAGTATTCTAAGAAGTATAGCCCACCCATGGAGGACATAGTGTTATTATTAAAAGAAAACCACAAAGCTGATTCAGCTCCTTCTTACCATACCTGTAACTTCTGTTTCAAATGAAAGAAGTTTCTCTGTTCTTGATCGAATTAGATCATATTTAAGAAACACAATGGCTCAAGAACGGCTCTCGTCCCTGGCTAGGATTTCAATTGAAAAAGAAATACTTATTGATTTAGAAAGCAAAAAGGAATTACATGACCGAATATTAAAGGAATTTGCTTTAAAACCAAGACGCTTGGACTTTATGTTCAAGTAAATAAAATTCAAATAATTTTTTTACCGAGGTATGTATTTATTTATTTTATTGATAATCTTAAGTTATTGTCATGCATTTAAATGTCGGCTCATATGTAGACTTGAAAATTTAAAAAGAGCCCGAGTAGTCTTGAAGAGCTGGAGTCGCCACTGATATATATATATATGTATATATGAGATGAGGAGAGTTTATATTCTCTGCGCTGAGGACTATGATTCCTCCTCCCCAACCTTCACCCTCACCGGAAAATATAATAATATAGTGTTCACGAAGGTCAGGCTTGTTACCACTTTTCTTGAGTTGGCCTGGTGAAGTAAAGAGTTGGTTTCTTGCGCTCCCCACTTCACATAGCCAGGTACGCCCAGTTCATCTGGAATTCTTCTGAACTAGGCGTCTAGTCTTTTTTGAAGATACACTACACCACTCGTGTTCTTTACTTCCTTGGGCAGCTGGTTGAACAGTCTTGGTCTTCTCACAACAAAATTATTTTCCTGCCTGTCTCGCCTATAATTTGGGAACACGACACATTCTTCCTTTCGTACTTTTCACTCTTGTTTGAGTGGTTATTGGGTTGAAAGTAAGATTAGGGACTAGTTCCTCCATTCTTTTCCAAGTGTAAATAATGGTGTATCTCTTCCTTTTTCTTTCCAGCGAATATAAATTTAATTAGGTAATTATTCGTTTTTACACCCAGTCTGTTTTCATGATGAGAACAAACTTTTCTTGTCAATTTTGAGGTGTTTTGCAGGAATCTGCCATCCGTTTTCTGTGCAAATGCGTAGTTTCGAGATATCGTCATCTCGAAAACTACGCATTTGCACAGGAAACGGATGGCAGTTTCCTACAAAACACCTCAAAATTAACCAGAAAAGTTTGCTCTCGTCATTTTCGTTTAAACTAACGAAAATATCACGACTTAACCTAACCAATCATCAAGTGCGTACAGTTGACCTAACCAATCATCAAGGGCGTACAGTTGACCTAACCAATTATCAAGGGCGTACAGTTGACCTAACAAACCATCAAGGGCGTACAGTTGACCTAACCAGGCATTCAGTTGACCTAACCGGGCATTCAGTCGACCTAACCGGGCATTCAATTAACCTCACTGGGCATTCAATTAACCTAACAGGTTAATATTGGTTATTTCACCTAAATATCTTCTGATCTTTTCGTATTAGGCACTCACTGTCACATTTCGGCCGTAATTGATAAAAACATCCAATCCTTTGTCTTCATCTAGAGCACAATACGAATCAAGTTCTCAAAGTCGAAATCACACGAACGGCACGTCATAATTCTATCCCAAGCACTACCAAACTGAATCCAATTAGAAAAAAAAATTGCCAGAACAAAAACCAACAAACTAGTCAAGTCGTAGAGTAGCGAAAAAATAGCTCAATCAGGAAAAATATTTTATGAAAAAAAGTACATTATAGCCAAAACAGGAAATATATTTTATTAAAAAAGTACATTTGAAGAAATTTGCACAACATAAGATATATATTTTCTTAGTCAGTTTTGAATGGCAATTCAATATATTGTACTGTTTTAACCCCGCGTAAGCGGGTGAAAAGACGAATATTAACCTTTATTAATGTAACCTTTACCAGTAATTTAGTTCTTTGCATCCACTGATCTTGGCTATGAAGCTTCTCTGAATCCCTTCTAGTTGGCTAATGTCTTCTTTTTATATGGGAATGCTAAGACCGAGCAATGATCCAACTTGAGTATGATGAGTGTTTTCAACAAAAGAATCATTATATTCCTATCCCTTCTTTTAAAGGTTCTTAGTATCTGTCCAGTTATTCTTTTTTGCTCTGTTTATTGCTACCTTATTTTGTGTTTCAAATTTTGCGTCATCAGTCATTACAACTCCTAAATCTTTTGCTTTAGAATTTCTCTAAATTTCCTGTCCATTTCGGGTATAGTATTCCATGGATTTTAGGTGAGTAGTATGGGCGACCCCCCTCCCTCCCTTGTTGCAAAACCCCCTTCCCCCCTCCACTGATACCCCCTAAGTCGTAACGACAGTTGCTCATTATATAAAGAAACAATTCTTCAGGGTGAACGGTGTAGGTGAGCTCAGCACTGTACCGCTCAAGTCTTTTGTACCAAAGTTCATGATATTTCGAAGAGTCTAAACCTTTTAAATAAGCATCCAGCTCTACATCATTCTCACCTCGTTCAGTCCTACACTCGGTAAACCCGTCGAGCAGAGCGGTGTATGCGTATTCAAGAATCGTATCAAAATAAATCATATCCGTAACACGTGCGTCTAATATAGGCTTCAGCTTGCGGAATCCGACGATTTCAAACATTCTGTCGAGGATGAATCGGTTTCGGGTGGGGACAAGAACGTTATTATCAGACGCATTCTTCCACATCAATCGTATAGCAATGCTTGGCTGATCGTTATTTATACACAACGTACAAACAATGGCATAAGAGGGGTATCACTAATCTGTTCTCTTCGTGTACCTACACCTGCAGGTATTTTATAACGATCCTCGCTCCAATTCTGAACTACCACGAAGCCTCTATTCATCTCCTCAACACTTAAATAAACAACATTCCGTTTACCAGAGTTTGTTTGTCTACACGTCGTCTCAAGTACAGTACATAGTTAATGGCGCCGGTTTTACACCTCAACACGCGCAATGACTTCGTCACAGACACAACATACACGGCATTGAGAATGCTGCTGAAAGGAAGCTCCATCGTATTCTATTGTGAGGAGTGCACGTCCAGTCGGTTCAAGCTCTGAGATGACTATGGGCCACAGGTGGTCGGATCGGCTCGACGGGAGGTGTGGAGTGAATCACATCATAAACTGATGAATCGTGTTCGGTGTTGTTCCAACATGAAAGAACCATGTGAATACCTGTTTCCCATTATACCTGGCAATCAGAATTTTTCCGACACATGAAGTAATATCGGTTTTAAGTTTTATCACTCCCCAGAATGCGCACCAGACATTTTCGATCAGGGGGATTTTCACGAACTAAATACATTTTATTCACACTCCGGCGCACTATTTGAGAGAAACATGTGCCCATATTTTTCTTTTTTGCTTAGCAGGCGATACTCGTCTCTAAATTCTGTTAAAAACTCACCCAAGCCTTTAGCCACAACCTCACTGCAAACCTCGTCATAATATATATTAATGTAGTGGTAAAAATACTTCAGATTCTCCATTATAACAAGATTTATATTCTCAGCCGCAGGGTACGAGTACTCGGTATGATGAAACATGACATAATACCGCTTGTCAACCACTCATCAACAAGACTCACTAATCATAACCGTTGCTTCTCTTCTGCACGTATTGTTTCTTCCACTTCACGGTATATGTAAGCTTTTATAAAGTTTAGTTCTACAACGTAATTCAGTACATCGTTTGTACCACGAAATCCTGCAATGCTCTCGCCAGAATAGCCGTAGAGTATTTGAACCTCTTGTTCCTCAAGCTTCGCACGGTTCAATGTAGCCTTATGAGTCTCAAAGGAGGGTGGAAGAGGGAATCTTTGAGTGTTCACCACATCTTCACACTTTATCGAATACCACTTCAAAAAATTTGAACACGCAATATTAAAGGTAGCCATCACTATTTTTCGTCTACGTGAGATTTCGTCAAATACACGTCTGAGATCCAGGGCTTGTAGCGGTCAACTGAGCACGCAGAGGTAGAGATATGCCCAGGTAGTAGCAGGAGTCACGTGACTATTGGTCGATCATACAGGGGCGGAGCTTAGGACTTTTCCTGTACAAACGCGCGCACACACACACACACACACACACACACACACACACACACAAAGGAGAAAATGAAACGCTAATTGAATCACGATTTATTTAATAAACATATCTTTGAATTATTCAAGGTGTGTGTGTGTATATATATATATATATATACACACACACACACAGTATATATATATATATATATATATATATATATATATATACATATATATATATATATATATATATAACAATTAAGGATTATGGTATCCAAAGGGTACGGTATCATAGGTACCAGGCACCTGGTAACGCTTCCTATAGGTGTTACGGCATACCTTCGTACCCCTAAGTACCTTCACGACCCTCATGCTTCAATCTTATCCTTCAAAAAAGTGTTTATAGATGGCGTGAAAAGCTTGGGGAGCTTCTGAAACCTCCACACCTCATATATCTTCAATATTCTGCAGCCATGGCGAACGGCTAGTGACAGCTCAGGGCTTGTATATACGCCTCTGATCTTACGCTGGTTGGCTGTGTGATTACAAGTCCCATTGTTCTCTTCTGCGCACTTCACGCACAGGGGAAACATAAGCTTGTGGTCTATAACGACGGGTAAGATCGGCATCCATAAATCGCGAGGGAGAAGCACGTCTACTTAAGAAAGACCGAAATAGTTCTTGTTCAAATTTGCTGAGAAACTCCTCGATCGGGGGCAGGGCTGGTCCTACCAGTTTTTCAGGTGCATCTACACTGTACGGATTGTTCTTCATCACGTAGGGGTATAAAGAGCAGAAGTCGTAGTAATGGAGTTTCACCCCCTCCGTACGCGGAAAGTATAGCTTGAAGGGATTTGTACGCCCTCCGAACAAGCTATCACCGCATTTGAGAGGCTCCAGCACCATTGAACGCTTGATCGTATTTATCTTTTCACGGTACTGTCCATCTGTTCTATCCGTGCATCATACTCATGCTCCGCTCCCACAAGATCTTGTGAGTGAACTGGGTGCCTATAAGCTGATCGCGGGTGTGGGTCCATACAAGACTGTCAGCAGGAGATCTACCGTGGATATTTCCTACGATTCCGCACTCAAGACGGGGGCATCCGTGCCACCAACAGCCGTTAAAGGAGTACACAGTCTCCTCACCAGTGGCACGGTTTTCGCTTAGACCATCCACCCAAAAAACACGACCATTAACCTTAATGGGACTTCCCCCGTTGAGGGCATGTTTTATGTATACACCTGTCTGCTGCTGTATGTGTATGAGCCAGTAAATAGCCTTGTGCCCATAACTATGAGTGTTGTTTCTATGAATGACGGCTAAGGTGTCTTTCGGCATGAAATTGTTCTTGAACACAGTAAAGCACATTGCGGCGATCGTGGTTGCGACTTGCAACGGATCGCATTTCAAACGGTCTATGTACATCCTTCTAAAGGCCTGGAAACATACTATAAGCACACGAACATCATTCACACAATAACGCTCACATTCATCAGCTATATTGTAAGGATTAAATCCATTAAAACTGTTGTAGTTGCAGTCAAAATCTTCACGTTCACCTGTACTCATACATTCATAGTTAAAGTAATGTTTGGGGAGAGGTAGTGCTACGTAACTTAAAGTTTTGTTAGTGAGGAATGTGTGAGGGAAATACTCTTTTGAAACTTCGGCGACTACGCCCATCACCTTGGCTAGCTTGGCTAATTTGCAAGGTGTGAATAATAAAGTGTCTTTAAACTCTACATTACCTTTTATTTGCATCTGTATAAGCTTGATTCCTCTTTTCAAGGGATCACCTGTAAATATCTCAGATGAATCGTGCTCAAGCAGCTCCTCATAAAGGAACTGTGTGTCAATTTTTTCCCCGTTATGGGCAAGAATATACACAGTCATTTTTTTTAACTTGTCCGCTAACTTGACAATATAGGACGCAAAGAGTTTCACGGGACTGTCGTGTGAAATCGTTTTAAAAACTTTTGTCCGTTTACCACATTTGTGCCACTCATCACACTCGACTTCCATGTACTCATTGCAGATAGTCTGGCTGACAGGTAGATGTGGGATAACGTCTTTGGTTTTAGCAACCGTATATGTATCGATATCGTAGTATACAGTTACACAAGGTCTATTTTTAGGCTCAGCGTCTTTCATATAACATACATGCTTTACTCCGACTGCCTTATACTTCTTATGGCATGTAGAACAGTGAATTTCATCACATTTATGCTTGAAATTCTCCAAATTATCCATCATATGAAACATACCACATTCACAGATTCTCATTTTCTTGCACGTGCCAATTGACTTATGGAACTTAAAACAGTTATTATTGAAAAATGTGCGTCTGCATACACCACAGTCCCTCTTGCGTCCGTGTATTTAGTATAGTTAACATACGAGCCAAGACTAATGCTATAAAGCCGCAACCACGATCGGGTTTTATATGCCGCCTGTAAATAACCTGAGAATTGAAATTAAGAGTATAAGGTGTGGCACTATGGCCAGCAACACGGAACACACGGTCAATATCTACCGTGAAGTTGTCCATATTGAAGGCTGTACTACTTTGAGAAGCCTGCATTATACGGCCTAATATATACTCTATATCTATAGCTGCCAAGCGTCTAAATGGTATTACTACCCAAAAATCATCTACATTGCCGTCATCTGACCCGAACCCGAAGGATAGACAGCCTCGTCCTGACTTAACGTTCGTCGCGGTTCTGAAGGGCAAACTCCACAATACGTTCAACTACGCGCCGTAGTCCGTGTTCAACACCATTGCTCTACATGGATCCAGGGTCAACCCCGAATACGTACCGATTTCTAGTCAGGGATAGGGGTGGGGTGGCGGTGCGCACCAACTCGAACGTTATGCCATCCTCTACAGAATGAGAAGCTGCTGCTGTTGTGGAAGATGTACCCGGAATTGAACAGGAATAAGGGACTACAACTTTACTTGAGGAACTTGTGGGGGTTGTGTCGTAAGACGTAGAGACATTTACAGTGTTCTCCCACCATCTTAACATAAGCGTGTCCTTCGTCAATCAGAACCTATTTTTCAAAAATAGATACATGCGCGATGTGTCGTTAAATACACAATATCTAGTTTTATTCGCGCAACGTAGAAATGTGTCACAAATTGGGGTATTAGCCAATCAAATGTTCCCGAATGAGCGTTAGGAGTTTTGGGAAGTTTATAAAGAAGCTACAAGTCAACGTTACGAATATTTGCTTTCTGACCTTCATCAGCGAAACACGTTTAGGGTGCTTCTAAGAACGAACATATTTCCAAACGAGCCTCAAACGGTGTATATTCCAGAATGACAAAGAGACTAAAGAAATACTATGAATTAATAAAAATCTATCATCGACTGCCCCAGGAAATGCAACAGATGTTTTCTAAAAATATCGACTCCGACTTTTTAAAATGCATCTGTGAATGTCTTAACGTTATAAATTGCAATGTATCAATGAAACCCCGTCAGAAGGCTCGCCTACGCCCTTACAAGAACATAATATGTACACTCGCTCTTAAAAGTCAGACTGTGAAAAAGAAAAAACGAATTATTGTACAAAGAGGAGGGGGTCATTCCTCCACATCTTATTTTCAGTTTTGGGGCCTTTACTGACTAGATTAATATAATGAAGAAAGTGGTAATGATTCCACACGAGGTGTATGCTTCACTGCAAATTCAAAGAATCCAGACACGGTTCTAGAACCCCGTAAAAGCAGACTTAAAAGAATGGAAAGCGAATTGTTAGCCCTATTAAACAGTGAAAAAACACCTGATGAGAAAAGAATCCTATACCAACAAGCTCTGCAGAAATTTCTTCACGAGTACGAAAATTATAAGAATCCAACAGAGGTCCCCATGGTTATTAGGCACAGCACGGACAACGATGAGCATGGCGACATAGGACCTGTGCCCGACGTTAAAGCTGATCAACCAAAGAATAACGGGTCGAACCCACAACATATCGAGCATGTATTAAAGTAGCCTCCCACATACACTGAGGAATAAAGGTTTAAGTCTTTGTAATCTTTTGAGTGAGGATCTCAACATTAAGTGGACCGATACAGGTGAGATCATTGTAGAAGGAACAAAGGTACAGGGGTCGAATATCGCTGACATCTTCCATGATCTGTTGAGAAAGTGGGATAGACCCTCACCATCAGGATGGAAGCATATTAAAGCAAGACTACAACAAATAAATGTCCGCAAAACACTGATAGGAAATCTGAACAGGTTAAAAGACTTGGAACATGCCTTGCATATGCCACAACTGAGAACGCCATCACCCCCAGTGGTAACATCTCTGAAGAGGAGAAAGAAGAGGCCAAACAACAACAACGGTCAACCCTCTCCATGCCTCTAAAATACGCAAATGGTTAACATATTAAGAAGACGTTATTATGACATTTCTAGCCCAGCCTCCTACGGAGGCGTTCATAGACTGTACAGAAGTGTTTACAATGATGGAGTAGGGAAAAAAGATGTTGAGAGGTTTTTGCGGGAGCAGGATGCTTATACACTTCATAAGCCGGTGAGAAAAAGGTTTAAAACAGCCAAGACAACAGCTGCTTCGATTGACTCTGTTTGGCAAGCAGATTTAACAAGCATGCAAAGATATTCAGTGCATAACGATGGTTACCGCTACATCCTATTCATAATATATGTATTCTCTAGATATCTGTGGCTAATTCCTCTGAAAAATAAATCGCCTGAAACAGTTGCTAAAGCTATCAAAACGTTGATGTTGAAAGAAAAAGGGATTCCTGGCTATTTTTGTACGGATATGGGGAAATAATTTATTGGCCGAGCTTTTCAGAACATGCTGACAGAGTTTAATATTAACTACTACACCACCAATTCTACACATAAGGCCTCTTTAGCTGAGAGTTCAATGTACCATAAAGGAACGCATGCACCGCTATTTTACACATAAAAACACATACAGACATAGGCATTCTAGAATCATTGGCCTCATCATACAACCGATCACACCATCGCATGATTGGGACAACACCTAACGAGATTTTAGAAGAAGGTACGCGCACAGAGCCTGATGTGCGAAGAGATATTCCTAGAACATCGCCACACTCTGCGTGTTTCAAAATCAATGATTACACAGGTCAACAAAAAAAAATTTTTTTTTCGTTGCCAAGGAAATTCGTACGAATTTAGGGTATTTTGGGGTTGCTGAATTCCAAAATGAAAGTAGTTTTTCCGATTTGGCTCTAGTTCTTGAGATAATGAATACCCTCAATTAATAGGAAACGTAACCATAACGCCTGCATATGGGAAACTACCGGAACATTCTAGATGGTGAGACCGAATAAAATGCCATTATGTATTTCATGTGTTTACTTTTGTATGATTTGAGACAATTTCAATGCGATTTGTAAGTAGGCTCCGCCTGAACATTAATTTTTTTTGCATTTTTACGTGTTTCAATGGGGTACCAATTATCTCATAAATTAGAGCCAATCTAGCAAAACCGATGTCATATTCGGAATCAGCACCACAAAGTTACCCCAAAATCACTCTAATATGATTGGCAATAAAATGAGTGTTGACCAGTGTTATTTATGTAAGGCTGTCGCGTTCGGGAAATAAATTTGTGAAGGGATTTGAGCAAGGATGGACACGTGAGATTTTTAAAGTTAGGGCTATGAGACCTAAAGGCGAGATAATGCTGTATTACGCTGAAGATTTGAATGGGGAAGAAATTGCAGGAGGCTTTTACGGCGAGGAGTTGCAGAAAGTGACATTTGATTTTGAAAAAAATGTGTTTAAAATTGAAAAAAATTTAGGAAGCAAAGGCTCAGGAAAGAAAAAATGTACCTGGTGAAATGGCTAGGATACCCAGAAAGCTTCAACACCTATATAAAAGCTGATGCAATAATGAAGCTTAAATAGTATGCAACATGGCGCCTAACCATTTCTACGTCACACTCCCGTCCTCTTCTTCTCTGTCTGTACACCCTAACAATACCCTGGCCAACTTTGTAACAGAACTCCATGGACCCACTGAATTGGGTCGTGATACGTCTGAGGTTAGAATATGCGAAATTCAGTTGGATACCTTTTTTTAAGTAATAATAAAGAAACCGTTTTTACGGTTCTTAGAAATGCAATGAGTGTGAAAAGGCAGGGGTAACTCGGGATGAAACCATGCGTACCGCTATGAGTGGAGTTGCAATGTATTACACTACAGTAGTAACACTACGCCCGGGCCACTATGGTGCGGCCGAGGATGTTGTGAGAGACTTAAACGTAAGTTTAAAAAGCTCAAATCTTACGACTGATTTAGTATACGAAATCTTAAACAAAGATCCCCATGCATATACTCTGATCCTAAAATCACAGGCTAACAGAAATATTAAAGATAAAGGAGTGTTCAAAATTATAACCGATGGCTAATATGGAGCTGCCATCCAAATAGATACATTTCACGAGGCACAACTGACTTGTCCAGCCTAATGTATCAGTTGAAGTTGGAGAAATTGAGTGATGGCTATACACCTCCAGACATGTACTATATTTACAGCATATAGTGGAGCACCAGTTTGTTGGGGATACCCAGGCACGCATGCTGCGCATTGCTCACATTCCCAATCATAGAGGGAGGAGTTTGAGCATTACATATGACAAACCCCATTATGTGAATGTCGCGACTAATCTAATAACCAATATCTCAATATACAGGGTGGGCCGTAAGTTTCCATACATAGGAAAAATTAAACGTTTGTTTTTATGTTTCAGATACCCTAAGAATATGCGTTTGACGAAAGAGCAACGAATTGAAATCATACTGATGGCTGGGTCGGGAAGCAGTCGCATGGTTGCAATTAACTTTAACAGACAACATGGAAAGAACATCACACACGACACTGTGGAAAAATTTATTAACAAGTTTCAGAAAACTGGAAATGTTGCAGATCAACCACGAAGTGGTCCAAGACGTACAGCCACCGATGAAGACACAACAGCTACGATACTTACAGCGCTTACACGGAGTCCCAGAAAAAGTACACGACGGTTGTCTGCAGAAAGTGGTGTCAGCAGATCGAGTATCAGGCGCATTTTGAAAGCAAACAAATGGCATCCATACAAATTGCATATGGCACAGCATTTGAGTGAAGACGACCCGGATAGACGGATGGAATTCTGTGAATGGGCATTAACCAAAGTGAACGAGGATGCAAACTTTTCAACTAAGATCTTGTTTACTGATGAAGCAAATTTTTACGTCAATGGAGAGGTTAATCGGCAAAACATACGTTATTGGAGTAATGCTAACCCTAACTGGCTGAGTCCGACGAAGATGCAAGGTGCCGGTAAAGTGATGGTGTGGGCCGGGATATGGGGTGACAGAATTATTGGACCAATTTTTGTCAGTGGAAATCTTAATGCCGAAAGGTATCTTAACATGTTGCAAGAAGAGATTTTCCCATCCCTGCTAAACGAGGAAGGTAACTTCCCAGTTTACTTCCAGCAAGATGGAGCTCCACCTCATTATGGTTTTCACGTGCGTCGGTATTTGGATCAGCAGTTTCCGGATGCTTGGATTGGTCGGCGTGGTCCTGTGGAGTGGCCTCCCAGATCCCCAGATCTCACCCCCCTTGATTTCTATCTTTGGGGGCACTTGAAGGCCATGGTGTATCAGGAAAAGATACGAGACATAAATCATCTAAAGGAACGTATCACCAACGCCATTACAAGCATAACGTCAATTGTGCTAATGCGTGTTCATCAACAGTGGGGAACACGTATTGAAATGTGTTTTCAAAACAATGGCAACCATGTAGAGCATATTATATAAATAAAAATGGTTGTCCATAAAAAAATGTTTATTTTTCCTATGTATGGAAACTTACGGCCCACCCTGTATATAAGAACGAGTGAGGGAAAAAGTTTCCCATTCGGTGATGGGAGCTTAACAGTGAAGCTGCACTTTCGACGCACTGAGTTATAATGGATAGAAAGCCTTTCACACTCTATCGAGGTGTGAGATACCATCGTAGGAGTGGAATTGGGTCCATTTTTTTTCAACCATACTACGTACGGCTGTCCCCTTGCTGAAGAGGGGTGCCAGATATCTCGGCAGGAAAGCGCTACAATCAGGTCCTAACACGGCAGAAGACATAATGGCTGGGGCTAAACCTAAAGAACCTCTAAAACAATACTTAAAGTGTACACGGGACGAAATCATCAAAGATGCAAAGAGAAAAATGCGTGGTGGTGGGAAGAAGAAGAAGAAGAGGCCTGTCCGGAGGAAGGGGTTACCAGAACGAGGCGTAAACGTAAAAGGACATCAAAAAAGAAGTGTTCAAAGCGACTGAAACCTATGGTTGACCATTTTTTTGACTGATATAAGCTAAGGACATTGATCTCATGAATCATAGTTTGTTTACTACTTGTCGAGAGAGGAGGCACTATTTCTAACTCGTCATGACACGTTTCAGCCATCCGTGTAGTTCACAATGTTGTAAATCGGAGCTGTCCCTATTTGACATGCCTCCAACTCAAGTTTCTATTGAACACAGTGACTTTATTACAATTAACCATTTAAACACAATTAGTTCCCCGAGTGCCCCTATAGAATTCGTGATACCCAGCTCAGGCCCTTACTTTTATGATCCAAGCTGTGTGCACATGTATGCTAAACTACGTATAGCCCATTCTGATGGAACGGACTGTGATGACAAATATGCTGTATTCCCTGAAACAAACTTTCTGCACTCCATATTCAACCAGTGTGACGTATATTTAAATCAGATCAACATCTCGGCAGGAACGGGGTACTACCACCTACGGGCCTATCTGCAAAATTGTGTTGGACTTTTCCAATGAAGCGAAGGATACCTTTTTAACTGCCGAGGGTTATTATCAGACTAAAGACAAAAGTAGTATAAAGGACAAATTTACAAATTCTAAAAAGAAGATATATGAGTGTTTTGGACGCCTGTATGCAGACTTCACATTCCAGAAGAAGTTGCTTGTGAATGGGGTCGATATGAAAATAAAGCTCACCCGCACGAATCCTGAGATCTGTTTAAATCTGGGTGCTGATCAAGAAGAGAGTGCAAAGCCCGTTGTGATTCATATTATGGAAACATACCTTCGCGTACGTCGTATGAAATTAAGTTCACCAAAACAAATAGAAATTGAGAAAAATTTAATACATGTCACAGTAAATTACCCAATTAACAGAGTACAGATCAAACTATACACGGTGCCAGCAGGGTTGGCTTCGAAACAGATAGAAAACTTGGCCCTGGGAGTTCTACCTAAAAGGATATTAATTGGAATGCAGGGACACGCTTCTGTGAATGGAAAATATAAAAAGAATGCCTTTAAATTCGATAATTTCTGCCTTAAAATTATAACTCTATACGTCAATGGCGTTCCAATGAGCCGGGCATTGGATACGGATTATTCATCAGACGCTGTGTTCCCGCCTTGCGCGAGAGCATATAGTAATCTGACCCATATTGCCGGTGGTTGTGATGAGCTTGGGACTGGGGTAACGCAGAAAGAATTCATCGATCAATTTAATCTTTATCCGTTTGACATCACACCTGACTTCTCTGCTAGTGTAAATACACACTAAAGTCCACAGCAGAGCGGAAACATTTCAGTCAGACTCGAATTCGCCAAGCTGATAGACGCGCCTATTAGTGTACTAGTATACCTATTAAAAATAGGGACCGCCTCTGCTATCTTAATTCACTTGGATCTCATCCATGGAATGATGTTATTATTGTAAAATTTCTCGAACAGCTACACATTCCCGAAATTGTCTGGAATCCCTATCGATTCCAGAGATATTTTAGTAACGTATGTCGTATGTATTGCCTTTCATTGCTCATGCACATGTTACGTGGTAAGGAATTTATAAATTTGTAAAAATTATTCGGCCCCTGTCACACTGAGCGGAATGATCAAATGGTATGCAGACAGAAAAAAAAGGTTCCCGTTTGTGCGCGCTCGATGTGTTGTATGATGTTTTGCTCGTATAGATAAAATGAATAAGTGTGTCAATGTTGTCTCCGATAATGTTAGTTTGTGTATTCTATAGCTTATTTAAAACTAGCGTAGCGACCCAGCGTTGCCTGGTGGATGTTGAACGCTATATATATATATATATAGGTTGTGCACCTGGCTGTTGAATGTCCGGGTAGGTTAATTGAATGCCCGTGTAGGTCAACTGTACGCCCTTGATTATTGGTGAGGTTAAGTCTGATATTTTCGTTAGCATTAGGCCCAAAATGGAAGCATTTACAAATATGAAACTTCACACACATATTGATTAGGGCCGGAGGTTGTGCGCCTGGGTGTTAAATGCTCGGTTAGGTTAATTGAATGCCCGGTTAGGTCAACTGTACGCCCTTGAAGATTGGTTAGGTTAAGTCGTGATATATTCGTTAGCTTTAACGAAAATATCACGACTCAACCTAACCAATCATCAAGAGCGTACAATTAACCTAAACGGGCATTCAACTAACCTACCTGGGCATTCAGTTAACCTAACCGGGTATTCAGTTAACCTAACAGGGCATGTATATATACATATAAATATATGTGTGTGTGTGTGAAGTTTCATGTTTGTAACTGCGTCCTTTTATTATTATAGATTATTATTATGGGCGGCAATGTGAAGCTCAAGATTTTCATGACTGTGTTCTTTTCTGTAGTTTTATCGCGGTGCTGGGGCCTTCGGACTCAGTAATTTTAATTATATGTGAAGCTCAAGATTTTCATGACTGTGTTCTTTTCTATAGTTTTATTAACCAAATAATTAGTCATGAAAATCTTAAGATTCAGAAATCTTGACACAATGTAAAGCTCAAAATTTTCACGGCTGCGTTCTTTTCTGCGTTCTTTTCTATAGTTTAATCGTGGTGCTGGGGCCTTCGGGCACAGTAATTTTAATTATTTAATTTATTAAAACCCAATTACAAAACATGGGGACCTAATCAATATGTGCATGAAGTTTCATGTTTATAACTGCTTCCATTTTGGAGTTATGGCTGGAACACACACACACACACACACACACACACACACACACGTATGTCCTTTTATTATTATTATAGATATAACTGCAACTAATTCTGTAGCTATTTAAGAAGGATATAAAAAATTGTACTGTTTTATAAAACATGATTTCTATCATTTAATAAATTGATGAAAATACATTGTCTTCTTATCCTAAACACATGTAAAAGAAAAAAGCTCTTACCCGAAACATAAGAAAAAGAAAAGTTTACATTATTTCGTTGATGATGTGGCAATCGCTGGGTTGAATGGGCGGTAAAACTTCTACTTCCGTATTCAAGTCCACGACATGCGTTTCTTCAATGCTATCACGAAAAAATTGTATAACACAAGTCAATTACTCATCGGACCTCTAAAGAGAAGCGATAATTTTAAATTAATTTGATTAGTTCATACATTTTTCTGAATCTTTTTTAATAAAAACCCATTTGTTTTTCATAAAAAACACATGCAGAATATATATATATATATATATATAGGAAGAGAGTTACAATGTGAAGTATCATATATCTTCGAACCGCTCAGAGAAATTTGTGATCCCTTTAAGAGAAAATGCCAAATAACTTCACATTTCAAATTAATTTATTATGAAATTTTATAAAATTATTTAAAACTTACAAAGGAGTCTTGATTGTTATAAGTTAAAAAAATTGAACGATTTTTGATGAATAGCAATATCAAAACAGGACTTTATCATAATATTAATTATTAATTACTAATGAAAACTTAACTATAATTAAAAATTGGGTCTACCTGCTATTTTGATGAAACATTTTATGAAATTTAATGACATGAAAATAAATTACTACAGCCCCTCCATATATATATATATATATATATATATATATATATATATATATGTGATGAAATAATCATGAAGGAAACAGAACGGTGCTCAAGAGCACTCGCCTAATGACATCCTCAGGAACACTAAAATAAATAAGTTCGCGACTAAATATGGGCCACAAAAAACAAAATAAAATAAAATAAAAATACAGGTACATAAATTTTTATACTCACATTTCAACTGCTCTTCCTTGCGCCTGATCGCAAGGAGCGTCATTGCAAATATCATCAAATGTTTGCGTTGGAAATAATTCGTCCCGATCGGTTGCGTTAAAAAGAATAATTGTAGCCACCGCGGCATTGTCTCCATCTTCATATAAAGCCGGTAAACTGTAAAGTTGTTGTAAATGACTCATGATGCATGTGTTTATTCACTGGTAAAATAACTGCTGTGAGTTCCAGCTGAAATTACTCCCTTTTATATGCCTGATTCCCAATTATAAACACCACCCCCAGAAGACTAATAGATGGTTCGTAAGTTTGGTGATTGTTTGCCACTGTTACTGGGCGGGCTATGTTAAATGTATTTGCCAATCAACTGTCGTAACACCGATATAACGGACCCACGCTTTGGGCAATGAAATCCTGATTGTTCACCTTCACGAATACTGAAGGTGTGTTTTTATCAAATTTGGCTTATTCTCTCCGCAGATTTATTTTCAATGCTCACATCTCAAGGTGAATGAGTGAATTCCCACTCGCACGCTCTGTCACGGTGCCCTCAAGTATTTTGCATTATTATATAAGATTTTTATTTTCCACTATTATGTTAACCCCTCCGTCTATGGCCCTGGGTTGGTTCGAATCGACTGGGGTTCTGGTTAGGAGGCAGCAACGGATATTTCTCCCGATAGCTTTCTTTCTATAACATTCTAATTTTTTTCTCTCGCTATAGGGTCGACAGACTGTTAATTCTTCTCTTTCTATGCCACTGGGTGGGTTCGGAAAATTCCGTGGAAACTTACTAAATTTTCTGAAGATTCCCTGATGCTTCTTATAACGTATCGGGGAATTATTTTTCTCTATTGACTGAGTTTTCGGACGAGAGCACGGCTCGAAGGAAAAGATAAAAAACTTTCTTTTACTGTAATTTACTTCTAAAAATGTACAGATAGTGCTCTGAATTTACAGGGGTAGAGGTTCGACCTCTTTCGACTATGGCTCAGGCCGGAATCTAAAAAAATTAAGGAGGCAAGGGGCCTCTGCCCCCTCCTCGCTGAGAGGCTGCTAACAAGGGAGTGAAGTCGAAGTAAAAGTTAATTATTATTTTACAATTACATGCTTTATATACACTCTAAATTTTGGGGGAGTGCAGTTGGAAGGTTAAGTTTCCCCTTGTTAAACACACGATCAGATTTTTGAAAGATTCCAAATAAAAATTAAAAAAAATGATCGTATTTTCGCCGAGTATACATTTCTAAAAGGGACATAATTTCGGAGCAGTACATGAATACAATTTAAGTACATTACTGAGTATATTTTAATCTTGGTTTATTACAATTATGGTTACGATTATGGATTAATTCACATTTTACTTAGTATCGTTAATTACAATTCCATTTAAAGTACATTATTACATTATATATTAAATTATTATCGTTTAATTAAAGTTTCATTAAAGTACATTACAAGTTATTATCATTAATTACAGTTTCATTAAAGTACATTACGTCGTTTACAATTCTTACAGTGTTTTTATAGTTATATATGGTTATTAATACAACATAAAATACATGGGCACATACGGTATATATTTACACAACATGACACACATAATAATAAGTTGTAAATTTGAAATCAGAGGCAGAGGTCTTTCGTTTTCAGATGTTCGATTTATGCTGTGATTAGCGGAATTTGACCACTTGCCTAAGCATTTATGAATATCTTGCGAGGGGTGAACGCACTTAAAAAAATAATAAAAAAATAATACATACAAACGTATTTGCGCGATTTTGAATGAACAGGTGCGGAGGCATAAAGTTTCGTACCATTTCGTAGACTGACACGAGTAAAAATGAATATTTAATAAAATTGATATAGGATAATGGTCAAGATAGGACATGGATGTATGAATGAACAACATATAAATAATGACGTATAGAGTGTACAGTTTTTATTATTATGTTAAAGAATTTTCATACATTGTATACTAGAGATATGATGAAGGGAAATTAATGACGGGAAAATGTGAAGGGAATTAAGTTACTTTATGAGGTCATAGTTATTTACTTCATACGTACAGTATAACTTGTATCAGTCATTATTGGGAGGATTTAAAAGAAACGAATTAGAGACAAAGAATGGGTATTAAGGACTAAGAAGTACAACTACGGGTTCCAATCCTGTTATATGCAATGTGTATGCATAATCTAGGGACGAGTGTGAGATGCAAGACAACAATAATTAATTATAATAAATTCTATAACAAATGAATGAAAAATGGAACTATGGATACGACTAAACCATAGAAATGGTAGATCGTAGGGTTGTGACACAAACAAAAATAGAAAGCAACAAATAAAATTTTTACCCAGATTCGCATCAGGCGACTTTGGCTCCTCATGTAAAAATGACTATGGATTATTCATTGTTCAGTTTTACAATTATATAAGATTTGAAATATTTCCAAAACGCTAATATTCTCACAACTGTGGCACGATTTTTTGTTCAGAAGATGAGTGTGAATACTTTATTTGTGCTTATTTGATTGCATTTATGTTATTATAATACGCTTTATATTTCTAATATATGTAATTTGTTCGTATTAATAAATAAAAGCAAACGTCGATCTCTTTGCACTCATACGCCTCACAGCTTCATTCTGATTTCCCATTTTGGACATGGGTTAGGTTAAGTTAAGTTACATTGGTTAAGGAATCCGAACCATGGGTCGTTACATCATCTGGACACGGTCTCTCGTCCAACTACTACCCAGACCTAACGACGCTTAACATTGCTGATCCAACGGGTAGCTATGTTAGAACGAGACCACAAAGCATGCGAAATACATATACTAAATATTGTACATTATGCAGTTAATTAGTAAATTTTATGCTTTTTAGAAATTTAATTTCTAAGTGAAGTATAACAAATTGGAAGCATTCGTGAATTTAAAATAATAAAGAGGATTATATTGTCGGTCTCTTTGCGCTCATACTACTCGCAGTTTCATCCTCAGCTTTCCCATTTTTGACATGGGTTAGGTTAAGTTAAGTTACATTCGTTATGGAATCCGAAGCCTGGGTCGCTAGATCATTTGTACACGGTCTCCCGTCCAACTACTACCCAGACCTAGGTTAGGTTAGGTTCCTAAGAAAGACCAGACCTAGAGACAGTCTCTAGTTATAAACCATTAGTTAGAGGAAGGTATATTTTTAGGCTAGATTGTCCTTATATTCTTTCTTAGGCTTTTAGATTAGGTTAGGTTAAGTTCGGTTAGGTTTCAGTAACAAAAAGAATCTATGGTCTGAACCGCGAGTCATTACATCTTCATCAAGATGAGATAGGTTAGGTTAGGTTCCATTTAGAAGGAGAATATATGGTCTGAACCATAGGTTAGGTTAGGTCCCAGTTACAAGGAGAATCTATGGACCAAATGAATTACTCTCTCAATACTGATATCTTTTATTTTTGAAGTGTCTTAAAAATAATTTGAAAGTCTTTTGAATATTTTTTTTTATTAAAACTCGCCAGGTATTGAATGAATAAGTTCTTTTAAAATGGAACAGATCCGTAGGGGAGAGAGAGTGGGGGAGAGGGGGAAGAAAGAGAGAGAGGGGTGGAGAAGGTGGAGAGAGAGAGAGTGAGACATCCGCATTCCGATGTGGCCGCTGCTTTTGCTTGAGGCTAAATTGTTTGGCTTTGCTATCGCCTCCGGCTACCACCTCACCTAATGTAGGTCGATCTTCGCTTTTGACCATCCTTGTTGTTGCAGTCCTTCGCGTGAACTTTTTGTCCTAGGTTTAGTGGGAGAGAGTTCCTTGTGTTTTGCTTATATAAAATGAATAGATATTATAAAACTTGTAGGAAACTGCAGAGCATTACGTTATCAGCAACGATTTATTTATTTTATAGGTAAAAAGTTTTCACTTTCAGATTGTTTGTTTGCTTGCTTGCTTGCTTACTGTCTTGCTTCCTCTGCATTAAATAATTCGACCTAGTATATCTACTGCATGTTATTAAGCATATTTTCATATGGGAAGTTGGCTAAAATTTTGAAAACTGTTCACTCGCTTGTTTGTTAAAACTTTATTATTTAATATAAATGTGTATATAGATTTCTCCTGTATTATTATTTTTGCTTATATATTTATTTTCTATTGTGTTTTGTCATTTGTTTTTTCATTCAATGTCTGTTATTGAATTTTATCTCGTATTTATTTTTTTTCTCAGATGGTATGGATTTACACGACGAGTTTTAATAAATAAATAATTAAAATAAATGGTGCTCTCTGGCAACCCTCTATATATAAATAAATAAATTCAGTAACCAGCAACCGTTCCATATATAAATAAATAAATTCAATAACTGGGAACCCCCTCTAAGCATTGAGAGCATCTTTCTCTTACCTTTAATAAATAAATAATTAAAATAAACATCTGGCAACCTTCCATATATAAATAATTAAAATATATAACTGGAACCCTCAATATATAAATAAATGGCGCTATCTGGCAACCCACGACCTTCTGTATAACAGATGCTGGTACCCTAAGCTCGCATTATGTGTCTGGCTGGTTCCAGGCGAAAACATGGTCTCTCTCTCTCTCTCTCTCTCTCTCTCTCTCTCTCTCTCTCTCCTTCTTAGGTTAAGTCTTACCTTCTTTTAAAATTAAAGGATACCCTTTGGGGGGTGAGGCCGTCCCAACTTCTCCCCAAAAGTTCCCCCTTCATGCAACTTGGGGGTTCCCCTCTACCCCTTGTTGCATAACCCCCTCCCCCTTCATGGGGGTGGGGGGTTCTTGCAACAAGGGGAGGGGTTTGCAACATTGATCAACACTTGCAACATTGCAATTACATTTGCACTCTACATTTTGCGCCCACACTACTTAGGTGCTCCCTTCTTCCGTACCTCAATAGTTGAAATTTATCAGAGTTAAATTTTATATTGTTGCCTTCCGATCATTTGTAGGTTCTGTTCATGTCTGTTTGTAGACAGGATGTTACTGTGCTGTCACTGGTAACTGCCTCTTCTTTATCAGTTAGCATAATTATGAAGAGTAATGGAGCTAATAGTGTTCCTTGTGGTACTGACCTAAGGACCTCTGACTATGATGAAGATATTCCTTGAACTGTAACGATTTGCTGCCGCTCACTGAGGAAATTATATACCCATTTTCCTACTTTTCCTGTTATTCCCATATATTTCAGTTTAGGTGATATGATTCCATGGTCACATTTGTCGAACACCTTGGCAAAGTCTGTGTATATCCACGCTTCTCAAACTAGGGGTCGCGTAAATATTATTGGGGGTCGCAGAAACATTTGAAAATATTATTTTTTTTATGAATATACAGTGTTAGTACCTATTGCTTTTATGACATTGAGTGAAGGGTCGCGAAAAAATTTGTCTGATCCAAAGGGGTCGCAAGTGAAAAAGTTTGAGAAGCCCTGGTGTATATTACATCATAATTTTCATTATTTTCAAGTGCATCAATAATGTTGTTATAGTGTTTCGTCAGTTGTGATAGGCACGATCTTCCTGATCGGAATCCATTTTGGTTATCATTTAATTTTTTCCGAGTTTCCAAGAAGTCAGATTTTTTCTCTAACTATTTCTTCAAATATTTTGGTGAGATGAGATATAAGTGATATTGACCTATGCTTTTAGCCTCGGATCGCTCTTCTTTAGATAATGGAACTATGTTCGCTCTCTTCAAGATGCTCTGTACTTCTCCCATGTCTAGCGATCGTCTCTATATTCACTCTAGGGACTCAGCGATTTCATTCTTGCAGTTTTTTATTTGTGTGGCATTCCATTTGTCCTGGCCTGCCGCCGAGTGTGTTTTTAGTTCCCCTATAGCTCATTTGATATCTGATGTGAAGTCAAAGTCCATTATACTTTCCCCTTGTAATTTTTCTTCAAAGAAAACATTTCTATTACATATTAGTTTATCAGTTTCGGGGATAATGAAAGATGAGTCATACTGAGCTCTTAATATTTCAGATATTACATGTCTCATTGTTTATTAGTTTGCCATTCCTTACCCTTATTTTCAATATTATTTCGCCGTTATTCATTCCTCTTCTTAATTTTTTACCTCCTTTCTTTTTTCTTTTCTAGATTAGCATAAGTTTTTATAAGTTCGTCTATGATTAACACTTAACGTACTCTTAGCTCTGTGAATGAAATCATTGAGTCTCAAAATACAATAAATAGTAACTACAGTATGTTTCAGTGGATATCTTCTTAAATGAGCGACACAGTAACGGAAACATATCTATTTTGAACTTAAATATTAGAAGCCTTCCAAATCACTTTGATGAGTTGACAGCCAATCTAAAATTGTTACAATATAAATTTACGTATATTATATTGACCGAGACCTTGTTAACCCTGTTAAATGAAAATAATAAGTAATTTTTTAATACACCGGGATATACGAGCCACCATATATGTAGAAATAATAACAAAGGCGGCGGAGTAAGCATTTTTATAGACACTAATCATAAAATTAAACGTATTGGATAATTAACAGGCATAAATTATCGTTCTGAAACTCTAGCAATTGAGGTGCATATAAATAACATTTCCTATTCAATATTAATCATTTACCGACCACCAAATGGTAACTTGTCAACGTTTATTGCGAGCATAGATCAGGGGGGTACCCAGAAATTTGCCAAGGGGGGCGAACTTGGAACTAATCGTAGAAGTATAATTGAAATAGAGATAAATATTTTTTATGTACGTTCATGATAAGTTTATCGTTCAGTTAGAGATGATTAACTAGCTACTGCTAAGACACATTATGAATAAACATATAAAAATTATATTATAAAAAATATAAAAATTATGATAAAAATCTGATTAGTAACATAATATTCAATGCAAACCGCAATTAGGATGCTCAGATTTGTATTAACATAAGAATAAAAAAGTGCTAATTTCGAGATTAAGCATTTCCCTGGACTGTTACCTTTATAAAAGAAAATTATTTTCAGGGCCGGATTAAGAGTTTTCGGGATCCTAAGCCATTTTAGATTTTTAGTAGTAGGGGAGGCAAGAGCTAGCTGCCGAAATTTTTCACTTTCATTCTCATCCTGTTGTAACCTAGCAATTTTACTGGGATTAACAGTACTTTGATCATCATGCTCTGTAGAACCACTGTCAGTTTGGACATTTTTTCTTTTGAAAAATTTATAAAGGTCCATTATCTTTAGTCCTGTGACACCTGCAAATAGTACTCTACAAAGTTACAAATAGAAATAAGAATTATTACTAACCATAACATAAAGTCCATTATAATTAAATAAAAAATCCAAACAAAATCCACAAAAAATCCAAACAAAATCCACATACAATGTGAAAAATTGTAAATTAAATGAAAACTTTGAAACTAAATTTTAAAATGTGTAAAGAACTGAATACCAAATTTAAAAAAATAACATAATTACTGTTTCATTTCATTTATTAGTTACATGTTTGAGACCAAACGCCCTTCACACATGAACACACACACACACATTCATACACACAAAGTTTTAATCAATACTTAAACTTATCAAAATTTAGAAAGTTCACAAACTAAATATTTAAATGAATGTAAACAAAAATCGATAAACTGCGGTTGCCAGATGCCATGAAAAATGACGCAATACTCAAGAAACACAAAATCTCAAGAAAGCTAGCTAACATTTTTCGACTGGCGCATGAAATTAAATGTGTAAAATATTTAATTGAATATGTAAATTAAATACGTAAAAATAATAAAAATAATAATTAATAATAAAATAATAAAAATAATAATGAAATTAAATATGTAAAATATTTAATTGAATATGTAAATTAAATACATAAAAATAACCAAAATAATAATTTATTAGCTCAAGTGGGGGGGGGGCGATCGCCCATGTCGCCCTCCCTTTCGGTACGCCTCTGACATAGATACAACTTTAACTTCTAACCACATCACCAACAACTGCATCATTGCAAGAGATTTAAATATCTATCTTGCTAAAATAAACTGTACTAATAATGCTAACTTTTGCTTTGCGGACAGGATGAGAGTAGTGGACTGGGATAATTTATTTATGGATAATGACGCAAATTTTCATTGGGATGTGTTTAAAAAAAGTTTTATGAATATCGAAAGGGAGTTATTCCTCTTAGGCCCAAGCGCGCTAGGAATCATTGTAGGCCCAAGTGGTGGACTAGGGAAATAGGCGAGTTCATAAACGAGCGTAACACAGCGTATAGACTTAATAAGCGTAATGGCACAAGAGCTAACTTTAATAGATATATCGAACTTAGACGTCAGGTTAAAAGATCTGTTAGGAATGTTAAGCGTAATTTAGAGATACTTATAGTTGCGGATAGTAAACATAATCCCAAAAAGTTTTTTGACTACGTGAATAATCGTAAGCCGATAAAAGATGACATCGGCCCTCTAGTGGACGCTAACGGCGATTTGGCTTCCGACGCTCAGGCGATGGCGGGTATTTTTAACAACTTTTTTGTGACAGTTTTTATCGTAGAAGACGTACATAATGTCCCCGACGTGGACGATATCGTTCCATTTAGTAGAGAGACTATTTTGAATGAAATAACTGTTTACGAGGGTGAAATTGCGCATTATATCGATAAGCTAAAAGTTAGCATGGCTCCAGGCCCTGACGCGCTTTATCCAAGACATTTGAAAGATTTGAAAGACGTTATAGTAGGCCCCTTAACAAAAAATTTTAAGAAGTCACTGGAAGCGAGGATTATTCCTGAAGACTTCAAATTAGCTAACGTTACGCCCATTTTAAAAACAAGCGACCGCACAGTAGCTAGCAATTATAGGCCTATTAGCTTAACGTCAATTGTCGGTAAACTTTTGGAATCCGTAGTTAGGGATCGTATCATCGATCACTTAGAAAGTCGCGATTTGATTAATAGTAGTCAGCATGGGTTTCGACGCCATAGATCTTGTTTAACTAATTTGTTAGAATTTTGTAACGAAATAGTGCGCGAATACGATAGGCATAGAGCGGCTGCCGGGCTGACGTTATTTATTTGGACTTTAATAAAGCGTTAAGATACAGTTCCGCATAGAAGATTAATTGCGAAGGTTAAAGCGCACGGTATACGCAGTCAGGTAGCTAAATGGTTAGAGGAATGGCTTCGTGTTAGGAAAAAGAGGGTCGTTGTTAATGGTAGTGAATCGGGGTGGTTGGATTTAGGTAGCGGTGTCCCTCAGGGTTCAGTGTTAGGCCCATTGCTATTCGTGATCCACATTAATGATGTAGCTGTAGGCTTGACCAGTAACGTGTCAAAATTCGCGGACGATACTAAAATAGGCGGTAAAGTTCTTGACGTGGACGATAGAAATAGGCTCCAAGACGATGTAAATAGGATTATGGAGTGGAAGGATAAGTGGCAGATGCAATTTAACGTAGACAAATGTAAAGTTTTGCATATAGGTTCTCGTAACAATAATTACACGTACACGATGGATAATAGACAGTTAGCGATCGTTGACGAGGAAGTAGATTTAGGCGTACGCGTATCTAAAGATTTAAAAGATAGGAACCAGTGCCTGGAGTCTTGCGCAAAAGTTAATAGGATGTTAGGCTTCATAGCGCGTAATTTCGAATTTAAATCGAAGAATATTATATTGCCTCTTTACAAGTCCCTAGTCATGCCTCATTCAGAATATGCCGTTCAGTTTTGGTGCCCGTATTTGCGTGAGGATATTGATAGGTTGGAAAGGGTTCAGCGTCGCGCCACGAAACTAATTCCGTCATTGCGCAACAAGTCTTACGAAGATCGGATTAAAGAGTTAGACTTGCATTCACTCGAAACTAGGAGATTGAGTGGGGAACTTATTGAAGTTTTCAAAATCGTTAATAAAATCGATAACATAAATTTTGACAAATTGTTCACTTTCGATAATAGCAATACTCGTAATAACAGATTAAAGTTGCGTGGCAGACGTTTCATTACTAACATCGCTAAAAACTTTTTTACGTTTAAAGTAATTGATAAATGGAATAATCTTCCCGCGTCAGTCGTGAACTCTACCAGCATTAATATTTTTAAAAACCGTTTAGATAGGCATTTTAAAAATATTAACGTTGTTTAAAATAATAAAACAATTAGCAACAGGAGCTCTTGGGGTGGTGGTCGAGGATGAGTCTGTTGACGATTAATGCCAGCTTGTGACATGCCAGCGTGTGATGCCAGCAATAAAATTATTTAAAAAAAAAAATCAGACTAACACGAACGTAGATGTAGCTCGTAGCGTAAACTAACCCACTTTTTGTTATACTCTTCCTACTTTTTTTTTTTCCTTTTTCTTCCCTCTCTTTCTCTCTCTCTCTTGCATGTCTGTAGTTTGCATGGTATGACAGTGTTTGAGTTAAGACTGTGTTTGCATGGTTTGTAAGCGTTCTTATTTTACTTCGTTCATCTTTCACCCCTTTCCTATCCTCTTCGACTATTTTTCCGACTTGTCGGCAGTGGCAGGCGGATGATGATGGTGAGTCTTTCTTTCTCTTTTTCTGAATGAATGTTAACCCACGAATGATAGGTTTTTCTAATTACTTAACCCCTTATTCTCCTCTTTTAACACCCTACTGTTTCCTTTCTCTTGGGCTAACCTTAGAGTGGATCTTAGGGTCTTTGTTAGCCTTAGCTTCTGTAGATCTGTAGAACTTCTCTACAATCTCGTCACTACAAATGGCTTTAATTTAACTATAACTGAGCCAACAAGACTACATGGTACCATAGAAAACTACACTTTATTAGACCAAATCTGGATGCGATCTTCTCTTGACTGTACGTCAGGTATACTCCGACAGTCTTACATATTACGGACCATCCGCCCACATACACAATAGTAATGGGCCATTTACAAATACAGAGGAAAATGAAAATTGACTATAGGCCCTACAACTATAATAATAAATTGAAATTTATCAGAGAAATATCAAGTTTTGACTGGTCGAGAATAACTGTAAGTAACTGTGAAATAGAAACAAAATTTCAAACATTCTCAAGCGCTTTAATGGATATACTGTATTTAACGCTAATTTTCTTATAAAGTTGAAACTCGTGTCAAAAAATAATTATAACAACTAGTGGATCACTCCAGCCCTCATTGTAAACACAAATCGTAAACATTCTCTGCATAAACTATGGAAGAATGATATTATCAATGAACAAACATATAAAAATTATTCTAACAAACTAAATTTGCTCATAAAAACCGCAAAAGTGAACCATTACTGTTCTAAATTTACCGAACAAAAATCTAATTCTAAAAGATTGTGGGAAAAAGAAAAGACAAATCCCGTAACTTCGTTATCACAGGATGGAATTTCCTACAGTGATCCCAAAGATATGGCTAATATATTAAACAATTTCTTTTCAAAATTAGGGAGCAATACGACAACAGCCATTCCAGAATCAGACAGTCACTACCAACAATATATGCCACAACCCGCAGCAAATACATTCTTCTTTGAACCAATTCTGCCAAACGAAACCTCAGCTACATTGAAAAACTTAAAAAACGAAAGCGCTGCTATCAGTTCAATTTCATTAAAAATATATAAACTAATATCAAGTGATATAGCAACCCCACTCGCAAGACTTATGAATGAGTCATTAGTACAAGGTGTATTCCCTGATTACTTGAAATCAGGCAACTCTGATTCTCCATCCAATTACTGGCCAATCTCCATCTTACCAACTTTAAGTAAGAATCGTATACAATAGACTAATCAAATTCTTAGCTAAGTACGACATCCTAGCAAAACACAATTTGGGTTTAGCATTAGGGGAAATATTGCTAAATTGGTTTAAGTCATATCTCTCTAATCGTCACCAGTATGTTAAAGTAAATGACATTTCATCAGAATATGCTCTATTGGAAAGTGTGGTTCCACAAGGATCTATCCTTAAACCCTTACTTTTATTACTGCATGTAAATGATTTTTATCTATCAACAACATTAAACTGTATTCAGTATGCAGACTGTATAACACTCACTTCTACACACCACGATGTCAACTCCCTAATGAACGAAGTGAACAGGCAATTAGATCGTGTCTATAAATGGATGTGTGCACATAAACTTTTGCTAAACTTGACAAAATCATTATATATGATTGTAACTAAAAAAAACTGTAATTGCGCTCACTCCATTAATAATTGGAAACACTTCTCTTGCAAAAGTAAATGAAGTTAAAGTTCTTGGCATCAAGTTAGATGAAAAATTAAATTTCAACAGCCACACACAACATATCAATTCGAAAATATATATATTTCTCTACATAATATTCAAATTAAAAAACGATTCCCCAAAATGCCCTCCTCACACTGTATTACTCATTTATTCATCCACACTTACACTACACAATCAGAGCATTGGGTAGTACAACGAATTATATATGATATCCGCTAGAAGTAATCCATAAAAATTATTACAAACTCTTTCAAACAATGATAACAGGCAATCTCATACCTCTCCTATGTTCAGAAATTTAAATATTCTAAAATTAAATTACTTGTGGAAACTTACTGTTGGTATCAGTATGTAAAAGGTTGCTAATAATAGAAACTATACTTCGCCCATTCATAGGGCGATTACTCCCCATAAGACCAACCATAATCATAATACAAGGCTTCCCAATGATTTCATACATAAACCAAATTATTCAATGCGAATTTCAGGAAATGCTTTCTCCTACAAAGGGACAGATACCTGGAACGTTATACTTATTAATGTCAGACAAGCACCATCATTAATTTCGTTTCAGAAATCACTAAAGAAATACTTCATAAACTCCTATTAATGTATATGTGTATATACTATATATATATATATATATATATATATATATATATATATATATATATATATATATATATATATATATATATAGGGAATAACAGGAAAAGTAGGGAAATGGATATATAATTTCTTTAGTGAGCGGAGGCAAGTCGTTACAGTACAAGGAGTATCTTCATCAGAATCAGAGGTCCTCAGCTCAGTACCACAAGGAACGGTATTAGCTCCACTACTCTTCATAATCATGCTAACTGACATAGATGAGGACGTTACCAGAGACAGCACAGTAACATCCTTTGCAGATGACACAAAGATCAGTAGAAAAATACGAAAATCAGAGGACATAGGATCTCTACAAACCGACATAAACAAAATTTACAAGTGGACGGAAGACAACAATATGAAGTTTAACACCGAGAAATTTCAGCTATTACGGTACGGAAAAAGAGAAGACCTAAAGTCCATGGAATATTATACCCCAAATGGACAGGAAGTCCAGAGAAATTCCAGAGCAAAAGATTTAGGGGTTGTAATGACAGATGATGCGAAATTTGAAACACAAAATAAGATAGCAGTAAACAGAGCAAAGAGAATAACGGGTCTGATATTGAGAACTTTTAAACGAAGGGATAGGAATGTAATGATCCCCCTACTGAAAACCCTGATAATACCCAAACTGGAATACTGCTCGGTCCTAACATCCCCATATAAAAAAGAAGACATTAGACAGCTGGAGGGGATTCAAAGAAGTTTCACAGCCAAGATCAATGGGTGCAAAGAACTAAATTACTGGGAAAGGTTAAGAGAACTAAACCTATATTCACTGGAAAGGAGAAGAGAGAGATACACCATTATTTACACTTGGAAAATAATGGAGAAACTAGTCCCTAATCTTACTCTGAATCCCATAACTCCCCAAACAACGGTGGAAGGTAGAAACGGTAGACTGTGTCGTATTCCCAAATTGAAGGCGAGACAGGGAACATCCTTAACCCTGAAAGAAAATAGTTTTGTAGTGAGAGGACCAAAACTATTTAATCAGCTGCCCAAAGACCTAAGAAACACGAAGGGAGTTGCAGTGGAAATCTTCAAAAGAAGACTTGACGCCTGGCTCAGAACAATCCCCGATGAGCCGGGCGTACCTGGCTATGTGAGGTGGAGAGCGCAAGAATCCAACTCACTACTTCACCAGGCCAACTCGAGAGGATGGGCGACACGCTTGACCTTCGCGAAATGAGAAATCATCACGTGGAACCTTTGTAAGGTTGTAAGGTAAGGTAAGGTATATATATATATAAGTTATATAATTTAGGCCGTTTCGAAAAATCGAAATTTATGATGGCTCAACGCACACATACTAAAAAAGTAATATGTCATGAATAAAGACTTCATGCAAAATATTAAGACAAGAGCTATTGTTATCCCACCCCTCAATGCATATCTATTTTACCCCTCATGAGAAAATTTTCATTTTTCTGGCAAATATATTTATTTATTTTGTGATGTCCTCTTAAATTTGGTATATAAAATTCATAAATAAAATTGGAAGATAAGTAGGTCATTTTCAGGAATGGTCCAGTAACCCCCTATATTCTTTAGAGAGAATTCTAGAAAATTCTTCCTTCAGGATAACTATTCTAGAATTTCCATTTTTCCCTTTATGGATTATATGATGTTTTATTTGCTTTTTCATCTATAATTACTGTTTTCACAAGTTTACTGTTCTAGAAAGGTTACTTCATGTTACTTTACAACTTTCTTACAGTAATCAAGTCATAATATAATTTAGGTGAGTGATTAATGATTATATTATATTATTATTAAGACTAACAGGTGGTAAAACTTTTTCCCTCAGAATTATGGCAAAAACCAGAAACAAGTGTGAAGTCTGGTTGGTCGGACAAGTGCTGGAAGAGGGTTTTAATGAGAAGCAGCTTCCAACTAACAGTGATGTCCTTAAACGTCTTTTTTATCACATTAAGGTGGGAAAGCAAAATGTAGCCAACGAAGTTATTGCTATGTGGGAAAAAGCCTCCTTAATTACATCCCACAAGCCTTATATTGTCTCAAAGCTTAAAAGGCTTTACAATAAGCATGAAGGGCTGGTCAAGAACCGAACTCGACGAACTCCTACCCAAGAGAAGAATGAAGCAGAATTTGTCACTAGCTTAAAGAAGCTTTTCGATGTAGCTCATTCAGAAGTGGAAACAGAAATAAAATTGCAGGAGGATAAAGATTTTCTTAAGGATCAAAGGAACGATCGGAAAATGATTATGGGTCCAGAAGACAAGGAGTTTTCAAGAAAGGCAAAAGCACGACAGATAAGCATGGAAAGAATGGAAAAACTTCGCAGGAAATCAAAGGAAGAAATGAGGCAATTGACAAAGGTTGTGGATCTCAACCAATGTGAAAATTCCGGTTCAGGAGGAAGTGAAGAATCATCTGGTGATGAATTGTTCTACAGAGCACTCTCATCATCATCTTCAAAAAAGGAGAAGCTTGAACCAGGTGTAATTGTTAGGGATAAAAAGTTCTTGGCTGCTCTGGACCGCACTGGAACATCTGCAAGAGCTGCTATGCACATTGTGGCACCTGCCCTTTCAGCTGCTGGAGTGGAAATTGAAGAGATCACACTTTCATCATCCTCTATCTACAGGTCTCGGCGATCAACACGGATGCAGATGGGAGAAGACATTAAAGCCAGTTTCCAACCAAATACCCCTTTAATAATTCATTTTGATGGAAAGCTTCTTCCATCCATGCATGGGGGTAAGATTGATGTAATGCCCATTGTTGTGACTGGTGCAGGCGAATTAGAAAAATTACTGTCTATTCCAAAGCTTATTTCTGGAACGGGAGAAGAAATGGGGAGAGCAGTTTTAGATGTCTTGAAGCAATGGCCACAAGTAAATGAGTGGGTAGCAGGCCTTTGTTTTGATACTACTGCAAGCAATACAGGTATCCATGCTGGGGCTTGTACCATCATCCAAAAGGCCCTTCAGAGATCACTCCTTTTTCTGGCATGCCGCCACCATATCCACGAGCTTCTTATCACTGCAGTTTTTGACATGTTTTTCTCTTCTTCGGGTCCACAAATTCCCTTATTCAATCGATTCAGAGATTGTTGGGATAACATTGATCAGCAGAATTACAAGCCCTATGAACCCAATGATCTCACCTCAGAATCTTTAGATCATTGGATCTTGAAGCACAGAGACAAGCTTATTTCTTTCATCAACTCCAAACTTCAAGAGGGCCACACTCGAGGTGACTACAGGGAATACTTAGAACTTGCACTTATCTTCCTTGGTTGTCCAATGCCTAAAACAAATAAAGGCTCTGATAGCAGATTCCACTACCCAGGAGCTTACAGCAGAGCTAGATGGATGGGAAAGGGCATCTATTCCTTAAAAATTTACTTATTTAGGAACCAATTCCTTCTCACCCCTCATGAAAAACAAGCTCTGATACGAATAAACGCCTTTTCAGTGACAGTTTATCTTCAAGCTTGGTATACATCTCCAGTTGGAATTGATGCTCCAGCAAATGATTTGGCCCTCCTCAAGATGCTACATATCTACAAGATCCAGGTTGATAAGGAAGTGGGTGCTACAGCCTCAAAAAACTTCAGAACCATGGTTGGTACTTGAGTGAGGATCTTGTAGGATTTGGCTTTTTCTCAAACCTCGTGACTGAAGATGATAAGGTTCTAATGCTCCACAACCTTCACCACGCGCCTCCTCGAAAAGTGAGGGCAAGAAAGGTGGACCCCCGAATGTTGCAAAACCCCAATGACTTAAAGATTACCAGTTTTGTCACAACTCAAACACAAGACTTCTTCAAGTGTTTGAAAATAGAAATTCCCAAGAAACTTGAAGACATTGAGGAGCACCGTAATCGGGTCATGGCAGTCAAAGTAATCAACGACTGTGCTGAACGAGGAGTCAAACTGGCTACAGAGTTTAATGAGAAGCTCACAAAGAGTGAGGAAGAGAGACAACTGGCCTTTCAAATCATTGAAAATCAGAGAAAGGAGGTCCCTCAGCCACTGAAATCCCTATATTCTTAATCAATATATGTCTTAAATAGAATTTAAGTCGCTTTCTTTTAAAACATATTTTCGTTCAGTCTTATATTTGCTCTAATTATCCATTAATGTAAAAGAAGTGCCATCCTGAGGGGTGCCTTTTTATCATTCAAATAAAATGATATTTTGTCTATTTGTTTTTCTTCCTTCATATAAAAAAATAAAAGTGTGTGCGTTTATCAAAATTCAATTTGAAAAATTACCATATAATCGTGAAACGGTCTAATATATATATATATATATTGCAACTTGTAAATATTACTGAACAAAGAAAATCACCTATTATATATGCAAAATTCACAATCTTAAATAGGGTGCAGTCACAAGTTATATAAATTACATGTCAAAAGTTTTGGATCACCTGAAGATCGGGGCCCCCAGCTTTATAAGGCTAACTAACGAAAATTACACGACTTAACCTAACCAATCGTTAGGTCAACTGTACGCCCTTGACGATTGGTTAGGTTAAGTCGTGATATTTTCGTTAGTTAGCCTTATAAGGCTAACTAAAGAAGGCTGGGGGCCCTGATCTTCAGGTGATCCAAAGTTTCCATTATATTACGCCATAGTTATAATGTGCCTCATTTTATATGTATTTTTGTAACTTTAAGATTGTATCATCATTTCTAATTTGTAATAATAGAAATTATTATTTTGATATTGCAACATGTTCAGTTTACCGTATTGCATACCATTTTCTTGTATATTATTTCTATTATCATACCTTATTGTTTACCACTTCCTTTTCTATTATTTCGAATATTATTTGAATTTGAATTTGTTTTTGAAGCGAGTAACCTTCATTTATAACAAAATAAATACATTGGTCTTACAAGTTACAATGACAAATAATTGTGAAGCTGGACTATTTATTTTATTTAATTTGGCCCTTAAGCTTTTGGCTTTACTGGGCTCTTATTAAAAATAATTAAAAATAAAACATAGTTATTATTAATAATACATAACTCATGAATAAGTATTATTAATTAAGGTATGGGATCACCTGAAGATCAGGCCCCCCCCAGCCTTCTTTAATTAGCTTTATAAGGCAAACTAACGAAAATATCACGACCTAACCTGACCACTCGTCAAGGGCATACAGTTGACCTAACGATTGGTTAGGTTAGGTCGTGATATTTTCGTTAGTTAGCCTTATAAGGCTAGCTAAAGAAGGCTGAGGGCCCTGATCTTCAGGTGATCCAAGGTATGTATTAATCTTAAATTATCATTAGGGATATAACAAATGCAAGGTCATTATTGAAGGTCTTACACCAATACCACACAAAGAAATCAATATTATACATGAGAGATAAGAACTGAACAATCACAAGTAATGTCTTTAATCCTAGATTACACACGAGAAAAGAATAAACAATAGTAATGTAGATTAAGCCTAGATTTTTATTAGTATGCCATTATTAATCGAGATTTCAACTTGTTTTTAAACGAATTTACACTCATAATATTTTTTATATCAACATTTAAATCATTCCATAGTTTCAATCCACTGAAAATGGGTAATTTTTAAGATGAAGACAATCTACAGTAAATTGAAATAAAACATGCTTTGATCTACTTCTGGTCTGATATGAGTGGATTTCTTGGTGAGTTCCAAAATATCTATATACCCATTCTAAGTTAATGATTTTGTCCTTACATTTGTAAATAAAAATAAAGTGTGCCAGTTTGATTACATCAGCGAGCTTTAGTAGTTTTAGTTATTTAAATAATGCACTAGAGTGATGTAATGACTCAGTATTTCTTCAATGCATTTTAGTTTAGTTTACATTTAGTTAACTCAGTATTTCTTATTTTCCTTTGTAAAAATAGAAATGAATCTCAAAGATTTTTGGCTGAAAAGCTGTCATGCTTCCCAACGACATACTGTAGTCAGATAAGAATGCTGTAATTAAACTACTTGTCACTAAAAATGCAAAATTAAACGCTAATGTGAACAATGTGTAAACCTATATGGATGTGATGTATATCTCATGTAATGGGTTCTTTCTGAATAAAGATTATTATTATTATTAATATTATTATTATTATTATTATTATTATACTTTTAGATCATCGGTTAAAACATTGTTTTCATTCTTCAAAGGTCCGATAGTCACATCATTTTTTTGTCTTCCTTTTCCTTTTTGCAAAATTACAGAACTATTTTGAGTTAACCTTTATCGCTTCTATTGCGTCATCTTCTTTCTCTGTAAGTTTCTCATTTAGACCCTGTATGACGCAATCAATACTCTCCAGTTTATCATTTAATATTTTTCGGATGTTATCTTTGCAGTTTCTTCATTTTACAGTCACTCTTTTTCTCTTGCAGAACATTGACCTCTTTTTGTCTCGAACCTGCTTCTCTTCCTCTTTGTTATTTTTTTTGGAACATGTCTTTCCACAATTTTTAGCGTCTTCTCCTCTAGGGTTATTAGGTTATTAGTATCTCTTCCGTTGTCTTGTCCATAAAGATGGTTCCCCAGTCAATGGCTTCCATGCTGGATACAATACCTTCCCAAATTATAGTCTTGGAGAGAAAATTAAAAAATTCGAATTTGCCTCCTTCTATAGAGTGTGTTTGTTTATTTATCATGTACTGCATTATCATTTACTATATTACGCTTATTCTATTTTCCTGCCATACGTGTTAAAATTGGTGCTTAGTGGTGTAAATACTATAATAAAGCCATTTAAAATGGTATGCGGGGTGATACAGGGGCCTATGGGGTGATCTTCAAGGAGGGTTACGATTCGTCAGTGACTTCAATTCCTTGCGGTGGGAAACCTCCACATTCCGCCGGGTAATCAAGCCACTACATACAGTACGTAGCATTCACAAGTATTCGTACAAAGAAATATTTTGGTTATATTCGCTCTTACCTTTAGTACCATGCATAGGATAATTATGAAAAGTTTACGTTCGTTTGGAAAAATTTAACAAATAAAAATATTAGTTTAACTCCCACATATAATGTAAACATCAAAGAATTTGAGGAAAATTTAAAAAAAGTTAAAATGCAAAAGTTTTCGTACATTTATTTACAAAATTATTTAATACTTTCTGTGTCCACCTTAGGCTAAAAGGATTTAAATTTTTTATCAGTATTTGGCCATTTATTAATTAGAGACTGTTGGCAATTCTGAATTCTACAAATTTCTCTTTGAATCCTCATGGAAGACGGATGACCGTACAAACCATTAGTAAGCAATGGGTCGTCGTGGTAGAGAGATGTCTACAGATTTTAAGAGATCTGCTATTGCTGCACACAAGTCTGGAAAGAGTTATAGGAAGATAGGAGAAGAACTTCGGATTCCATTTACAACGGCTGCTGCAGTTATAAAGGAATGGAAAGGATTTGGAACAATCAAAACTCTGCCAAGGTGTGGACGACCTTTCAAGATTTCAGAACGTACAACTAAACGGATTGAAAGAATGGCTGCTGCGAATCCACGAGTGACTGCAGGTGATATCTGCCAAACATTAAAACTCTAAGATCGATGTCCATCCCTCTACTGTCCGTCGTACATTGAGAAAGAATGGTCTGCATGGAAGAGTCGCACGAAGAAAACGCTGCTACGAAAAGCGCACAAAGAAGCTCGTTTAAAGTACGCCAAAGATCATCAAAATGATGGGTTTGCATTCTGGAAGAAAGTTGTTTGGACAGACGAGACCAAGATTGAATTATTCGAGAATAACGAGCAACGGTATGTTTGGCCAAAATCAAATACTGCATTCCAGGAAAAAACATCCTTCCTGTGTAAATGCAAAAAACTTCACTTTTCTACGTGGAGGTCAAAATATAATAATAACAGGATGCCAGTGGGCATCGAAACTGTTGTGGAAATAAACTCTGTCTATTAGAGTGGGTTTTTATTATCATATTCTTCCTGTGGTTAAACATGGTAGTGGTAGTTTGCTTCTTTGGGGGATGCTTTAGTGCTTCTGGTCCAGGAAAACTTGTTGTCATCAATGGAATCTTGACTGGGAAGAAATATCAGGAAATTTTAAAATAAAATGTATTGCCTTCAGTTTGGGAGTTGCGAATGGATCACAATTGGGTAAGGTACTGCAACAAGATAAGGATCCAAAACATAAAAGTAAGAGCACTATAAAATGGCTTCAGCAAAAAGTTTCAAACTTCTCGAGTGGCTCAATCAAAACCCAGATCTCAATTTAGACGAGAATTTATGGTTTGATTTGTAAAAAAAGCTGTCCACTAGAGAAATCCTTCGAATCTGAATGAATTGCAAGGATTTTCTTTTGAAGAATGGCTAAAATTTCTACTGAGAGACATAGGCATACGGGACGGGGGAGTCTGGGGGCTGCAGCCCCCACCACCAGATTCACAAGTTTCCAAATATTTTCGGGCAAATGCCTCAAAATTTGGGAAAAGTCCCAAAGCAATGACGAAAAAATTGGAGTTTATTAAAATTAGACTCAAATTAGACCAAACATAATAAATTATGCAACAATTTTTTTTGCTTGGCTGCAGTGTCCCATAAACGTGTTGCATTTAAACTTATAAAAACAAATTTGTTGCTTTATGTATTTCTTAAAACTTTTTGTTATATAATTTAATTTTTGAGGTACTCGTGCAATCTTTTCAATTTATGTTATCGAAAAATTTGTTATCTGATGGTAAAATATTCAGTGTTTTGGTAGAATTTTTTTTTTTAGAATATACAGGGTGTCCGAGAATTATCTGTACAATTTTTGGCTGTTATTAAAAGTCAACCATGAAGTGTAGAAATTCCAGTGCTTGTCCCATTTTACAAAGAATCTCATTAAGTTTTTTCTGATACCAAGTTTTGACAAGTTTTTTAGAAATTCCAGTGTGTCCGAACATTATCTGTACAATTTCATCTTTTAATAAAATTCTTGATAACACACGTAAAATTCTTAAACAAGATTATTTAGAATCTGTATTTTCAAAAGTTTCTTTTATTAAAGTAACGTTGTTACAAACATTCGATATGTGCACCATTAGTGATTCGCAAAACATCCAATCGATAATCCAAATGTTGCCATGTACGCTGCAGCATATCCACATCAATTCGCTCAATAGCAGCTGTGATTCTTGCTTTTAAATCATCAATGTCTGTCACCCGCGTACATTTCTAAAAAACTTGTCAAAACGTAGTATCAGAAAAAACTTAATGAGATTCTCTGTAAAATGGGACAAGACTGGAATTTCTACACTTCATGGTTGACTTTTAATAACAGCCAAATATTGTACAGATAATTCTCGGACACCCTGTATATTAAAAATATATATTTTCGTTAGTTTAACGAAAATATCACTACTTAACTTAACCAATCATCAAGGGCGTACAGTTGACCTAACCGGGCATTCAGTTGACCTAACCGGGCATTCAGTTGACCTAACCGGACATTCAGTTGACCTAACCGGGCATTCAGTTAACCTAACCGGGTATTTAGTTGACCTAACCGGGAATTCAATTAACTTAACCGGACAGAAAAATAACGGTCGAAATCTACTCACACAAATACTTCGTGACATAAGCCAATATTACTAGAGAATACAATAACTCTTGTATTAGTTTTCAGTTGTATTGTTATAGTTTTTGACCTAATACAAAATTACAATAATAAACATAACTTTTGAACCGCTCATTTTTCCAAAGAAAAGACTTATATTTTTTAAATCAGCGTAAAAATCTACATTAAATATCTTATTTAAAAAAAAATCGGAAACATTCCAAATTTCTGAAAAGGCCCCTATTATATTTACTATTGTCAAGATTTGCTTGCGTTTATAACGATTTAAATAAATAATTTGCTTTTATATGTAGCACTTCTATATGTCTTTATAATATTTGTTTTTAATATACTCTATTTATCTTTGTTGCAGATTTTTTAAAAATATTTAATCACCCATCAAAAATGCCTTCATATAGTCAAAAAGATCTCATATTGATAAAACAATTACGTATTGAGAAACACTATGGTGCCAGAAAAATTATATCATTGTTTCTAAATAAACCATAGAGTCGTTCTGGTGTAGAAAAAATATTCGTAAAATTGATAGAACTGGATGTGTTGCTAGAACCAAAGGTAGTGGAAGAAAAAGAGAAGTTCGCACTGATGAAAATATTGCAATGGTTGAGGATATGGTTCTAAGTCAGAAAAAAAAGCTTGGAACGCATATGACACCAAATGAAACTGCAGCAGAAACCGGAATTTCAAGAAGTTCTGTACAACGAATTGTCAAAGAAGAACCGCAATTGACAGTTTATAAACGCTATCCAGTGCAGATCTTGAGTGAAGTCAATAAGATGAACAGAATGGAAGCATGTCAAGCTTTTCTTGAAAGATTTCCCAATGTCAATAGAATCTTGTTTAGTGATGAAAAATTATTTTCAACTCGGTCATCTATCACCACTCAAAACAATCGAGTGTATTCTACAGCAAGAATCAAGAGAAAAGTAACACCGGAGAGACTTTTAATCCAACGGTTTAACTTTTCTAAAAACTAATGATCTCCTGATGTGTCTCAAAACTGGGTAAAATGATGTTGTTTTTGTTGAAAGCGATGTTAAAACGAATGCTGTTTATTATTGCAACAGTATATTAGAGAAACATCTACTAAAAATTCGCGAAATTTTGGCAAATCGATATATTTTTCAGCAAGATGGTGCATCAAGTCATACTGCTCACCTTACAATTGAATATTTAAACAAAGAAGTTCCTGACTACATAAAACCTAAAGGTTGGCGTGGCAACATCCCAGATTTGTCTCCTCTTGATTATGCAATATGGGATGAACTGAAGAAAAGAGTGTATAGGAATACTAATTTCGATAACATTGATCAATTAAAGGGAAAGATTGTGGAAGAATGGAATTCGCTACCACAAAATTTCATAAACAGGGCAATTGATAACTGGCGCCATCGTTTGGAGCTTTGTGTCCAATAAGGTGGTGGATATTTTGAGAATTTGATGTCATAATATAGACAATAAACAGGAGTATTTATTAACATGTATTATTTATTTTGTATTTCTTTCTATAAAACTGAAATAAAATCTTAGAAGCAATAGCTTATTTTTTTCTGGGCAACCCGGTATATATATATATATATGAAATGAAATGAAATGAAATGAAAAGGTTTATTGGCAGACTATAGTCCATATCACAAATATTATTAATACAATGACAGTTCATATACTAAGGATAGAAATATATACAATTGATTAGAAATAATACTGCACTGTCGAAGTTAAATGGCAGGACTCATGGATAGCTTGGATGATCGGGTTGGTTGATTTTTTAATTCTTTGCATTAGACTGTGTTGAGCACGTCTTATTACTGCAGAAAGTACGAAAGAGTGTCTTTAGCTTCACTTGTACAGAAACGAAAGTTCCTTATGGTCATATTCGCTTTAGCACACAGGCTTCGAGATTGTTTTCTTATATTCGAGTCATCACTCAAGGAGCTGGTGATAGTTTGACCCAAGTACTTAAACTCTTGTACTTCCTCAATTACTTCACCATTCATTTTAAACCTTATATCAGCTGGCTGATTACAGCTTTTAGGATGAAAATGCATAACCTTAGTTTTTGTAACATTAAAAAGAATATCATGTTTCTGCGAATACACTTCGCAGACATTTAGTAGCCGATCCAGACCTTTAACAGAGGGACTTATTAACACCATATCATCGGCATAAACTAAGTTATTTATCCTTGTGTTATCTATACAACATCCTACTGTTGCCTCATTAAGGGAAGCAATTAATCCGTCAATATACACATTAAACAGCATAGGGGAGAGCAAGGAGCCTTGTCTCACCCCGCAAGAGGAGCCAAAACACTCGGATAGTACATTGCCCCACCTAACAGTGAAAGATTGGTGGGAATACCAAAACTTCAATAACTTTAATATGTACATGGGAACCTTCCTGTCTTCTAGTTTTGCAAATAAAATATTGTGGTTCACCCTATCATATGCCTTACTTATATCAAGGAAACAGCTATAAATGGTTGAATTACTGTCAATGTATTTAGATATTGTTTCTTTAAGTACATAGATACACAGGTCAGTTGAGTGGGACCTTTTAAAGCCAAACTGATTAGATGTCCATAGGAAATCATTTAATCGGAGTGTATATATATATATATACTCTGTGTGTGTGTGTGTGTGTGTGTGTGTGTTGTGTGTTGTGTGTGTGTGTATATATAGGCCCCTATATACTATATATTTCTTATATATTTCTCTGTACGACTACTTGTGAGCGCCACTATATATGTTACAGGGAATCTGTGTAACTAGAGATTTCATGAAATCCCTAAAATGTTCAGGGATTTTATGTAAGGTAAGTCGTGATATTTTCGTTAAACCTACGGGGAAAATTATTGAATGCCCGGTTAAGTCAACTGTACGCGCTAGACCAGTGCTGTCCAACGTCTATAAAGCGCGGCCAAGATGTTGCCTATAATCATACACTGTTGGTTAATACGACTTAGGAACCCGCTGAATGTTGTTCTCCCTACTAGAAATGACAAAATAGTGAAGAAAATTCAGAAATGAAATTTGGCAAACGTCCATTCCGCGGGCCGCAAGTTGGACAGCGCTGCCCTGGACGATTGTTTAGGGTAAGTTACATGAAATCCCTGAACATTTTAGGGGTTTCATGAAATCCCTAGTTACACAGATTGTCTGTAACATATATATATAATATATATATCAACGGATAAAAAATCATTTTAAATTTATACAATGTTGCTTTTAATCTGATCAAGTAAGGCTTAAAAAATAAAGTCGAAAACAATATATTTGACCTTTCAAAAAGCGAAAACTTCCGCTCAGTCGGCTTTATAGAATATGAAAATGTTCATTTATGAAATTAGATTTTTATTAATCAAATACGCAATGGTCCGGCGGTTAATTACATTGATGGAATCCAGTAATCCATTTACCCATTTGTGCATTTATACTGCATTTACATTCTTCTTCACGAAAAATGTTTCGCACACACACACACACACACACACACACACACACTTGAAAAATTCGTGAAAATTTCATGTTGGCTTTGCATCCGAGCGCTACACATCCCTGAATTCTACAAATGACTGACATGTCATAACCTGGAATATAAACAACTCATTATTCCCTAACTTTGAATATTATATTCGGTAATTGTACGAAAGGGAACACTGAGTAACAAGAAACCTGTGTTCTTGCAATTAAAAACTATATGCTAATATTACGAGCGGTGAAGCTAGTGTTATTACGAGCACAAAGGAGAGATGCGTCTAATGAGAAATATGATATTCATTGGAAGCCAAAAAGCAGTTTTTGAATTATTAAGACCGCAATTTATTATAATTATGTATTTCCCCTGGCGATATATATATATATATATATATATATATATATATATATATATATATATATATATATATATATATATTTACTTTTGTTGAGTTTGAACGACGGTTCAGGATCGACCTGCGGTCGACCCCCCCCTCTCTCTCTCTCTCTCTCTCTCTCTCTCTCTCTCTCTCTCTCTCTCTATATATATATATATATATATATATATATATTATATATATATATATTGTAACTTTGAAGAAGTTCCATGTGATGATTCCACATTTTATAGAAGTCAGGCTTGTGATCCCACTTCTATATCTGGCATGGAAGAGGAACGAGTTGCTTTCTTGAACTCTCCATTTCACAGAGCCAGGTACACCCGGCTCCCCAGGGACTGTTCTGAACCAAGTGTCTAGTCCTTTGAAGGCTTCTGCATGAACACCATTTGTGTTCTGAATTTCTTTGGGTTAAATATTCTTGGCCCCCTGTGACACGGTCGAAGATGTTCGCTGTCTAACCTTTTGTTTGGGAACACTACACACACTGTCTTTTTTATTTTCCACTGCTGTTTGAATGGTTATTGGGTTCAGGTTGTGTTTGGGGACTCGGTTTCTCTATTATTTTCCAAGTGTGAATTATGATGTACAGTCCCTTGCAATAGTTCCGCTCCACCCTCTTCGAGATGTGGTAGCACCACAGTCCCTCTTTCTCCCCATCCTCACTCGTTCCCTCTCCTCCCCCCCTCTGCCTCTCGTTATCCCCTCTCTCATCTTCCCCCTCCCTCTCGTTATCCCCCCTCTCGTCCTCCTACTCTCCTTTCGCTACACCAAAAATTACGATATTACGAGATCAAACCGTCCGCATGGCACTTATCTGTAAGTGTTAATAGCGAATCACGATATGACGAAAAGTACTGCATCACGAATGATTCCAAAATTCGAAGGACACTGTAATTTGGAGTGTCAGATTACGATTCGAATAGCATCTAATTTTAAAGTATGATTTGAACCCAGCGACGAAATATATTAAATAATATATATTAATATATATATGTAAAAATTAATAATTCTAACATTCATTTTTGCATATAAAGTCCAAACTCGCGTGACATTCTAACTGCATATTTTATTTTTGCTAAGTAATTGATGAATTTTTTTTTTAATTACCTAATCATTTTTTAGATTAAGCTTAATCATGCAATCGTGTTAAATTCTGAAATATTAATTTTTCATACATTCTCTCTTAATTGTAAAGAATGAAGTCATAACTTGCCAAAATTCTAAATTAGCACTTAATTTTAAATTTTAAGTATTTATTTTTGGCTCATATGCATGTTTAATTTTAATCCATAATAAAATGCATATTTCATTTTCCATTTTTAGTTAACTCGGCAAATTATGAATATGCTGTTTAAAAGAAAAATATGACTTCATCTTCAAACAGCTTGCTTATCTGCCAGTAAGCTGTTGCGGCAAAAATTTACCTTTATCTTCAAGTATTTGCACAAAAAAACAAAAAAGAAAGGTCAACATTAAATAATAATGATGTCATCAAATCATTAGTATATAAACTCTTGTAATTTTTCAAATTATCATTCTGATTATCTGATCTGGCCTAGAGGCTGAAGCATTACCTGTAATATTTTAGAAACAGTAAAATTCAGTCAGAGGATCTCTTTGTCTTTTCCTATGAGACCTGCTTTCTCCAGAGAACTTAGTTTTAAAATAGAATAAATAATTTCCCGACACGCTACAAGAAGAATTGGGGAACCTTCAGATAATTTGGTAAGTTTTCACAAAATCCTCCGATCCACTACAAGAAGAAATCGGAGTGTAGTATAAGAGAAACTACTGCAATTCCATACACAATACTAGCTACCCGAGAGTGAGAAAATCCGTTGCTGCCACCTAAACAGAACCCCGTCAACCTCGAACCACCCAAGGCCATAGACGGAGGGTTAACATATACAGTATATCACAGGATAACTGCCCTGTTCATACTACTAGAATCATCAGACGGTAGTTTCAGGAACAACGAGATGTCGAGCTGCTGAACTGGCCCACCAAGGGGTGTGACCTAAACCCCAATGAAAATGTGTGGGCAAATGTGGTTAACGCTTGGAAGCCTGGGCAGGAGCGGACATCTCGGCAACTGCTGGAACACACCATGGCAGAGTATGAACTTTACTGCAGGAACCCACAAGTCCTCTACAATCACGTGGTATCTGTTCCAAATAGGCTACGAGAGGTCATTAATAATGGAGGATGGACCAAGTATTGAGTAATTGTGTATAATGTTATGGTTGTGATGTAGTAAATATATATTTATTTATTTGAACAATTGTCAGTTCCTCATAATTTGAACATTATGTTTTGTATGTTCTTAAAAAAATCCCTAAATTTACTTGATTCATGTTTATTTTTGTAATAAAAATTGAACTATGTTATTATCTCTCCATGGATAGACCTTTTTCTGGATAATCATTTGTTGATGATGCGTGGACTATTGGACTTTAAACAGAAATGTTATTGCCTGCAGGAAAAGTCGATATTACAACTTATCTTACACTTTAACTATAACATGGCCAGTGGCCACATCAAAATCCCATGATTGAAAGTTTTTAAAGTATCTCACGTTTGTGAAATAACCTAACTATTCTATTCCCTAAATTTAGGAGAAATGCATGAATAAAATACATAGTCGTCCTAGAATTACCACCAAAACTACAGTGAACAATATATTTATTCTGTCATTGGTTTTCAAAAAATATAAGTATTACCATGACAACACCTGAGAGGGGGAGGAGGAGAAGGAGAGAGTGATGGTGGGGGACAGGGGTTTCAGAGGGACTTAATTGTTGTTACATCTCGGAGAGGGTGGAGCAGAACTATTGCAGGCGACTGTACCTCTCTTCTTCTTTCCAGCGAGTATAAAATTAATTCACGTAACCTTTCCCAGTAATTTAGTGTTTTGCATCCACCGATTTTGGCTGTAAATTTTCTCCTAGTCCTTTCTAATTGGCATTTACATGCAAACGTTAAGAATGAACAGCATTCCAGTTTGGATATGATCACTGATTTCAGCAAAGGAATTATTATGATAATGATAATAATAATAATAATAACGATAATAATAAGCTTTATTGGTAGGAAATAAATCCCATAAAAAAGTATAATATTCATGAAGGTAAACGATACGATTAATCAAACAATAATAAATTCAGAAACTCAAAATTAAAATTAAAAAAAGAAATAATAAAAAATAATACACGCAATGAGACGAGCAATAATGAAGGTAATAATAAAAAAACTATACAAAGCGAAGACTACAGCAATAAAAATAAAAAATACACAATGAAAATACTAATATTGGTATTGAGAAGAGTAAAAAAATAAACTTTTGTCTAGAAGACATAAAGCAAGACTGATGAATAGCTTGAATAATTGGATTATCGGAGTTTTGAATTATTCACATTAGACTGTATTCAGGAAGTCTTGTTCCCTACTGGATGTTCGAAACATTGTGGTTAGCGAACATTTGTGAAGCTGAGCATCTTAGTAGCAACTTATGCAACAGTCTAAAAGATCTCTTATAAAGCAAATTTAAAGTTTTGCCAGAACCTTCTTTATAATTACCCCACAGTTACTGCCCATAGATATTAGTGCAGAAAGTACGAAAAAAGTACAGGGCTATTTAAAATGATTCACCTGATTTCAAATGAGAATATTTTTTAATGTTACAAATACAGTGTGATTTGTGATACATCAACCAAAAGAAAAACTGTCTAAATTTTGTCTCTCACCTCATAAATGCTCTATGTGACTTCCCCTAGTTACACGAGCAACATCGACACGATAGTCGAATGCCTCCCATACTCGCTCCAGCATGTCCCTTGTCACTGACTCTACGGCAGTAACAAGCCTTTACACAAACATCCTGTTTCCTCGAACTGCCAATACCACCGACGGATGCTCTGAGCACCTGGTGGATCTGTTCTGTAACGTCGACGAAACTCACGCTGCACTGTGACTACCGATTTACAGCTCAAAAACTGCAACACACAAAACGCCTTCTGCTGTGCGGACACCATTTTCACACTGACTGTTTGTTGCTAGGCTAGGCCATGGCGTGACTTTGGAGCCATCTCGAGGTGATCTTATAAAACTTAAAGATTTCCTCTTTCATGTGGTGTATGCCCAGTTGATGCACAGTTGATAGGTACGGAAGTATTCTCAGTTGAAATCGGATGAATCATTTTAAATAGCCCTGTATCTTTAGCTTCGCTGTACAGAATCTGAAGTTTATTATAATCATGTTTGCCTTAGCACAGTAACTTCGATATTGTTAAATTTCATTTTTTTGACTTCTGACCATCTGTATATTCCATTCGTCTTCATTTGTAGAGATTCTATATCACCTGGATTATTTACTTCCCTGTTAATTTTTGTATCATCAGCAAAGAATGTTACTACCATTGGTAACTTTATTATCTATATCGGTTAGCATGATTATAAAAAGTAATGAAGCTAGTACTGTTCCTTGTGGTACTGAGCTACGTACTTCCGATTCTGATGATGATATCTCTTGAACTGTATTGACTTGCCACCACTCTGTAAAGAAGTCATAGAACCATTTTCCTACTTTTCCTGTTGTTCGTCATTGTTTTGGAGTGCATCAGTAATATTGTTATAGTGATCCATTAGCTGTGATAGACACGATCTTCCTGATCGGAATCCATGTTGCTTATCATTTCATTTTTCCTGTCTCCAAATATTCAGATTTTTTTCACTAACTATTTTTTCAAATATTTTGCCGAGATGAGCTGTCAACGACACTGATCCATAGTTTTTTTTTTTTTAGCTTGAGATCTATCCCCTCTTTTATATGTTGGAGCTATATTCAGTCTCTTCAGGATGCGCGGTATTTTTCCTGTGTCAAGTGATCTTCATATCCAATACAGAGGCTAAGCTACTTCATTCTTGCAGTTTTTAATCAGTGTAGCCCGAACCTGCTGCTCTGTTCCTTTAGTTTTCCTATAGCTGGTGTTATATCGTCTGTTGTAAAATATTCCCTTATAGCCTGCCCTTGTAATTCTTCTTCAAAAAGCAATTCTACTTATATTATTTTATAATTTTTGTAGTTACTGAAAAGTGATTCATACTGAGCTCTTAGTATTTCGGATAGTTATCTTAGATCATCGGTCGATGCATTGTTTTCTTACTTCAAAGGTCCGATTGTCGCGTGATTTTTCGCTTTCCTTTTTGCAAAGTTATAGAAATATTTTAGGTTATCTTTTATCGTTTTTATAGCGTCTTCCTCCTCTCTCTCTATATGTTTCTTAATTAAATCTTGTCTCCAGTTTTTCATTGATCATTGATGGGCAATCTATACTCCATTTTCGTTATTATTGGCGGATTCTGTCTTTTCCTGTTGTTCTATTGGCAAATTTGTTGTACTTCCTTCTTCACTTAAATTATTATTTGTCTCCTCATTCTTTTCTTCATTCTTCAGTCCCTCTCGGACTACTTCTCTGTGCTTCTCCATGCGCTCGACGGACACTTAGCCATAAAACCCAATGATTTTATTGTTCACTAGTAGGATGGGCGCAAAAGGAGAGAGTGCAATGCAATTGCAAATGTTGATCAATGTTGCAAAGGAATGTTGGCACCAGTATCAGGCCAACTCCCCCCCCTTTTTTGCAAGGCACCCCACAGTGTCAGTGCCAATCCCCCCTTGCTGCAAGGCACCCCTCTAAACGGGGAGGGGGGTGTGCAAGAGCAACAAAGGGTTATGCAACTTGGAGGCGGAATTATCCCCCAAGTTGCAATGAACTCCCGCTGGGGGGAGACCTCTTTGGGGGAGAAGGTGGGACGGCCTCACCCCCCAAAGGGGCATACCTAACCTAAGAGAGAGGAGAAGGAGAGAGAGAGGAGGAAAAATGTTCGCTTGACAGGAGCCAAGCGCATATTAAGACTTCAGCCGAGTGGCCGTTGTCTCATAGGGCCCCTAATCAGCCACTCGGCTTAATCAGCTAGTGCCTCCAGGCATTATCAGCCAGTTGGTACAGTGTATACTTCGTTTTGGCACGTACACACCCGTCCATATGCCCATAAAATATTACGCGATTTTATGCGTCGGGCTCGTGAGCCGGCGGCGGCGCGTTCTTCCGAATATCCGTGTTAAACTGTAGGTCTAAGGTGGAGTGTAAACATCCTTCCACGGTTGGTAGATAAATGGGCAACCAGGAGATCCCGTTAAACTGTATTGCAACACTCGATCATGTTGCATATCTGTTTGTTTGTTTATTTCCCTCTCTTTCTCTCTCTTATATATATATATATATATATATATATATTTCCCCGTTTAAAAGTAGGTCTAAGGTGGGGTGTAAAGAGTGACCTTCACGAGAATGAACAATTCGGGCGGAAACCATCGAAAGCAAAGGCGAGCTTATATATGTTCAATTCCGGAAAAAGTTCATCTAAAAAAATTCGTGCAAACATCTTTCCACGGTTGGTAGATAAATGGGTACCCAGAGTGCCTTAGCAGGGATCTCTCTCTCGCGCTCTCTTTTATATATATATATATATATATATATATATGCATATAACTGCAATGACCGCCGCAGTATATAAATGAATAGAAACGACATAAGTGTTAAGGAACGTTTCCGCACACGAGGAGGAGAGATAACGAATAATGAAGAGAATTTCGATTTGTGATTGAGTGAGGTCCGTAGCATAATGGTAGAGCATCCAACCGGCAATTGGAAGGCCCTGGGTTCGATTCCCGGGCGGTTCGCCTCATTTTTCATTATTCGTTATCTCTCCTCCTCGTGTGCGGAAACGTTCCTTAAACACTTATGTCGTTTCTATTCATATATATATAATAATATCCCCGTTAAAAAGTAGGTCTAGCGTGGGCGAGAAGACTGACATTCGTCAGAATGAACAATTCGGGCAGAAGAAAACGAAACCAAAGAAAACCTATATATGTACAGTTCCGGAAAAAAATTCATCTAAAAAATTCTGAAAATTGGTACAAGAAGCGTATACAAAATTTATAATCACGTCAAATTGCATTAATTAACTCACTCTCCGGCTAACTTAAATCGAATATTACGGTCTTTTTCATCTGTAACTTCTGCAAATTAAAACAGGACAAATGGTACACGTAGCATTAAAATGTGCAGCACAAATGAATAAATAGAAAGAAAATATGATAAAGGAGGGAAATGAATAGAAGAAGAAAGGTGGTGAAAGCGATATAAGCAAACACCTTCCTAAACATTTCCTAATTAAACGATGTAAATAGCTGAACAATAGAAGGACATAAATATTTATGGAAGAAAAAAACATATACTGTATAATATAATATATATATAATATATATATATTATATATATATAAAATATAAACAATTATATTAAACATCGTTCTGAAAATTGTGGAGTTTGACGGAAGCGATAGATAATATCGATTTAAAATTCCAATAAATAAACTTCTTTCCGCAGTTTATTTCGAGATCATAGACATCATAAAGATTAAACCTCACGAGCAATGACTCGCAGTTTAGCGTTTGTCTCAAACATACGTGAATTATACCGAATATATCTCTGATATCAGTTTTTCTTGTCTTTTTACAACAAAACAAATTTAATTACGGGCTATAAACACTCTCTCACTTCCATTCTGAAATTATCTCTCATATATATATATAATATTATATAATATATATATATATACATATATATATATATAATATATGTTGTATCGCTAATTCTTTATTGCCGTTTCGCTGGTTTCCAAGATTCGAGATAAGGTAGTTTTAAATAGCTATAATTAAACGAGTCTTTGTGAAAAGGTCAGAATGAACAATTCTGCCGGAAGCAATCGAAGGGTTAAATGGAATCTTATTTCCATTCTCTGGAGATCGTAAACTTTGGGCTAATGACCGCAACCAGCACGCATCTGTTATTTTAAAATTTATTTATTGTATCATGGAATTCTTATACGATACGATAAATTTTACAGCGGTTTTCTTCATGAGTAATTAACTATCTTCCACTTTTATGTTTCAGGGCCATAAACCGTTTCACAAGCCAACCTCAACTCTCTCTCTCTCTCTCTCTCTCTCTCTCTCTCTCTCTCTCTCTCTCTCTCTCTCTCTCTCGAATACAAGATCAAAAAAACAAAAACAAAGCCTTTCTCGTCTCTCCACGAATGGGGATATCTGACACGCCCCAGATTTCACGGGACAACCAATCACAGCCCTGTGGGCGGAGCCCCGGACCTCTGTTTGGCTGCTATGCATGCCTAAACGTCAAGCTCCGCCCAAAATTCACCGCTAACCAATAGGAAGCTAGCGTTTGTGTGTTGTGGGGTGGTCACAAGCCCCCTTTATAAAAGGGAGTAGATAATCTCAGAACCTCAGTTCATTGATTTTTCGTGCTTAGTGCTTTTCAAATATACACTATGAGTTAGTTATCGCTGTACGACTCCCCTGATCTGTTTGAAGATCAAGATTGTTATGCTCAGGCAACGCGTCTAATTTTCAGCGCTGCAGATCGGAGTGAACTTTTATCTACGCAGATTGTTACGGAAAATTGTAACGAAATGCAAGATCCTACGGACAACTCATTTGAAATGTAAGTGATTATATTCTGCGGTTCATTCAATGCTCAGCTTTATTCTGAGTTTTCCTACAAAGAAAAAATTAATCCCAGGACTCTTTCTCGTTTATAACAATATAACCTAACCGGTACATAATGTATATATATATATATATATATATATATATATATATATATATATATAGGGTGATTAAAAAAAATCAAAGTTTTTTTAAATTGTTCAACCTGTATTTTTGTTCCCTATGACAAAAAAGTAGTGTATGCCAAATTTGCTGAATTTTAAATAAAATTTACTATGTGCTACGAGGCGTCAAAGTTTCCCTTTTTTTCAATTTGTTTGTTTTTACAACTTATGATTTTATGTTTAATTGTTTATATTTCAGAATTTTTAATTAATGGTTTATATACTAGCTTGCTTTTAATTGTTGTTTGTCACTCGTAATTTTGATACCAATTAATCGATTATGGAAGCTAGGCCTAACTCACCATCACCTAGTTGCTCAGTTGGGAGAAGTTCTACAAGAAAAGAAACTGAAGTATGGCTAATTGGGCAGCCCTCTGCAGTATTAAAACATCCGTATTACCATCAGAGAAGGAAATGATGGCCCTCTTCATGCACTACAGAAATATTAAAAAGCAAGGTATTAGAGAATCATGCTGCTCTACTGCAGATGATGCGCTAGCAGTTTGGAAAAAAGCAGGAATACCAGCAAAACAAAGAATACATGCAGTAGATAAAATTCAAGGAATACTGAAGGAATGGCAGCTGCTTAAGAAAAACAAAGCAAACAAATTGAAAAGATCAAAAAATTTAAATAATAAAGAAGAAAAATGGAAAGATAAACTGGAAAACTTATTTGACATCGCTCATGAGAAAGCTATGCAGCTTATAAAAATAGAAGATAAGAAATTCTTGAAAATGCAACGTGAGAAAGGACGTCATGGAAAAATGGGTACCATTGATAAGGCTGTTGCTAAAAAAGAGCAAAGAGCAGCAGAAAAGCAACAACGTTATGAAAAGAAGAAAGCAGAAGAGATCAAAAGAAAGAAGAATGAAGAGGCTGTCATACTCACCAGTACATCATCAGAATCAGAATCAGAGGAGAGTAAAAGTGATGAATCTGGTTTCTGTGCTGGACAACCTTCAACATGGAAAAGTAAGGTTGGCAAACGTAGAAAACTGTTTGATGATAAATTATTAGGAAGTCTTGATGTTGCAAAATTGAGTGACAGAAATGCGTCTCTAGTTTTAATGCCAACAATTCAAAGTCTAGGAAAAAATCCAGAAGCGTACAATGTTAGCTACTCTTCTATGCGTAGAGAGAGGATAAAATATAGAAAGAAAATTGCAGAGAACCTGGAAGAAGAATTTAAGCCAGAGGTGCCCCTAACAATTCACTGGGATGGAAAATTAATTTAAGATATTACAGGAATGCATATTGTTGACCGTCTGCCCGTATTGGTTTCAGGAGAAGGCGTTGATCAACTTCTTGGTGTGCCTAAACTGGATTCAGGTACTGGTCTCCTGACAGCAAATGCTGTGTATCAGACATCGCTTGAATGGGGCATCTGCGAACAAATAAAATGCATGTGTTTCGATACAACGGCAGCCAATACTGGTCCTAGAAATGGTGCAGTTATTCTTCTAGAACAAAAATTCGACAACGATTTATTGTGGCTGGCATGTCGACACCACATATTTGAAATTATGCTGGAAGCTGTTGTTCCAATGTCTTTATCACCATCTTCTGGCCCAGATATAGTCCTTTTTAAGAAGTTCAGAGAAAAATGGTCAAGCATTAATAAGGAGGACTACGAAACAGCATTATCAGATCCAGATATCTATGAAAATATTCATGACATCAAAGATGACATAATTACATTTGCAGCAAATCAACTAGAAACATTCCAACCAAGGGACGATTACCTAGAAGTATTGTAGTTAATTATTTTTTTGGGAGGTGAACCAAAAGGTGGAATCAAATTTAAACATCCAGCGGGACTTCATCGGGCTAGATGGATGGCCAAAATTATATATTCATTAAAAATTTTTATGTTCAAATCTCAGTTCAAAATTTCAGTAAAAGACAAAAGAGGACTAAAAGACATCTGTCTATTTGCTACTCGGTTATAAGTAAAGGCATGGTTTACAGCTCCTGTGCCATCTTGCGCTCCTCATCTTGATCTGGAATTATTACAGAATCTTGTAGTCTACAAACAAATAAATGACACAATTGCATCTGTTGCTATTAAAAAACTGTTATGTCACCTCTGGTGCCTATCAGAAGAACTGGTAGCCTTGGCCTTTTATGATGATGAAGTGCCTACTGAAACAAAAAACAAAATGGTAAAGGCCTTGCAAAATACAACAGAAACTCTTCCTGCAAAATGGGCTTTTCTAGATCCTGCACTTATTCCAACGAAGAAATTAGAAGATTTTGTCACATCAAATACGCAAAGATTCTTTACAATAACAGAATTTAGTTAAAAATTTTTACTCAAAGATGCTAAAAAATGGCATAATGATGAAGAGTATAACTCCGCTAAGAAAAATATCAAACAGTGGAAAGTCGTGAATGATACAGCGGAAAGAGGAGTAAAATTGATGGATGAATATAATAAAAGACTAACACATGACGATCAAAAACAATTCTTGCTACAAGTAGTGAAAAACTACAGGGCTGTTTACACTGATAGAAAAAAAGAAACATTGATGAAGTAAGGACAGCTAATGTCTCAAATATCATGCTAGTTTAATTATGCATGCTTGTGGTTATGGTAGGACCCACGGGGGAGCTTTCCACATTAAAAAAAAGCAATGCGCCTTGTACTGTACCTCGTGGGTGGTGTGGAAAACTATACAACAATATTGGAAAAATTTGACAATTTGAGTCATTCTGTCGTTCCCCATTGCCCATTCCGTCCATCTAAAAGAGACATATGACAATATGGATATACTACTTAAGGCAATCAAATACGACAGTCATCAATGGAATGTTTGTGGAGATCTAAAAGTTATAGGAATGCTTATGGGTATGCAGTCAGGATTCACAAAATTTTGTTGTTTCCTTTGCCTGTGGGACAGTCGCGCCACTATAGAACATTACACCAAAAGTGACTGGCCACTTAGGTATACATATGTCCCAGGGATAAGCAATGTCCAGTCTGTCCCTTTAGTGGATCCCCAAAAGATCTATCTGCCACCTCTTCACATTAAACTTGGTTTAATGAAGAATTTTGTTAAAGCAATGGGTAGTCAATTCTGAAGGGTTCCAATACCTTTCAAGGAAATTTCCGAAGGTTACTGCAGCAAAATTGAAGGAAGGAATTTTTGTTGGGCCACAAATAAGGGAGGTTTTGAATGACACTGAATTTGAAAAAGTCCTAAGTCCGCTGGAATTGAAGGCTTGGCTGGCGTTCAAATGGATATGTGAAAATTTTCTTGGAAGCAACAAGTCACCTGCGTATAAGGATGGAGTCAAGAACCTCCTTGATGCCTTCAAAGAAATGGAGTGTCGAATGTCGTTAAAAATTCACTTCCTGCATTCCCACTTAGATTTCTTTCCTGAAAACCTTGGTGCAGTGAGTGACGAGCAAGCAGAGCGCTTCCATCAAGATATTCAGATGATGGAAAAGCGCTACCAAGGATATTGGAATGAAAGCATGATGGCGGACCATTGTTGGATGCTGTATCGTGACAATCCAGGCCAAATTTACAAAAGGAAATCACACTCACAGCGCTTTTAATAAAATAATGTATATATTCTTTATTTATAAGTACATTGAATAAAGTATATGATGTATTTGTTGTTTAGCATTCCTAAGTGTGATCTATACATCCATAAATTTTCTTATAGCAATATCAAAAACTTAAAAATATCAAAACCAGTGTATCTATATAACTCTACGTGCTAGAAAGAAAATAAAACCAGATTCGGAATCAGCGCGAAAAATGCATTAAGAAAAGTGTGATCATGTTTGTGATGAGAAAAAAAAGTTTCATTTTGTTGGCCAGTGTTATTAGAGCCACCCCTTGAAAAACACATTTTCATTATAATATGGTGTTTTTAGTTTAAATAATAACCTTTTAATTATGCAGACAGTATTCCAAATTGTTAACACATGTAGTGTTCTCTACCTGAATAACAGAAACTGGGGATAGGGATATTATTTCTCAGCAACGTATTGTGATTCTTTTTATTAAATTAGTGTTTCTTTACAGGAATAACTTTTATGTACTGTAGGCTACCCAACATGGGTAAGAAATGTGATCTATCGCCAAAGAAGAAAGGTAGAATGCTCTCACTGCTGACTGCAACTGATTATTCTCACAGAAAAATAGCCCGAGAACTGAATGTGTCACGTGCGAGTGTTGACAGGATCGCATCAAAAATTAAAGTTGAAGGGGATAATCCAGAGCTGACTCCAAAAAGAAAGAGTAAATGTGGTCGGGAAAGGATAACTACACCTAGAGCCGACAGATGCATTGAAAAGAAACTAGTAAATAATAGGAGAAGCACTACTAACAAATTAAATTGGAGCTGGAGAAGGAAAACATCAACATTTCGACAATGACCTTAAGAAGGCGTTCCAGGAAATTTGGATTGAGTAGTTGCCGGCCAAGGAAAACGCCAAAATTGACTCCAACAATGATCAAAAAACGCTTAAAGTGGGCTAAATACTATTCAAAGTTCACTGTAGATGACTGGAAATCGGTAAGTCACAATATTTTAGTGATCTTGTATGCTTATTTTGAGTAAAATGTATTATTTTGATATTTGTATGACAAGCCACATTTCATTTTGGTTGCAATCATTTCTTTCTCTTTACATTTGCAGGTGTGTTTCAGTGACGAATCCACATTCCAAGTTATATCTGATAAATCACAGTACGTTAGGCGACGTGTTGGTAAGGAATATCATCCAGACTGTGTCGTAAGTACGGTTAAGCATCCAACATGTCACGATATGGGCAGTGGTAAGCTGTAAACGTACTGGACGAATTTACATTGTTGAGGGTACTATGAGGCAGGACCAATACCGAAAGGTTTTGGAAACAAGACTTATTCCACAGATCGCCGACTGGATTCCAAATGGTGAACCATTCCATTTTATGCAAGATTCGGCCCCATGCCTCACTGCAAAGTCAGTTAAAAGTTTTCTGGCTGCAAAGAATATCCTCTCGTGGATTGGCCAGGAAATTCTCCGGATATGAACCCTATCGAAAACCTATGGGAAATAGTAAAGCTTAGACTGAAAGGCGAGGAAATAACAAATCGAATACAGTTAATAGAACGAATAATTGCCGTTTGGAACCGTGATCCTGAGATACAGGCCAGCTGCAAAGCTGGTATAGAGAGTATACCTAGACGGGTTGCTGCCTTAATTAAGGTCAAAGGAGGACCCACTAAGTACTAAATGTGTTTAATATGACTGTAGAGTGTATATAAATATATTCTGAAATAAATTAAGTGTTTAAATTAGCCAAATTTTACTATTATTAGCATTAGAAATAAACTTATACAAGAAAAACTATTTTTTATGTAGTGGCTCTAAGAATTTGATCACTCTGTGTGTGTGTGTGTATATATATATATATATATATATTATATATATAGAAACGACGTAAGTATAGAGGAGTGTTCTGCACACGAGGAAGAGAAATAACGAACAAATGAAAGATGAGGTGACCGCCCGGGAATCGAACCCAGGATCTTTCGATTGCCGGTCAGATATGCTACCACTACACCACGGGCCTCGATCAGTCAGAAGTCGTAATTCTCCTACATAGGGCAGAAACCAATGCCTTGAGAGGGCACCCTCGCAAATCGTGAATATGTACATTTAACTGCAATGACCAGGCAGTATATTAATGTATAGAAACGACGTAAGTATAGAGGAGTGTTCTGCACACGAGGAAGAGAAATAACGAACAAATGAAAAATGAGGTGACCGCCCGGGAATCGAACCCAGGATCTTCATTGCAGTTAAATGTACATATTCACGATTTGCGAAGGTGCCCTCTCAAGGCATTGGTTTCTGCCCTATGTAGGAGAATTACGACTTCTGACTGATCGAGGCCCGTGGTGTAGTGGTAGCATATCTGACCGGCAATCGGAAGATCCTGGGTTCGATTTCCGGGCGGTCACCTCATTTTTCATTCGTTCGTTATTTCTCTTCCTTGTGTGCAGAACACTCCTCTATACTTACGTCGTTTCTATACATTAATATACTGCGTGGTCATTGCAGTTAAATGTGTGTATATATATATATATATATATATATATATATATATATATATATATCGGTCAGGACTCTTTCTCGTTTATAACAATATAACCTAGCCGGGACATTATATATATATATATATATCAGCCAAGGCTCTCTCGTTTATAATAATATATCCTAACCGGTAGATATTATATATATATATATGTCGCCAGGGCTCTTTCACGTTTATAGTAATATAACCTAACCGGGACATAAAATACCCTACTAACGTTTCATTCAGTGTTAATTAACTTATAAAAGGCCGCAATAAACGCGTTTTGAAAAATATTTTTAATTATTTTCTTTTTCCTTCGCGGTTATTTCGGCATATATATATATATATATATAATATATATATATATGTGTGTGTGTGTGCATATATATATATATATATATATATATATATGTGTGTGTGTGTGTGTGTGTGCATATATATATATATATATATATATATATATAATGTTATAATGTTTCACACCAACAAAGACCCTAGGATCCACTAATGGCTGGTCTACTTAACTGTGTTCGTAATTGGGTATTGTACATGTCCTCCGTGGTGGCGGAGAGGACCTACAATTTTACGTGGGTTCCGAACCACAAAACCTTAATTTTACTACCTTAAACTATACCCAATCTATCAACATATGCATCTAATCGATTTTTAAACATGTTTATAGACGTGCTACTAATTACTTCTACCAGCAAACTATTCCAGCTATTTACTATTCTATGCGTAAAAAAGTTTTTCGCAACTGCTGTCTCGAACCTTCTACTTGTCAACTTACACCCGTTATTTCTAGTCCTATTATATTGAGATATTTCGAAAAAGCTATCTCTATCTACGTTATCGAACCCATTCATAATTTTGAAAACCTGGCTTAGATCACCCCTTAGCCTTCTAGTCTCGAGTGTAGTCAATTTTAACTCCTTAAGCCTATCCTCGTACGACTTTGACCGAAGCGACGGAATCATCTTAGTTGCTCGTCTTTGAACTCTTTCGAGTTTCTCTATATCTTTGCGCATATGCGGATTTCAAAATTGGATCGCGTACTCCAAATGGGGTAATGTTATAATGTTTCACACCAACAAAGACCCTAGGATCCACTAATGGCTGGTCTACTTAACTGTGTTCGTAATTGGGTATTGTACATGTCCTCCGTGGTGGCGGAGAGGACCTACAATTTTACGTGGGTTCCGAACCACAAAACCTTAATTTTACTACCTTAAACTATACCCAATCTATCAACATATACATCTAATCGATTTTTAAACATGTTTATAGACGTGCTACTAATTACTTCTACCAGCAAACTATTCCAGCTATTTACTATTCTATGCGTAAAAAAGTTTTTGGCAACTGCTGTCTCGAACCTTCTACTTGTCAACTTACACCCGTTATTTCTAGTCCTATTATATTGAGATATTTCGAAAAAGCTATCTCTATCTACGTTATCGAACCCATTCATAATTTTGAAAACCTGGCTTAGATCACCCCTTAGCCTTCTAGTCTCGAGTGTAGTCAATTTTAACTCCTTAAGCCTATCCTCGTACGACTTTGACCGAAGCGACGGAATCATCTTAGTTGCTCGTCTTTGAACTCTTTCGAGCTTCTCTATATCTTTGCGCATATGCGGATTCCAAAATTGGATCGCGACTCCAAATGGGGTCTAACTAATGATTTATAAAGAGGAACAATAATATCGCGCGATTTGTACTCAAAATTCCGAGCTATAAAACCTAACACTTTGTTCGCTTTATTGACCGCTGCTGTACTTTGTTTCGTTACTTTTAAATCATCAATGACTATAATTCCTAAATCTTTTTCCTGCTCTACGCTTGTTAACTCCTTCCCTGACATACTATACGCAAAATTACCGTTACGCGAACCTATATGTAAAATTTTGCACTTATCGACGTTAAATCTCATTTGCCATGTGACTGACCAATCAACAATTTTATTCAGATCTTCCTGGATTTTACCTCTATCTTCGTCATTAATCGCCCTACCACCCGGCTTCGTGTCATCCGCAAACTTTGAAACTGTACTGACTAGGCCGACATCTAAATCGTTAATATATATAAGAAAAAGCAAGGGGCCCAATACAGAACCCTGAGGAACGCCACTCGCTACATTAGCGCAACACGACTCCGCTCCATCAACGACCACCCTCTGTTTCCTACCTCGCAACCATTCTTCTATCCAATTTATCACTACACCCCTGATTCCATGAGCCTTAGTTTTGTCAATGAGTCTTTTGTGCGGTACGGTGTCAAACGCGTTTTGAAAATCTAAATACACTACATCAACCGCCCGATGACTATCGTAAACGTCAACCACGCTTTGAAAAAATTCTAAAAGATTAGTTAAGCAAGATTTGTTTCGCCTAAAACCGTGCTGCGTATTTCTAACTAAGTTATGCAATTCTAAGTGTTCGACTATAAGATCCCTAATTATTGATTCCAGTAGCTTACCTACAACAGACGTTAAACTGATTGGCCTATAATTTCCCGCCGCACCTTTATCGCCTTTCTTAAAGATAGGTGTTACGTTTGCTAACTTGAAATTGTCTGGTTCGCACCCCTCAGAAATAGACGCATTAAAAATTGTGCAGGTCGGATTTTGGAAATATTAAAAACTTACAATAGAAATATTAAAAACTATTAAGATTTGTCTGCGGATTCGAGACTCGTTGCAGGCAGACGGGAGCATAGCATACCCAGCTAATCTTACTTTTGAAAACTGTCAGGAAATCTGCTTGTGCTTACAGTTTGCTGTTAGCCTAACCTAGCTTTATTTTAGTTAATTTATAAAAAGCCTAGTAACGCGAAGTGAACTGCTATCCGTCCAGAGGCCCGGTCTCTATTCATATATATATATATATATATATATATATATATATATATATATATATATATTCCTGTGTGTGTATTTTGGGTGAAAATATATATATATATATATATATATATATATATATATATATATATATATATATATATATATGTTCCTGTGTGTGTATTTTGGGTGAAAAACAATAGGTTTTTATTTATTGTCCACTCTCATTAGAAATATTGAAAACTATTAAGAATTGCATGCGGGCTCGAGTCCCGTTGCAGGCAGACGATGTCTTAGCACTCGAAAACTGACATTCTTTCCCAATTTTTAAAATAGATTGCAAACCAATGAATCCCCTCACCCCCCACAATGTCGGTGTTAACGATAATCCCGTACCAGTTTCTTGTAGTTGGTAACTTCACTATTTCATTCTTCGCAAACACACCGATAAATTTTGAGCGTGTGAAACGGTCACTTTTCATTTTTCTCTGGAGTGTATTCGCATCCATTTTAAAAGTCTGTGACCACGTTCCTGAAACGATCAACTTCTATTAGTGCCTGTGATTTGAGGTAAACTAGCACACTTATAAGTTATAGGCGCGTCTATAGGCTTGGCAAATTCCAACCTGACTGAGATATTCCCACTCTGTTGTGGACTTAAATGCGTGTTTACGCCAGCAGACAAGTCAGGTGTAATATCAAATGAATAAATGTTAAATTTTTCGACACATTCTTTCTGCATTACACCAAATACAAGCTCATCACAGCCACCTGTATTATGAGCCAGATTACTATAAGCTCTAGCGCAGAGCGGGAACACCGCGTCTGATGAGTAATCGGTAATCCTAGTTCCTCCTAAAGCGGCGCCATTTACGTATAGAGTAATATTTTTAAGGCCGAAATTCTCGAATTTAAAGGCACTCTTTTTATATTTTCCATTCGTCGAGGCGTGGTCCTGCATTCCAATTAATATCCTTTTAGGTAGAACTCCAAGGGCCACGTTTTCTAGTTGCTTCGAGACCAACCCGGAGAGCACCGTGTATAGTTTGATCTGTTCCCTGTTAATTGGGTATTTTACTGTGGCGTGTATTAAGTCTTTCTCAATTTCTATTTGTTTTGGCGAACTTAATTTCACTCGGCGTATACGCAAATACGTCTCCATTATGTGAATCACAACGGGTTTCGCGCTCTCTTCTTGATCAGACCCCAGATTTATGCAAATCTCAGGAATCGTGCGGGTAAGCTTCAACTTCATATCCACCCCGTTCATAAGCAGTTTCTTCTGGAATGTGAAATCTGTATGAAGACGTCCAAAACATTCGTATATCTTTTTTTAGAATTTTTAAATTTATCCTTTATACCGTTTTCATCTTTAGTATGGTAATATCCTTCGGCGGTTAAAAAGGTGTCCTTCGCTTCTTTTGAAAAGTTGAGGACATTTTCCAGATAGGCTCGTAGGTGGTAGTACCCCGTTCCTGCCGAGATGTTAACCTTGTTTAAATACACCTCACACTGGCTGAATATGGAGTGTAAAAAGTTGGTTTCAGGGTACGCAGAGTAACTACCATCACAGTCCGTTCCATCAGAATGGGCTATACGCAGTTTAGCGTACATGTGCATGCAGGTCGGGTCAAAAAAGTAAGGGCCTGAGCTGGTTATCACGAATTCTATAGGGGCACTCGGCGAACTAATTGTGTTTAATACGCTAGTTGTAATAAAGTCGCTATGCTCAATAGAGACCTGAGTGGGGGGCATATCAAAGAGGGACAGTTCCGATTTACAGCATTGTGAACTACACGGATGGATGAAACGCGCCATAACGAGTCAGAAATAGTGTCACCTCTCTCGACAAGTATTAATCAGCCTATGATTCGTGAGAGTAGTGTCCTCAGCTTATATCAGTTAAAAAAATTATCAGCCATAGGTTTCATACGCTTGGAGCACTTCTTTTTTATTTTATTTTACGTTTAGCGCCACCTGATGGTAACCCCTTCTTCCTGGCAGATCTCTTCTTTCCGCCACCACGCATTTTTCTCTTTGCATCGTTGATGATTTCGTCCCGTGTACGTTTTAAATGTTTTTGTGAGCTTCTTTAGGCTTAGTTCCGCCAGTTATGTCTTCTGCCGCGTTAAAAACTGTTTGTAACGCTTTCCGCCCTAGGTACCTGGCACCCCTCTTCAACAGTGGGACAGCGGTGCGTAGTATGGATGAAAAAATGGACCCAAGTCCACTCCCACGCTGGTATCTCACTCCTCGGTAGACTGGCCTTCGGGTCATTATAAACGGCGAAAGTGTAGTTTCACTGTTCAGCTCCCATCACCGAATGGAAATTTTTTTCCCTCAATCGTTTTTATATATATCGAGATGTTGGTTAATAAATTAGTCGCAACATTCGCACAATGGGGCGGAGAGCTTTCACCCAATTTCTCCATCTTCAATTGATACATTAAGCTGGACAAGTCATGCTGTGCCTTGTGAAAGGTATCTCTTTGGAGAGCTGCGCTATATCGGCCCTCAGCCACAAGTGTGAACAACTCTTTATCTTTAATATTTCTACTAAGCGTTCACTTTAACTTCAATGTGCATGCAGGCGTGTCTATGTTTACGACTTCCAAAAGTAAATCGTTTGTCAGGTACGACTTTTCAAGACCCTTGTTTAACCCCGTCACAATGTCCATGGCTGTATCATAATGCCCGATTCCTAGCGATACATTTGTGCTACAGTACTGTTCCTCACCGAACAGGACCGAACGCAGAGTATTGTCTCAGGTTATGCCTAATTTTTCGTACTCATCGATTCTTCTAAGGATCAGAAAAATGTTTGCTCATTTTCAAGAGTTAAAAATTTGGAGACTAACTGGAGTTCACATAAACCCACCTCATATGAATCACGCTCCAATTCAATGGGTCCGTGGAGTTCTGTCACAAAGTTGGCGAGGCTGTTGTTAGGATGTACAGACAGAGAAGAAGAGGACGGGAGTGTAACATAGAAGTGGCCAGGCGCCATGTTACATACTAATTAAGCTTCATTATTGCAGCAGCTTTTATATAGGTGTTGAAGCTTTCTGGGTAACCCAGCCATTTCACCAGGTACATTTTTCCCTTTCCTGAACGTTTGCTGCCTAAAATTTTTTCAATTTTAAACACACTTTTTCCTAAATCAAATGTCACTTTCTGCAACTCCTCACGGTAAAAGCCTCCAGCGATCTCTTCCCCATTCAAATCTTCAACGTAATACATCATTATCTCACCTTTAGGACTCATAGCACGAACTTTAAAAATCTCACGTGTCCATCCATGCTCAAATCCCTTCATCCCTTCGCGAATTTATTTCCCGAACGTGATAGCCTTACATAATCATTGTTTTTGAAATGTGTAGAGTGTGGTGGTAGTGTTCCATCTCTTCTCACCTCTTGCAGCGCACCTCTTTCTAAAACTTCGTTCGGTGTTGTGTCAATCGTACGGTGGTGTGAACGGTTGTATGATGATGCCAATGACCCGAGAACGTTTATATATCTCTATGTGTTTTTATGTGTAAAATAGCGATGCATGCGTTCCTTTATGGTACATTGAACTCTTTCAGCTAAAGATGCCTTATGTATAGAACTGCTAGTGCAGTAACTGATATTAAACTCTGTCAGCATGTTCTGAAAAGCGCGACCTATAAATTATTTCCCCATGTCCATACAAAAATAGCAAGGAACCCTTTCTTCTTTTAACATCAACGTTTTGGTCGCTTCACCAACTGTTTCAGGCGATTTATTTTTCAGGAGAATTAGCCACAGCTATCTAGAGAATATATCTATTATGAATAGGATGTAGCGGCATCCGTCATTATACACTGAATATCTTTGCATGTCTGTTAAATCAGCTTGCCAAATAGAGTCAATCGAATCCGCGGTTGTCTTGGCCGCTTTAAACCTTTTTCTCACCGGTTTATGAAGTGTATAAGCATCCTGTTCCCGCAAAAACCGCTCAACATCTATTTTCCTCACTCCGTAAACACCTCTGTACAGTCTATTGACGCCACCATAGGAGGCGGGGTTAGAAATGTCATAATAGCGTTTACTTAATATGTTAGCCATTTGCGTATTTTAGAGACACGTGGATAAGGTTGGCCGTTTGTTCTCTTCTTTCTCTTCTTCAGAGACGCTGCTGCTGGGGGCGATGGCGTACTCAGTTGTGACACATGCGAGACTTGATCCAGGTCTTTTAACCGATTCAGATTACCTATCAATGTTTTGGGGACATTTATATGTTGTAGTCTTGCTTTAATATGCTTCCATCCTGTTGGTGAGGGTCTGTCCCACTTTCTCACCAGATCATGAACAGTATCAACGATGTTGGATCCTTGTACCCTTGTTCCTTCAAGAATGACCTCGCCTGTATCGGCCCACTGTATGATGGTGTCCCCACTCAATAGATTGTAAAGACTTAAGCCTTTATTCCTCAATGTATGTGGAAGATTGTATTTTAACACATGTTTGATGTGTTGTGTTCAGTTGTTCTTTGGTTGGTCATCTCTAACGTCGGGGCCCAGGTCCTGTGTCGCCATGCTCAGCACTACTCGCGCTGTGCCTAATAACCACGGGGAGCTCTGTAGGATACTTATAATCTTCGTACTCATGAAGAAATTTCTGCAAAGCCTCTTCGTACAAGATCCTTTTCTCATCAGGTGACTTTTCACTGTTTAATAGGGCTAGCAACTCGCTTTCCATTCTTTTAAGTCTACTTTTACGGGGTTCTAGAGCCGTGTCTGGAATCTTTGAACTTTGCAATGAAGCATACACCTCGTGCGGAATCACAACCACCTTCTTCATTATATTAATCTAGTCAGTAAAGGGCCCAAAACTGAAAATAAGATAGGTAGGAATGATCCTCCTCTTTGTACAATAATTCGCTTTTTCTTACCCACAGTTTGACTTTTATGAGCGAGCGCTCGTATTATGTTCTTGTAACGACGTAAGCGAACCTTCTGAGAGGGTTTCATTGGCACATTACATTTTATAACATTAAGACAGATTTCACAGATGCATTTTAAAAAGTCAGAGTCGATATTTTTAACAAACATCCGTTGCAGTGCCCGGGGCAATCGTTGATAGATTTTTATTAATTCACGATATTTTTGTCATTCTGGAATATACACCGTTTCAGGTTCGCTTGGGAATATATTCGTTCTTAGAAGCACCCTAAACGTGCCTCGCGGGTGAAGGTCACAAAGCAAATATCCATAACGCTGGCTTGTGGCTTCTTTATAAACCTTCTTTGACTGGCTAATACCCAAATTTGTGACACATCTCTACGTTGTGCGAATAAGTCTAGATATTGTGTATTTAGCGACACATCGCGCATGTATCTATTTTTGAAAAATAGATTCTGGTTGATGAAAAATACGCTTATGTTAAGATGGTGGGAGAACAATGTAAATGTCTCGGCAAACGTTTTATCGATTTCCAACATGAGATCGTCAATTACAATAACTGTATGCTCATTACCTTTTAACGAATTAACGTCATAGACACCCTTGTGAAACAAAATTTCATCTTGGTACTCGTTGAACACTGACTGATACGTCGAAGAGCACCATATTACTTTATGCACAAATTTTGAGAACATCTCCCCCTTATCTTTAATTATTTTAAGCATAAATACAGTTTTTCCACATCCTGTAGGGCCAGATATAATACATGTGGAGGGGCTTGTGAACCTGAATTTTTCTACAGATTCCATCTCTAACACGTCACACCCCTAAGTGGGTCATTTACAAAATATTACAAATTTTGAGTGCTGTTCCTTATATTTTGTTTTCTTCTTCCACAGAACCGTGAATGACGACGATGTACAGCACCCCATCATCGATATCACAGACGAACCCGATGACCGTGCAGCTACAGAACCTTCCCTGACGAACCCTCACCAGCGACACCTGTAGCATGCGACAGTTCAAAGCGGAAGCATGATGAAGAGCCCTCCACGTCAGGTATAAAGCGTGCCAGGATTGCTCCGGTTGTTAGACCCCAGTAATAGAGCCCCAACCCTCACGTCTTACGACACAACCCCCACAATAGTACCTTCCTCAAATATGCCCCATTGTTCAGTTCCGGGTACTTCCTCCACAGCAGCTTCTCATACTGTGGAGGATGGTATAACATTCGAGTTGGTGCGCACCGCTACCCCCCCCTGCCCTGACTAGAAATCGGTACGTGGTCAGGGTTGAGGATCCCTGTATACCAACGGACTGCGGCGCGTAGTTGAACGTATTGTGGAGTTTGCCCTTCAGAACCGCGACGAACGTGAAGTCCGGACGAGGTTATCCTTCAGGTTCGGGTCAGATGAGGGGACGATTTTTGGGTGGTAATACCGTTCAGACGTTTGGCGGCTGTAGATATAGAATATATCTTGGGCGTATAATGCAAGCCTCTCAAAGTGGTACATCCTTCAATATGGACAACTTCATGGTAGATATTGACAGAGTATTCCGGGTTGCGGGTCATAGTGCCACACCTTATACTCTTAATTTCAATTCTCCGGTTATTTACAGAAAGCATTTAAACGTCGATCGTGGTTGTGGTTTTATAGCAATAATTTTAGCTCATATGTTCACTGTGCTAAATACTTGGACGCAAAAAATTTGGCTGCCCACGGTTGTGCAGCGTGCCCGTAAACTGGCTTCAGATTGTAAGCTTGAGTTTGAGTGTAATATGGGTCCTGAAGAACTGAGAAGGGCCGAGCAGGAAATGAATGCACGTATAGTCGTATTTGGAATGGATGATCGTCGTAGGACTGTGTATGTTTTTAAAAGCAGCGTGAGAGATCGTACAAGACCTCTACTTATTTTAGGATTGTCAGGAACATCGTATCTCCCCATCCGTAACATAAGGGCTCTCTACGCCAGTTATGATAAAAGTCGAAAATATGGAAGGCATCATGATTTGTGTAAGGGTTGTCTCGAGTTTGCTGATGATATGGTGAAACATTGTAAGGATTGCTACATGGTATGTGAGCAGTGTAAAAGCCCCAAATGTGAAAGTCGTGTAGTTGAAACCGAGAAGAGGGAATGTAATGTGTGTAGACGTACATTTTTCAATAATAAATGCTTTGAACTCCATAAATCAAATGGCACTTGCAGGAAAATGAGGATTTGTAAGTGCAGTATGTTTCACATGATGGATAATTGGGGGAATTTCAAACATAAATGCGATGAATTTCACTGTTCTACATGTCATGAAAAATATAAGGCGGATGGAGTGAAGCATGTATGTTATATGAAAGATGCTAAACCTAAAAATAGTCCTTGTATAACCGTGTACTACGATATAGAAACTGACACGAACACTGAAACCAAAGAGGTCATTCCACATTTACTCTTAAGTCAGACTATCTGTGATGAGTGCATGGAATTCGAGTGTGATGAGTGCCACAAATGTGGTAAACGGACAAACGTTTTTAAAACGATTGCACACGACAGCCCTGTGAAACTCTTTGTATCCTATATTGTCAAATTAGGGACAAGTTAAAAAAAATGACTGTATATTCTTGCCCATAACGGGGCGAAATTTGACACACAGTTCCTTTATAATGAGCTGCTTGAACACGAGTCGTCTGCGATATTTACAGATGATTCCTTGAAAAGAGGCAACAAACTAATACAGATGCAGATAAGAGGTAATGTGCAGTTTAAAGATACCCTACTGTTCACACCTTGTAAATTAGCAAAACTGCCCAAGGTCATGGGCGTAGCCGCTGAACCTCACTAACGAAACTTTGAATTACGTAGGACTACCTCCACCCAAACATTACTTTAACTACACCAACATGAGTGATAGTGAGCGTAAAGATTTTGACCTCTACAATAGTTTTAATGAAGCTAATCCATACAATGTAGCCGATGAATGTGAATGTTATTGCGTGAATGACGTACGTGTACTTAGAGTATGCTTTCAAGCCTTTAGAAGGATGTACATAACCCGTTTCAAATGCGATCCGCTGCAAGTCGCGACCACGATCGCATCATTATGTTTTACAGTGTTCAAGAATAACTTCATGCCTAAAGACACCTTAGCAATCATTCACAGAAACAACCCCCGCAGTTATGGGCACAAGGCTATTTACTGGCTCATACACCTACAGCAACAGACCGGGGTATACATAAAACATGCCCGCAACACGGGTGAAGTACCCGTTAAGGTCAATGGTCGTGTTTTTGGGTTGACGGCCTAAGTGAGGATCCAGCCACTGGTGAGAAGACTGTGTATTCCTTTAACGGCTGCTGGTGGCATGGATGCCCGCGCGCTGAATGTGCCGTCACAGGGGACCTTTATGGAAGATCCCCGCCGACAGCCTCGCATGGACCCGTAACCGTGATCAACTTATAGGCCCCCAGTTCACTCACAAAATCGTGTGGGAGAGCATGAGTATGATGCACGGATGGAAACAGATGCCCACTACCTTGAAGAAATAAGAACCATCAAACGTTCAATGGTGTTGGACCCCCTCAAATGCGGTGACAGCTTGTTTGGAGGGCGCACAAACCCATTCAAGCTATACTTTCCGCCTACGGGGGGCGTGAAACTCCACTACTACGACTTCTGCTCTTTATACCCCTACGTGATGAAGAATAATCCGTACCCCGTAAGTGCACCTGAAAAATTGGTGGGTCCCACCATACCAACCATCAAGGAGTTTTCAGCTAGCTTGAATGAGCGCTACTTTGGACTCTCTTTCGTAGACGTGCTCCCCCCTCACGATTTATGGATGCCGATCTTACCCGTCGTTATAGATCACGAGCTCATGTTTCCCCTGTGCGTGGAGTGCGCAGAAGAGAACAACGGTGATTGTGGCCATACAACCCACCAGCGTAAGATCAGAGGTGTGTATATAGAAGCCCTGAGCTGGCCCTAGCCTTTCGCCATGGGTATAGAATATTGAAGATACATGAGGTGTGGAGGTTTCAGAAGCTACCCAACCTTATTCGAAGGATAAGGTCGAAGCATCAGGATATCCGCGAGGGGTTGATACCGAAGATGAAAAAACGGCTTATATTCAGCGTTGCCGTGCCCATGAAGGTATACAGCTTGACCGATCCCAAATTGTTAAGAATCCTGTCAAGCGCTTTAGTGCAAATTTGTGCCTAAACAGTCTTTGGGGGAAATTTGCACAGAATACCGGCAAAGAGAATGACCATTTGGCACAAAGTTATAGTGAAGTCTGGGATTATGCCAACGCTCCCGATAAAGAGGTTATGGAAATCGTGAATGTAGGTAATACTTACATAATAAAGTACAATATCACCGAGCTGGCCACAGATACCTCACGGGTTACAAACATACCTGTAGCCAGTTTCACAACGGCCTACGCCCGCATTAAACTTTGGGGCCTATTGCACTCTCTTGGACGGAGGGTGCTGTACGCTGACACAGATAGCGTGATATTCACAGAGCGAGGGAAGGTGAATACATGCCGCTATTGTGGAATTCTTCGGAGAGCTAACTGACGAGATCAAGGATGAGTATGGTAATGGTGCATACGCAGACTCGTTTGTGTCAACAGGGCCAAAACCCTATAGGGTACGGGTGAGGGTAGGGGATGATACGAAGTATATCTTGAAGGCTAAGGGTATCACGCTTAACCATGCGAACCGTCGAGTCGTTAACTTTGAATCGTTGAAGGATCTAGTGTGCTTGGAAGATGACGGTGACCAGCTGCCCCAACTGACTGTGGGGACGCACAATTTTCGGGCGCAGAAACTGGGGTGTGTGAAGGAACTTAGGGGCACGAAGGTATGCCGTAACACCTATAGGAAACGTTACCAGGTGCCTGGTACCTATGATACCGTGCCCTTTGACTACCTTAATCCTTGATTGTATTATATATATATGTGTATTGATATGTTCATTTATCACGTATATTTGTTTCAATTAAGGTTTCATTTTCTCTTTTGCGTGCGTGCGTAGGATTCTAAGATTTCGTAGTACAAACGATGTATTGAAGTATGTTGTAGACCTAACCTTTATAAAGGCTCACATATACCGCGAAGTAAAAGAAGCAACACGTTCAGAAGATAAGCAACGGTTATGGATAGTGAGTCTTGTTGATGAGTGGTGTGACAAGCGATATTATGTCATGTTATGTCATACCGACTACTTTTACCCTACGGTTGAGAATGTAAATCTTGTCATCATGGAGAATCTTAAGTATTTTTACCACTATATTAATATATATCATGACGAGGTTTGTAGTGAGGTTGTGGCTAATGGGCTTTGTGAGTTTTTAACAGACTTTAGAGAGAGTATCGCTTGTTAAACAAAAAGGATAAATATGGATATATGTTTCTCTCAAATAGTGCACCGGATTGTGAAGATGTTTAGTTTGTGGAAATGAACGTCTGGTGAGTGATAAAACATTAAAGCCGGTATTGCTTCATGTCGCGGAAAATTCTGTTTGTCCAAGGGCACAAGTGTTCGAATAAGCCTGTACACGCTTCATCGGCGTGACTCGCTCCCCCTCCAGCGATCCGCCCACCCGTGTACCTCACGAACCACACGAGTTCGAACAAACCCGTACACGTTTCATCAGCGTGACTCACTCCACCCGTCGAGCCGATCCGTCCACCTGTGACTCATAGTCATCTCAGAGCTTGAACCGAGTGGACGTGCGAATACGATGGAACTTCCTTTGAGAAGCATTCTCCACGCCTCGTACGATGTCTCCGTGATGAAGTCATTGCGCATGTTCAGGCGTGAAACCGGCACCATTAACTATGTAATAGAAACGATTTGCAGGCAAGCATGCAAACGTAATGTTATTTATTTAAGTGTTGAGGAGATGAATAGAGTCTTCGTGATCGTTGAGAAGTGGGGAGAAGACCGTTATAAAATACCTGCAGGTGTAGGTACAAGAAGAGAGTAGATTAGTGACGCCCCCTCATATGCCGTTGTTAGTACGTTGTGTATAAATAACGAACAGCCATGCATTGATATACGACTGATGTGGAAGAATGCATCTAATAATAACGTTCTTGTCCCTACGCCAAACCGTTTCATCCTCGACAGAATGTTTGAAATCGTTGGGTTCCGCAAGCTGAAGCCTATATTAGACGCTCGTGTTACGGATATGATTTATTTTGACATGGTTCTTGAATACGCATACACCGCTCTGCTCGATGAATTTATCGAATGTAGGAATGAACAAGGCGAGAATGGTCTAGAGCTGGATGCATATTTAAAAGGTTTAGATTCTTCGAAATATCCTGAACTTTAGTACAAAGTACTTGAACGGTACAGGGCAGAGCTTGCCTACACTGTTCACCCTGAGGAGCTGTACCTCTATATAATGAATAGCTGTCGTTACGACTTGGAAGATTATTTCAGTTGCCGCTATGCAGAGTGAAGAAGAGTTCACGATTGAAAAGCTCGGGACGGTAACAAAAAAACCTCGATTGGAAAGGCGTGTTTATAAACTTGTATTTAATAATGATGTTGTGGTTAACGATGACCTCTTTTGCGTGCTTTTGATTGTATTCTAACCGTGTTTAACGATAACTTGCCAACCGACTGTAAAGTGGGCACAACAATAGTATTGAACGATATGAAAGTCAGTAATGTCGAGTATAGGCATCCGTATAACTTCAACGGTGGTGTTGCTTGGACGGTTTTACCGCATAGTACAAAGTAATAACGATGTGAATGTAGACTCGATTACGTGAGTTTAGCGTTTTGCGCTGTAGGACATAGAGTATTTTGATGTATATTTATTTATTTAATTGTGTGTGTATATATATATATATATATATATATATATATATATATATATATATATATATATATATATATATATATATATATTTCCTGTACTAATATGCAATTGATTATACGTTTCGTTTATTATTATTTTCAATATATTTAATTATTTAATATAACCCGTAGAACATAAAGTAATTTGATATATATATATATATAATATATATATTTCCTCTACTAATATGCATTTGATTATACGTTTCGTATATTATTATTTTCAATATATTTAATTATTTAATATAACTGTGTATGTATATATATATATATATATATATATATATATATATATATATTTTTTTTTTTTTTTCTGTACTAATATATTCATGGTTATAATACGTTTTGTATATTATTGATTATATACTTCTCGTTCGCATTTCTTATGCTATTATTATTTTTTGATCATATATACTCTATTGTATATTTATTTTGATTATACATTCATCGTTCGTATTTCTTATGCTATTAGTATTTTTGATCATCTACATTCCATTCTATATTTATTTTCTATTTATTTCGTGAAATTGAATCCATTAATTCGTCTAAATAAACATAATGATGTAATAGTGTTTTATTTAATTCTTTTGGTTGTACACGGCATTTAATTACAGCAAATGGCTGCCTTCTAAAACGGATTTCTAAACCAACTGCCAAATATATCTGGATAGCACAATCTGGCAACCCTAATAATGTACAACTGAACAAGCTAATTACGGTCCAACATTGATGGTTATACTACAGCGTTTTGTATATTATTGATTATATATTTCTCGTTCGTATTTCTTATGCTATTATTATTTTTTGACCATATATATTCCATTGTATATTTATTATATATTCATCGTTCGTATTTCTTATGATATTATTATTTTTGATCATTATATTCCATTGTATATTTATTTTCTATATATTTCTGATTCCATTAATTCGTCTAAATAAACAGAATGATGTAATGGTGTTTTATTTAATTCTTTTGGTTTATATATAAACATTATTATTATTTAATTATAGAAAATGGCCGGTTAAGCCTTCTAAGTCAACTGGCGGGTTAAGCCAACTGACGGATTAAGTCAGAATATGTGCTTTAGTTAAATAAATAGCGCAATCTGGCAACTCAACCTGTACACCTGAACAAGCTATTTACTCCATCTAAGTCAACTGGCTGGTTAAGCCAGAATATATGCTTTAATTAAATAAATAGCGCAATCTGGTAGCTCAGCTTTCTAAGCCAACTGGCGGATTAAGCCAGAATATATGCTTTAATTAAATAAATAGAGCAATCTGGCAACTCAGCCAAATAAGCCAACTCGCTGATTAGGAACATATTAAGACGACGGCCGCTGGGCTGAAGTCTTAATATGCGCTTGGATTCTGCCAGGCGAACACCTCTCCCCCTCTCTCTCCTTCTCCTCTCTCTTTCTCTTGGGGGATAACTCCGCCTCCAAGTTGCATAACCTCTTGTTGCTCTTGCAACATTCCCCTCCCCTTTGTTGCATAACATCTTGCACCATCCCCTCCCCCTTCTGTTGCAAGGCATGTTGCAACATCCCCTCCTCTTTTGTTGCACAACCTTATGCAACATTAATCAACATTTGCAATCGCATTGCACTCTCTCCTTTTGCGCCCATACTACTTCACTCTATTGATCATTGTTCTATCGTGTTTTCCCAAGCTGATGCATTCATTATGTTTAAATGCACTGCACAGTATGTATTTAAAGCAACTGTTTTTTCCCCTTTTCACTTTCGTAGTGGCAGAGGTGCGAAAAAGGAACATCCTTTAGGCACAGCTTCTTTTTATTCAACTTCCTGACACTTTTTTTTTAGCATATTTCACATTTCTTCTGCATATTCGTAGTTTTAACCGTATGTTTTCTTTCTTTTGCGTCTAATTTTGGCAAATGTTGCTTTCTTCCGTTTCGAAATTAGAGACTACCTTGGTTTATGGACTTTTTCCTGGTTTACTCTTGCGTTGTTCACGTTTAGATCTGCACTCAGTAGACTACTTCCTTGAATCTATTTTCAACTTTCAATAATTCTATTTGTGTACGCTGTATTGCGCTTAATTTCACCTTATAAATCATTTTCAGGGATTCACTGACACCTTATAAACGCTTCGGTATAGATAAAATTAACCGCCAAGATGTTATTCTACTGTTATTCTCATATTAATATAGAGAGAGAACAAGGCGTCCATTCACCACGAGGTAGAAACACACACACACACGAGTATATTGTTTTGATAAGTCAGTATATTCCACAAGCAGCCTGTATTTGTTTGTTTATGTGCTTTTAAAAGAAGCTATATTTTTTTACCCTTCATTCACATTCCTCTTGGCAATTAAATTCAAACAGCGTTTTCTTTGTTCCTTTAATGCATTTAATTTCTTCCAATTATTATATGAGCACCATCCATAAATTATTTAATTAATTCCCAATTATTTTTGTGGTCATTAAATGTTACATCAGTAACGACATGTGTGGTCATCTCAGAACGAAAAGCTCCAAGAAAAGACATTCCGTATCCTATATTAACCGCTTATTTGTAGTCTCTCTTCCGAGAAATGCTCCTGACAGTTTATTAAAACTGTTGCAGTAATATTAACAAACTTTACACTGACTTTTTGTCTCATTCTTTTCAAGATTTTTATTGGTTTTCATTGAAATTATTCCGACTCCTTTTTTACTCCTTTCTTTGTTTACATCTCTCTCTCTCTCTCTCTCTCTCTCTCTCTCTCTCTCTCTCTCTCTCTCTCCTAAATGGTGGAATAGAAATATAGGAAAAGGGAAAAGCTATCGCAGATAGAAATGTAGTTTACAAGAGGTATAAAAGGGACCGTTAGCAGCACCACTTTCAGACTTATATACATTTACGTAGAAATGTTAAGCGTTTAATTAGATGTGCTAAACGTGATATCGAAATTCAAGTAGTTCGTGAATGTAAAGAAAACCCAAAGAAATTTTACGATTACGTTGTAGTGGGCCGGCCAAAAATTGAAAAATCCTCTAGAAAAAACTTAACGGCGTTTTTTGTTAATAGCAGGCATCCACCTTAAATAAGTAAGTAATGAGGATGCCAAACAAGATGTGGGTGGGTGCCACTCTCAATTTTGGGTATGAAGGTCCCATACAAGGTTACAAAAGTCGAATTCTGAAAAATTCCGAATTTTTGCATTTCAGTGGTGGCTCTATGTAACAACGTGTTTAAAGGTGTATCATTAGCACATAAAGCATATTTTTGTGATTTTATGGATAATAATTGAATGTAACTATGACTCTGGAGTCAGGATGTCTTTATTTCCATTAAAACTACATTTAGCATGCTGGGTGAGGTGCGCATGTGCCTACTACTACCATAGTACAAGTAATAGCATACTTTCACATGTTGAATATTTTCAATGCACTGGCTGGCCAGACATTGGTTTGGTATATGCAATTAAAAGAGTGCAGACAGTGCCAGCTGGTAAAATAATAATAATAATACTGCTAAAGGATAGGTATGCTTCGAATTGTTTCAATATATCTGTGGCTACTACATACTGCCATTCCCACTTGTCTTTGAAGATAGGGAGCTCATCAGCGATGAACCCTGTAGCTGTCATCAAGCGCAAGAGGAAACGTCAGGATGTCAGTGAGGATTGTTGCTTCTTCTGCCAAAGCAGCGCTGGTGACCTGCGCACAGCATCAGCAGAAGGAAAAGCAAGAACTATGACTGTGGACGATGAGAGAAAAAACCTGGGAGATACCTACTATTTTGATGTTTTACAAAGACTGGAAAGTCATTCCAAGGCTGATTTCAATGCATTGGAAATCAAGTGGCATAAATCACGCTACTCTTTATTCACCTCTGAAGCTCAAAAGGCAGACCATGGGGGCATCGGCGACCACAAAATGTGCAGGCTCTCAGGCTTTTCCCGCAAAGCGTAGACGTTCAACACCAATGATTGACTGGACCCTCTGCATGTTTTGCCAAAAGAAAACCACAAAGAAACTGCACAGGATGGAGACAATGGAGAAGTCAGATGACTTGATCCAGCGTGTCAAACACGACCCTGTCATGAGCATACCGTTGTCAGCGGTGAGTGATGTGATTACAGTTGAAGGCTGCTATCATCTGGCATGCTTGGTGACATTTGAGAGACGTACTAGAAAACCAGCGGTGTCAGAGGAGCAGCAAGGGCCTGAAAATGAATGCATGACGAAGCTGTACAAAGACTTGACAGTAGGCCTGTTTCGTGGTCACGTATACGACATGGGAGACGTCTGGGACAGATACGAGAGTATGTGTAATGACACCAGCATCACCGTGAAATACTCCAGGAGAAGAACGTTCTACGAAGATGTTCAAAGGCTGCTTGGATCAAACGCGAGCTATGTACGCCCATTGTCAAGGGGCCCGCTGCTGATTTACCCTGGAGAGAGCTCAGATTTCATCATCTCCAAAGAATTGGCTAAGTTTTGTGAACAAGGTCCTGTCACCTCTGAGTCAGAGTCTACTGTAGATGAAGATGCTGATGTCCGCATGTGTGCCACTAGCAGCATATTCCAAGATATGGTACACGTGGCTCTGAAGGTTCGACAAGATCTTCTTGAAACTCCTGGACACTCCGAGACATGGCAAGGTCTTGATCAGGAACATGTTGATCGCGTCATACCCGACAGTCTGTACCTGTTTCTACGATTGTTCTTTGGGGGAATGGATACTGGGAATGAGTGTGTGTAGCATTGCCCAGGACATAGTCTATGCAGTCTCCAACCGACGAAAGTTAACACCAAAGCATGTGGGCTTGGGGTCTTACTCTGCACCAAGCCACCTGCTCAGAAGCACTCCTAGATCTGTTCCACGCGGCAAATCACACAATTGGTATCGACACTATAAGAAGGATAGACACCACCATCGCTCAGAACATCCTGTAGAGGTATGCTGAGAATGGATGTGTCTACATCCCTGACACCATCGTCAAAGAGAGAATGATTCACTGCTCTTGTGACAACATAGATGTCTTGGAGTTAACCTTAGATGGGAAGAACACCTTCCACAGCACTCAACTGATGGTATGGCAGAGAGGCCCCCCTCCACAGCAGTCATGGCCAAAAGGGTGGCAAGCACAAGAGATCAAAATCTATCAAACCTGATGACCTACAGGAGTTCCAAATGCTGGACCAGGCTACCCTCCCATCTAGCAAGAGGCCATCTCCTCCTGGCTACGACACTGACATAGACGACTTGTCACATAAACCTGAGAGGGACCGGGCACGTGCCAAGGACTTGGCCTGGGTGGTGTTACGCATCCATGATGAAGCGATGTCCGTCCCAAGCTGGGGAGCATTCAATCAATCTGTCAGCACTGCGGATCCACCAGTAACGACCGCCGATTTGTTGCTAATCCTGCAAGCACCAGCAGATGACAATGGCACCATGACCACCGTCATCAATCGCTTCATGGCCATTTCTGAGTATGTCAGCCAGAAGTACACCATCATCACTGCTGATCAGCCTCTGTACAGCAGGGGTAAGGAACTAGTCTGGGCAAACTCGAAATTTGCCAAAGTGGTCTTGCTCATGGGAGGCCTCCATATCTGCTTCAACTTTCTGAAAGCCATTGGTCAACACATGGAAAGTGTGGGACTTGATGACTTATGGACAGAGGCAGGTGTGTACGCGGGCTAACACCACTGGGACAATGCTGGACGGCAAGGCCTACTACCGAGTTGTGAGAGGTCACCAGCTGACGTATGAGGCACTGTGGCGCATCAAGTAGCAGATGTTTGGGTCATGGCTGGCTGCAACTGGCAACGGAGATGAGAACGTCAAACAGCTTGCCCTCAATGTTGCTTCGCTTTTCAAAGACAGAGCTGACATAGATGAGATGCGCGATGCTGTTGACAACTTCTCAGACGTTTTGGCAGTTGAGAAATTCCACAGTCTCACTGAAGAATTCAATGACCAGCACTCTGAAAATCCCAACTTCATGCTGTGGTCATCCTACATGGAAATGGTAGAGATCCTACTGGCCTTCATCAGAGCTCAGAGAGATGGCATGTGGAGTCTTCACATAGAAGCCTTTGCTGCAATGCTGCCTTGGCTAACTATCTATGACCACACAAACTATGCACGTTGGGGGCCGGTCTACTTGGCTAATATGAGAAGTCTTGAGAAGTCAGCACCAGAAATTCATGCAGAGTTCTGTAATGGGAACTTTGTCGTCAAGACGACGGCGAAGCGCTTCACCCAAGTTCCAGCTGATCAGGCAACCGAATGGATAAATCGTACATGCAAGATGCACACTGGTATCATCGGCATCACAAAGAATGACCAAGCAAGAGACAGGTTCTGCATCACATTCACTCGGGTTGACAGTCTGCCTTCTCGCACTAGGCGTGACGTGACGCTCATGATGTCATGAAGCTAGTTCAGCAGTTGAAGCAGTTTGACGTCTTCAGAGTTCACGTGAGTGAAGCAGGAGATACAGATGCCGCCACTAACATCCCATTTGTTTCACTGGCAACCAAAGACACTGCACCCACAGATGTTGTGGAGAACCTGCTGACAGCTCAGGATCGAGGAAAGTAGCATGTAATCAGCTTCATGAAGGAGAGACTGATTGAACAGATAGTAGGCTTCCATGAAACGATGAAGAAACATCGGTCGAAAACCTTCGCTGATGTGTACAAAGCTACAGTTTCCCCTAAGCAGAACATGCAGAAGACTATCAAAGCTGAAAGAAAGCTACTACAGCGGCTCCTGAATGCCGCGACGGCAGGTCGCATGGTGGAGATGGTCTTGAAGCATGAACTGTCCCCAGTCCCATTTAGTTTGGCGAAGGCAGGAGGAGAGATGAATTCTACATCGAAGTCTGAGCTGATGAACATCCTGATGGCTCAGCAGACCATAAGCTCAGAGGTTCCAACCTCTGATCTGAAGACCTGTGTGATGATAGACGGCCATGCACTCATCCAAGCTCTTGGCAAGCCTGGCGGCTGTCGGACATTCGTCGACTACGCTGAAGTGTTCTTCAAGGCCGTGACGAGTTATTTCAATGAACACACAACAAGAGTTGATGTCATCTTTGATCGGTACGCAGGGGAAGGATCGATCAAAGTAGTTACCAGGACAAAGCGTGCAAACAAGAAGAAATCGATTCGGAAAGTCGTTGATGGCCCACAAGTTCCACTGCCTGAAGTGTGGAAAAACTTCATGGCCCTAGATACAAACAAGGCTGACCTAGCTTTGTTTCTGTCTAACGTCATCACTGAGAAGGGCAGAGATCTTCAAGAAAGATGTCAGCTGATGACAGGGAGTGGCTTCTCTGAAGCCACTGAAGTACGGTCAACCAGGCGACATGACGTTCCACTGCATAGCAACCATGAAGAGTAGGGTGTCCATTTAAAAAGGAGGACACTGCGTATGTGGCCGTACGTTAACATATATATATATATATATATATATATACATATATATATATATATGTTAACGTACGGCCACATACGCAGTGTCCTCCTTTTTGGAAATTTGGAAATGGCCACCCTAAGGACAGAGTGCTCAAAAGGCGGACTGTCCGCCTAAAGCCGGACGTCTGGCCACCCTAATGAAGAGGCGGACACCAGGCTCATCCTTCACTCATGTGATGCAGCGTCCCAGGGCTATGAACGAATACTGGTAGTGTGTAGAGATACTGATGTAATGGTGCTGCTGATTCACTTCGTTTGCACCAAGGTCGCTGAAGTGTGGATGCTGTGCGGAACGGCGAAGAACCGAAAATGTTACCCCGTGCACGATGTATTCAAGAGTTTGTCGCCCCCAATCAGGGACAACCTGGTCAGCTTCCACGCTTTGACCGGGTGTGACAGTCTCGTCCTTCAGTGGTCATGGAAAAAAGAAGTGTTGGAAGGTGTTCAGTGACCACCCACTCCTGCTGCATGCTGCATGCCATTGGTCGAGATGGGGATATCGCAGATGTTGAGAAGTTTGTGTGTTATCTGTATGGCACCCCGGAACAACACACAGTTGAGTTCGCCTTTTTGGGAAGGCCAAGAAGACTCTGGAAATGCTCCCACCGACAAAGGATGCCCTGGAGCTCCACGCCAAGCGGGCAAACTATTAGGCCAAAATATGGCTCCAGGCTGACAAAGAGCACGTAGATGTTGAAGATCCGGTGGACACTTCAGCCTGGAAGATGGAAAATGGGAGCCTCCTACCAGTGTGGACAAGACTTCCTCCAATCCCTGAAGCCTGCCTGGAGCTTGTTGCTTGTGGTTGCAAAAAAAGTGCAAGACAGCAGATGCAACTGCTTCAGGGAAAGGATGAAGTGTACGACAGCTTGTGGTTGTGACGACAGCAGTTGCTGTAACCCAGCTGGACAGTAGATCTATGTCTCTCTTCCGAGCTGAAATCGAGAGAAGCTGGAATGTGCTGTAAGGAACTAATAACTCTGTTCTTAAGTGATTGCAATCCACACAATTGTGACTGTCAGTGCAGCATTTCGGTGCCGTTCATCAAGAAACCTGAACTTGTAGACGTTACTAGTGTGTAAACTGTATAGTTATGGGGCTATATTTACTGCTTTGTGATTTAGTTCTGATAATTCTGTTACTGTGAGTACTTAATTCATGCCATCAAACTTATTAGGCACTAATCATATTAAAATAAATTGTTTTGACAAACACACTTGCTCAATTTTTTTTTCGCCAATTAAAATAAAAAATCACAAATTTTTAGCACAATTTCGGTCGTGATTAACTTGAATTTGACCTTGAGTTCGTAATTCGGATGGAATACTGTAAGCGTGTCATCATACTTCTTTATCACTAGGTGTGGAAAAATGAAACATTTGGTCAAACCAATTGGCTCAGAATATTTTCTTTTTAAATTAAAATTAGAAAATATCATTTTTTGCACAGTTTGACCTCGAAAATAACCTTCAAAGGCAAAAGCGAGAGTGGCATCCACCTGCATTTTATTCCTCACCCACAGGTACATTGACTTAGCATGGGTGCCAGCTATTAACAAAATCGCCGTTCAAAGTCGATTTTTGAATTTTGGCCGGTCCACTATTAGTACTGTAATAGAAACCCTTTGATTGGCAATATTGGTTGACTGGGGTGTTAATTTAACTAATAATTATGGGGACATAGCGATAATTTTAAATAATTTTTATATCAGTTTTTACAGTCGAGGATACTTATTTTATCCCGGAGGATAGTAATATGCTCAGTGACGTAAATGAGACTTTTCATTGCTCACTGGCATAACTGTTTACACTGAAGAGATTTCTCACTATATAGATAAATTAAAAATTAACAAATCGCCAGGTCCAAACCATTTTTTACCCAAAGCACCTAAAAAGTAAGAGTTAAAGAGTAAAATACTTGATCTCTTAGTTCAAATATTTAATAAATCATTATCGTAGGGGTTTGTTCCCTCGGATTTTAAATTGGCTAATGTTACTCCGATCTTTAAAAAGGGGAATAAAACAACAGGCGGGAAACTATAGGCCTATTAGTCTAACTTCTATAATTGGAAAGCTTTTAGAAACAGTTATTAGAGGTCGAAAAGTCGAGCATCTTCAAAGCAATAATCTTATGAAACAAAGTCAGCATGGGTTTCGTAGAAATAAATCTTGTTTTACAAATTTATTAGAATTTTTTCATAAAGTCATCAGTATTTATGATTTTTATACAGTATAATACAGTATATTTAGATTTTCAAAAAGCGTTTGACAAAGTTCCGCATAAATGATTGCTAGAAAAACTTAAAGCTCACGGAATAGGGGATCAAGTTCTTTAATTGGACTGATAATTGGTTAACTGGTAGAAAACAGAAGGTAGTAATTAATGGGGAAGAGTCAGGGTGGGCTAATGTAGCTAGTGGTGTTCCTCAAGGGTCCGTTTTGGAACCACTCCTTTTCATAATATACGTTAACGATCTGGATGTTAATTTAGTGAGTAAAATTTCTAAATTTGCCGACGATACTATAATTGCGGGTAAAGCAATTAGTTTACTTGATGAAATCTACAACGTGATCGTAATAATTTAGTAGTGGTATAATACTGTAAGTGGCAAATGAAATTTAACGGAGTCATGCATATAGGTTACCACAACAGGAAATTTAGCTACACTATGGCAAATAGTGTGTTAAATGAAGTCGATGAGAAAAAAGATTTAGGTGTCATCATTAGTAAAGATTTAAAGTTCTCAAAACAATGTTCACTCGTAGTGAGGCAAACAGAGTATTGGATTTTACTTCTTGCAGTTTTGAATATAAATCTAAAGATATTGTTTTGCCATAATATAAGTCGCTTGTTAGTCCTTATTTAAAATATGCCGTACAGTTTTGGTCGCCCTAGATGGAGAAGGATATAGAAATGGTAGAAATGGTTCAGCTTCGCGCAACAAAGCTCATTCCACCCTTACGTGGTAAACCATACGAAGATAAACTCAAAGAGCTGAATTTGTACACGCTTGAAATTGGCGTTTAAGGGGCGAATTAATTCAGATGTTCAAAATTTTAAATCATTTTGATAATATAAATTATTTGAATTTCTTTAACTTCAACGATAGGAACAAAACGAGAAACAATGGTTTTAAAATTAGTGGGAAAACATTTGAGACTAACGTTGCGAGGGGGTTCTTCACCCATAAGATAGCCGAGAGGTGGAATAGCCTACCCGCGGAGGTCATGGCAAACACTTCAGTTAATATGTTTAAGAATAGGTTGGGTAGATATTTTAGTAGCATCAATTTGCATTAAAGGGTAGGTAAATTGGGGATGTGATATTTAGTTAGTATAGGGAGTGGCCGATTTTCTTTTTGTTTTAAATGTAGTAGGAGGTGCTGATGGGTCTGGTTAGAAAGCACTGGGAGTTCTCAAATGATACCCTATTGCCTATTGGTAGAGACGGGAAGCTTGATGAGAATTCTGCGGAGTCAAAACCTTCGAATAGCTAATTAAATTTAAAGGATGGCTACTCTTTAGGTACACAGTGTTTATGTATTGAGATAGAGGCAGTGATATCCCTTTAGATGTAAACGTAGTAGGAGGAGCTGGTCTTGTCTGGTTAAAGAGCATTGGGTGTGAGACGCTCGGGAGTGAAAACTTCCGAATAAGCCTCCAAAGGAGGGTCATTGGGGAAGTTGGTTGGGTTGGAGTTGGGGATAGTGATGTTACCTTCTGATCGTAAATGTAGTAGGAGGCACTGGTTGGGTCTGGTATCTGAACAATGGGAGTTCTCAAATAATAAACTTTCTTTCATTTTTTTTATTTGTGTTTCTAATAGATGGGAATTCTCGGGAGTCAAACCTCCGAATAGCTAATTAAATTATTTTGGGAAGTCAATCCTTTCTCCTCTTCTTTTTTTTTCGCCTCCCTTTCTTTTTCTTTTTTTTTTTAATTATTAAAAGGGTGCTGCTTGAGGGAGAGGAGTAGTTAAGACAGAGTAGACGTAATATTGTTTTCTTTGTAATAAATGTAGTAGGAGGCGCTGGTCGGGTCTGGTTTCAGAGCACTGGGAGTTCTCAGATGATAACCAGTGAGAAAGAAAGAAAGCTTGATCTCTCGGGAGCGAAAACCTCCGAACAGATGTTTTCAATTTTAGGGACGCTACTTGGATTTATAGTGTAGGAATGTGAGTACATTTTAGGTAAATCGAAAAATATCTAACTTAGCTAGCTAGAGAAAGTTTTATAGTTTTATAGAGAAGTAGTGATGTTCCCTTTTACATTTTTACAATAAATGTAGTAGGAGGTGATGGACGGGTCTGGTTTCAAAGCATTGGGAGTTCTCAGATGATGGGAAGCTTGATGAGATCTCTTGGGAGTAAAAAACCTCCGAATAGTCATACTCATCCCTAGGGAAGTTACTTAGTTATAGTAGAACTTTAGTTTTAAATACAGGGTGTTTCAAAAACCCGGAATCATAGGAATATTTATTTTTCAATTGTGTATATATATATATATATGAAAATTATTTCACAAAGGTAACACGTGAAAAATATTTATGATGAATAAGGAACGCGTGGTGAGCATTATATGAAAATTATTTCACAAAGGTAACACGTGAAAAATATTTATGATGAATAAAGGGTAGGTGTTACCTTTGTGAAATAATTTTCATATATATATATATATATATATATATATATATACATATACTGTATATACGCCTCGGTAGTGTACTGGTTAGCATCGCTGGCTACAAATCCATTGACCACGAGTTCGATTCATGGTGACAGCAGGCGGAGCGCAGCTAACCCAGCTGTTAATCCTTCCACACAATAAAAAATGGGTGGTTAAATCGCTGGGCTGCTGATCGGAAGGTCGTGAGACTGAGTCCGGGCAAGGACTTTATAGTTTCTGACCGCCTGTGGTGAGTCGTGGTTCGGATTCCACGTTAAGCTGTAGGTCTAAGGTAGAGCAACAAGCTTGACCCTCGTCAGAATGAACAATTCGGGCTAAAACAAGACCAAGGTTAACGAAGATTTTATATAGACATTAAAAATATTTATTATGGTTCTGGACTTTTGAAACACCCTGTATTGTACATCTAACTTTGCAATAAAAATTAATAAATTTCCCAAGTTAAATCAGAATTATGCATATTATGCATTATTATTCCCCATTATGCATGGGGAATTCTTAAATTGTAGGTCTGGCCATTTGAAGGTACCTTCTGGACCATTGCTCCTTTATGTTTGTTTAAAAATTTCCTCCTGCGCTTAGTCCTCTTCCAACTTTAGAGAGACTCCTCTGATTGTGTCGTGCCCCACATACCATGATCAACCCTCGAGCAACTTGTATTTTGATCACTTGCCTCATAAACATCTCTAAGTGGGAGACTCTTAAATTCGCCATAGCAACAACGGGTGATCATCCACGAAACACTTTCTTTCTACATAAGGGAAAAGTACACGGGGTACATAGATACAGGGACCTCCCACTGATATTCTTTGCCGGAAAGAGATTTTCTCTACTCTCGTGGTAGCACAACACCGTGAAGTATGAACGACTCACTATATCACTTGCTGCATAAACACCTTTCACGGCGGGAGACCCAAGTTGAAACTCGGTGACATTCAAAGAGTTGGCAGACACATACACGGGACAGGCATCCAGTTCAGAAAACACACTCACAAATTTGTCTGCCTTGTTAATATTTCTACGAATATAGTAGAAAAATATTTTGTAGAAACAATTTTATAATGAAGAAAAAACAAAAATAAAAACGCATGGTATGGATTAGGTGAGGTAGAGTTGCGTTTCTGCCGACACGATTTCTATTTTTTTTTCTCTCTCTCGCTTCGGCAGCTGGATGCACGTGACGGGTGAGGACATGGCGTGGAAAATCTAATTTCTGTTCTTGATTCCTGTTTCCACCCCTTTCCTATAGAAGGATTTCATCACTTTGCCGGCGTGATGGCTCTGCGCGTACATGAGTGTAAACATAGAGAGTTTAATCTTTACCTCTCTCTTAATTATTTTGGGGATAGTCTGAAGTGGGTTATGGAATCTTTGTTGGACCGATACCTCGCTAAATAGAGCTGTAAATATTTTGCATAAAATCAAAACCATATATATGTTCGGGTAGGGTGTGTCAATTTTAGTAAAGTCAACAATTTAAAAAACTACTAGTGACCAAATGATGCATTTTTATGTGCTAAATCGAAATATGGCTTTAAAATCCAGATTTGACCACTCCTAGCTAATTATATTTGAAGTTGAAGTTTACGAAAAATCAGCAATTTTTGCAAGTATTTTTTTTTTATATATATAACTACATTTTACATACATTACATATAATTAAAGACATTTTGATTGTATTTCAATATTAAAACTTAGAAATACAGATATGTTTCTTGAACTTTGCCAAGGATGCCATGTCTGCCTTGCTCTTGTTCCTGGACATGAGCTCCCTACTGGCCACCTGGCCACTGATGTACGCCTCCTCCTCTCTTGTGAGTAAACATGTTTGTGCTGCTTCAGTTGTCATCCTTACACACCTCTCTACTGACTGTGTGTGTGAGGGCCATGCAGGAACTTCCATTGGTCTATCCAGAAACTCCTCGATTGCAGCAGTGGTGAGGGAGCAGGTCAGAGGAGGGTCAGTCACGCCAGAGTTCCAGTCAATAAGTTCCGAGAGTTTGGTTGCATCTGGGTTGATGTCAGGAGTCTTCCTGGGTCTGACACTGCAGTCTCCTACCTGTGTGTCCTCTTTGGCTACTTTTCCAGGGTCAAGGTATTTTTTCAACCCTTTTCCGTACCCACCTGTGGGCGGGGAGGAAGCGGAGGGTGGGGAGAGACCTTATGCTTCTCTATCCAGTTTTCTACTACTGCTAGAATAGTTAAAAAATGAACAGTTTACTAACAAGAACCTCCTCGTGTGGGACGAAAGGTCTTTTAGACTTCCTTTTGTCCTTATAACTCCTTGTAACTCTCTCTCTCTCTCTCTCTCTCTCTCTCTCTCTCTCATATGATACATACAATTAAAAACCTGAAATTATAACAGTTCGACGATGTCATAATAGAGCCAATAAAGCTTACAAGTTTATGATCATTACCATCTGTTCAAGCTCGGTGAGATTACTTTCTGGCAGAGATTAAATCAAATAAGAAATGCCCGTTAAAGAGATTACATTTGAGATTATATTCACTTAAGGTATGGCTTTATTTTCATACTTGCAAAAGCATGTTTCGCAAAATATTTTTTTTAAAAATTCAATAAAGTATAATTAAATTTATATGATTAAAATATGCATATGAAACACAGAAGTTCATTACTATTATATATATATACTATATATATAATTTTCGATTTTTAGTGTGAATTATGACTTTCAAGTTTGGTAACTCTCATAAAAGAGCGCGACGACTCGCCACACGTTACCGCATGTATATTAAATATTCATAGCAGAAATATTAAACTTTTTTCCTGAAAACAATACACACACACACACACACACACACACACACACACTTTATATTTTATATTTTATATTTCTATTTATATTTTATATTTTATTTATATTTATATTTTAAGCTACAAGAGTCTACCTTTCGTCACAGAAATAAACTTTGATTGGACAACCTAGCCATGGATTGTCCCAAGCCAGTTTGGGAAATAGGTTTTGGGACCACAGTGATGGACCGGCTGTTCGCAATTTATTCGGTTTGACCTCTAAATGAAGGACCGGGAACGGAGGGTCTTATTTCCCCCGGTTTCTATGACCCTTCACATGGCTAAAGAACGTCAAACGGAACAACCAACCGCAATTCAACCTTGACTGGACTAACTGCAAGAGTCTGTGAGAGGTAGTTTCGGAAAAAAGTTCGCCTGGAAATTGTAATTAAAAAAGAACATGAAAAATTACTAATTGGTAATATTCTATTTTTCTATAAATAATTAATTTGTTCTTTTTTGGTGACTAATAAAAAAAATTTTAAAAAAAATAATATCTTAGAAATCTTACGTTTCTGGGCAAACTTTTTTTTTTTCCAAACTGCGCAAAGAAAGGAATAAAGAAAATGTAAGACCATTATTAATTGAACGAAAGGAACTTAAATACTATAAATAAACTAAAAATTATAAAGGAGTTTTCTACAATATTTCTACGAGAAAAGGAATGAAATTACACGAAAGAATGATTAAAATACCTTTTTGAGGTACAGGACAACAACGATATTTCCCCTTTTATTCGTATAAAAGGGGAATTTATTTCATAAAGTTTCAATTATTAAAACAAATTTTACAAAAGCGTTCGCAGCTTCTCTTATTAAAGCATCGTTAATACTTTTAACAAACTCTAAAACTAAATAAACTGTAATTATAAATTGACGACAACAACTTCAAACGATGCGAAATATCATTATTAAACGCTTCTTTTGTTTATCATTGTTTAAATCGCAAAGATAATCAGTTTAATTTCGATAAACTTTTCACAAAAAATAGTTTTGCAGAGTTTAACTATTTCATGAAATATAATTACATAGATGGACGGTTTTGGCTGTCATAGTATCGAGATGAAAATGATGGCACAAGTTATTAACTTATTAATCCGAATATAATCGATATGAAATCACACACACACACACACACAATATATTATATATATATATATATATATATATATATATATATATATATATATATTGTGTGTGTATATACTAGGGACACTCAATATATTTTGCCCCACCCTTTTTTCTTAGCTAAATAATAGACCATGGAGCTGAAATGTCTTTTGGGCCGTAAGTTTGAGCTTTCTGCGCTTCACGTAACCGGATTTTTCCAGTTTGAACCTCCCCCTCCTTGTATAAAACCGCTTTTAAACGCCCTTGTATAAAACCGATGGTTAACGCAGAGTTAACAGAGAGTTGTTATCGAGTTCTTAACCGCAGAGAAGGAAACAGTTGGAAATATTCACAAACGTCTACAAAACGTTTACGGAGATGCTGTTGTTGATCGAAGCACAGTTCGACGCTGGTCTAAACGTGTGAGATCATCGGAGAGAGGGAAGGCCAGCCTCGATGATGAGCCACACAGTGGTCGCCCGGCATCGGCTGTGACATCTCACACTGTACAACGTGCTAACAGCATCATTCGATCAAATCGGCGCGTCACATACAAGGAGCTATCACGGATGCTAGGAATTAGTGAAGGAAGTGTGAATACGATAACTCAGCAACTGGGATACTCAAAAGTGTGTTCACCGTTTGTTCCTCGCGAACTGACTGAAAATCACAAAGCCCAAAGAAAAGAAATTGCCTCCGAGTCGTTGGTTCGATACGAGACAGAAGGGGATGACTTTCTTTCACGAATTGTGACTGGGGATGAGACTTGGGTACACCCCTTTGAACCTGAAACAAAACGCCAATCCATGGAGTGGCATCACGCAGACTCACCACGCAAAAAAAAAAGTTCAAAATGGCTCCCTCTGCAGGAAAGATTATGGCCACTATCTTCTGGGACATGAAAGGGGTGATTCTGGTGAACATTATGAAGAAAGGACAAACAATCAACTCAGAGGCATACGAGTATATTGCTACCCGACAGAGACTCCAGAGACGTATAAAGCGAGTTCGACCGGAGAGAAAACTGGAAGACGTCCTTCTTTCGCACGATAACGCAAGACCACACAACAACACTTTGCAAACAAGAGAGGCCATCACAAAAAAAATGCGCTTGACTGTGTTACACCACCCTCCATACAGCCCGGATCTGGCGCCTTCAAACTTCCATTTGTTTGGGCGAATGAAGGATGCTATTCGTAGAAGAAAGTTTCAGAGTGACGATGAGGTTGTTGAGAAGGTTAAGAGGTGGTGGCTCCAGCGGAAGCCAACGGACTTTTCCCAGCAAGGAATAAAGGCCCTTGTTTCGAGGTGGGGGAAAGCCGTAGAAAAGGATGGAGACTATGTGGAAAAATAAAAACTTGTAAAAAAGGTATGTAACTACTTGTGTACAAAATTTCTGGAACTTACAAGGAAACTTGGAAAAGAAAAACAGAAGGTGGGGCAAAATATATTGAGTGGCCCTTGTATATATATATATATATATATATATATATATATATATATATATATATATATATATATATATATATATATTATATATATATATATATATATAGGGTGTTTTAGGTCGACCCTACAAATATGGAAAAGAAACAATTCATATTAATTACGGAATTACTATGACAAACTTCAAATACCAAATACCAAATACAAACTACACATTCCGAAATTTGTAGTTTGTATTTGGTATTTGAAGTTTGTCAAAGTAATTCCGTAACTAATATGAAGTGGTTTTTTTCCATATTTTTAGGGTCGACCTGAAATACCATATATATATATATAATATATATATATATATATATACCGGGTGGCCCCAAAAAAATGGCACCAATTTTGAGAAGTGATATCTCAATAACCATTGCAGCTAGGGACTGAAAAAAACAACCAAATGAAAGATAATTCTTTTCTCTTTAAATACTTATTCTATGGCTTGATGGTTATAAGCCCATATAATGCCCAAAATTGGCTTCCAAAAAAATATACAAAAAAAAGTTGTGCATTTATATTTATTCCTTGATCCTAATTTTAAATGAAATTTTTCTATTCCAGACCCCTCAAGATGGGATTGAGAGAATCTGATAAGAACATTATACAAGCACTACGTGAAGAAAAAGGATATTCATTAAACATAATCCTTTACGAATTTCCAAATAGAAATTGGAAAAAAGAACTGTGGCACATTTTTTACAAAAACTTAAAGAAACCGGCAGCAGTCAACGGCGTCCGGGAAGTGGTCGACCAGAAACTATTAGAACGCCAGAAAACATTGAAAAAGTAAATGAAATGGTTTTAAGTCAAGAGGAACAACCGGGAACAAGTTAAAGTGAACGTGAAGTTGCGAAAGAAACCGGGATTTCACGTTCATCAGTACAGCGAATAATTCGCTGTACTGATGAACGTGAAATCCCGGTTTCTTTCGCAACTTCACGTTCACTTTTACTTGTTCCCGGTTGTTCCTCTTGACTTAAAACCATTCATTTACTTTTTCAATGTTTTCTGGCGTTCTAATAGTTTCTGGTCGACCACTTCCCGGACGCCGTTGACTGCTGCCGGTTTCTTTAAGTTTTTGTAAAAAATGTGCCACAGTTCTTTTTTTCCAATTTCTATTTGGAAATTCGTAAATGATTCTGTTTAATGAATATCCTTTTTCTTCACGTAGTGCTTGTATAATGTTCTTATCAGATTCTCTCAATCCATCTTGAGGGTCTGGAATAGAAAAATTTCATTTAAAATTAGGATCAAAGAATAAATATAAATGCGCAACTTTTTTTTGTATTTTTTTTGGAAGCCAATTTCGGGCATTATATGGGCTTATAACCATCAAGCCATAGAATACGTATTTAAAGAGAAAAGAATTATCTTTCATTTGGTTGTTTTTTCAGTCCCTAGCTGCAATGGTTATTGAGATATCACTTCTCAAAATTGGTGCCATTTTTTTTTGGGCCACCCGATATATATATATATATATATATATATATATATATCGTAAAGAACGACGCTTTGTATAGGAGAATTATCCGCGCAAGATGAGAGCGAAAGAACGAAACAAATGAAAAAATGAGGTACCCACCCGGGAATCGAACCCGGGATCTTCCAATTGCCGGTCAGATATGATAACCACTACACCAGAGGCCTCACCCAAACAAATGTCGTAATTCCTCTACATACGGTGAGGCCTGTGGTGTAGTGGTTATCATATCTGACCGGCAATCGGAAGATCCCGAGTTCGATTCCCGGGTGGGTACCTCATTTTTTCATTTGTTCCGTTCTTTCGCTCTCATCTTGCGCGGAAAATTCTCCTATACAAAGCGTCGTTCTTTACGTTAATTATACTGCGTGTTTGCAGTTATACTGTAATGTATATATGTTACGGCATGCGGGAGGTGCCCCTTTGGGGCATTGGTTTCTGCGCGTATGTAGAGGAATTACGACATTTGTTTGGGTGAGGCCTGTGGTGTAGTGGTTATCATATCTGACCGGCAATCGGAAGATCCCGGGTTCGATTCCCGGGTGGGTACCCTTTTTTCATTTGTTTCGTTCTTTCGCTCTCATCTTGCGCGGCTAATTCTCCTATACAAAGCGTCGTTCTTTACGTTAATTATACTGCGTGTTTGCAGTTATAATGTATATATATATATATATATATATATATATATATATATATATATATACAAGGGCCACTCAATATATTTTGCCCCACCTTTTGTTTTTCTTTCCAAGTTTCCTTGTAAGTTCCAGAAGTTCCAGACATTCTGTCCAGCAATAATTACAGGCCTATTGCTGTCGCTTCCTGCTTCTCGAAACTACTAGAAAAACTCTTGTTACTCCGATTAAATGATTTTCTATGGACATCTAATCAGTTTGGCTTTAAAAGGTCCCACTCAACTGACCTGTGTATCTATGTACTTAAAGAAACAATATCTAAATACATTGACAGTAATTCAACCATTTATAGCTGTTTCCTTGATATAAGGAAGGCATATGATAGGGTGAACCACATTATTTTATTTGCAAAACTAGAAGACAGGAAGGTTCCCATGTACATATTAAATTTATTGAAATTTTGGTATTCCCACCAATCTTTCACTGTTAGGTCGGGTTTTGGCTCCTCTTACGGGGTGAGACAAGGCTCCTTCCTCTCCCCTATGCTGTTTAATGTGTATATTGACGGATTAATTGCTTCACTTAATGAGGCAACAGTGGGATGTTGTATAGATAACACAAGGATAAATAACTTAGTTTATGCCGATGATATGGTGTTAATAAGTCCCTCTGTTGAAGGTCTGGATCGGCTACTAAACGTCTGCGAAGTGTATTCGCAGAAACATGATATTCTTTTTAATGTTACAAAACTAAGATTATGCAATTTCATCCTAAAAGCTGTAATCAGCCAGCTGATATAAGGTTTAAAATGAATGGTGAAGTAATTGAGGAAGTACAAGAGTTTAAGTATTTGGGTCAAACTATTACCAGCTCCTTGAGTGATGACTCGGATGTAAGAAAACAATCTCGAAGCCTGTGCGCTAAAGCGAATATGACCATAAGGAACTTTCGTTTCTGTACAAGTGAAGCTAAATACACACTCTTTCGTACTTTCTGCAGTAATATATACGGTCAGCAACTGTGGGTGAATTATAAAAAAGGTTCTGGCAGAACCCTAAATTTGCTGTACAACAGGTCTTTTAGACTTACATAAATTACCCCCGAGATGCTCAGCTTCGCAAATGTTTGCTACCCGCAATGTCCCGAGCTTCCCGGAGGTAACAAGACGTGCTCAACGCAGTCTAATGCAAAAAATTAAAAAATCAACCAACCCGATCATCCAAGCTATCCATGAGTCCTGCCATTTATCCTCTAAGCCAGGGGTCCCCAACCCTGTGCCCGCGAGCACCATGGTGCCCGCCGACCCTTTTTTGTGTGCCCGCCACTGACTGACTACGATTGATAAGTTTTTATTTAAATTTTTAATAAAATGTTAAGTATGTTATATATTTTAAATATTTAGTTACTAAATATTTAAAATATGTAACATACTTAACATTTTATTAAATTTTAGTAGTTAATTACAGAAACAGATGCTCATTTATTTGAAAATAATTATTCTTTATAAGTAAATTAAGTTATCGTTTTGATAATTTTTCTAAGATCCTTAGTTAGCCCATCCTTGTTTTTTTTTGTGTATTATGTTCATTATTTTACATAGGAATTAATTTTTTTTTTTGCGTATTATGTTATTTTACATAGGAATTAAATGTTTTTTTTGTGTATTATGTTCATTATTAAGTCCAACTATAAATTTGCCTTGAAAAAGTAAATGGTGCCCGCCGCACTACCGGTAGTCTTGAATGTGCTCTTCGGCACAAAAAGGTTGGGGACCCCTGCAGAGTCTAAGCTATGGACTTCTTGGTACGAAAACGTCTGTCTGTAGCTCCACTTAACTTCGACAATGCAGTATTATTTCTAATCAATTGTATATATTTCTATCCTTAGTATATGAACTGTCATTGTATTAATAATATTTGTCATATGGACTATAGTCTGCCAATAAACATTTTCATTTTCATTTCCATATATATATATATATATATATATATATATATATATATATATATATATAGCGAACCGACAAGAAATAAACTAACAAGTAGACAGACAAATTCTTCCTTCCACGTCATCATCAACCATTCTTGGAAGACACACGTGGTCAAAGAATCCGAAACAATGAAGTGGCCCGCGAAAGCAAGCCCTTATCAACTAAAGGACACGTGGAAGGCGTCTCAAGATATGACGCGAAAGTCCACGTCACAGAGACTATATAAGCGAGATTCCACTGATATTCATCCTCACTCACTCTCACTTGTTCACTTGTAGACCCCGTCACGTCAACCGCCCTCCGGCTTCCCGCCGGAGGAGCGGCCCGCTGTTCCTTCAAGGCTCCGGTCGAGCCTACACGAAGTCTATCATCAAGTAAGGCTCTCTACCAAACCCCACTCCGTTCGTGCGTTCATCTCGTAAGTTCATCCTTCACGTCGTTACAGCGTCAGCTTTAGCCGGCTCCCTTCAGGGCCCGCTTCACCCAAGAACGCATCATCACTCGAAGTAAGCGAAGTCTTTCCCGCTGGAGGCGTTTTCATTGGCCTCTTTCACCGCACCTCAACTGGTTTACAATCATCCTCGGGAGCACCGGCAAAGTAGTCCAAAAATATTCAACGGTCCCTTTTTCGACCGTTCTACGGTAAATCATTTGGCGGTAAACCTGACGACGCGCCATATTGCAACAGCGAATTTTTCCTCAAGCACGACGTGTGTTTCTTTCCTCATTCCTAAAAAGAAAGCATTCTTTCGAGTAAACAAGCACCCGCTCACACACACATCCACGCAACAAAATGGCTGTACTGTAAAACAGACACTTCAGGCACAGGGTTGGCGATCCCCTGCCTTCTTCAGCTGTCTCTTTGCATCATTCCGTGGATTTACTACTACTGCTTGGGTACTTGAACGACGTTTCTTTTTTTCTTCCCCTTCGGCAGGAGCGACCTCAAAGAGAACGGCCGCGCGAGGAGTTTTGGGCATCGCATTCGAACTCAAACACAGTTCCCCCTGCCCACTCTCTTTTCCTCCGTTTGCTCCTCATTGCTCCGCATTCCTGCCGTACCCCAACCCCATCCCCTGCGGAACCCCCACCCCATACAGCAGCGCTTCCTCTTCCGACCATCTCCCCGCTCCGAGACGACCCTTGACTCCTTCCTGCGTCAGGAATTCCACGACATACCAGGCCAAGCGTCAAATCTCGGAGCGGCCCCATCAGGTCTCCCTGCAGAATGGTATTTCTTCTTAGTATCGTTCCTTCGTCTCTGAGAGGGAACTACTTGTAGCGGACCGACAAGAAATAGACTAACAAGTAGACGGACAAATTCTTCCTTCCACGCCATCATCAAACATTCTTGGAAGACACACGTGGTCAAGGAATCCAGCTTCAATAGGACGGCCAACGACACCTCGAACCTACAGTAATAGGTTCACCCTCAACACATATTCTACAGAGGTTTTCATCGTCCCGGTAAGCTAAGTGCATCTTTTCTAAGTAGCTCTCGTGAAGCCTACACCAGTCTACTACCGAACGGTAGGCTATACTCCCAAAGTGTGTAATTAAGCGTTCCAACTGACTCTCATTAAAGAACGCAGTAGGCCTATTTCCCAATTCAAGTGTCATTCCACAACCGTAATCGTGTAGCACCAGGCTATTGTGTTCAATCATGTAATCCACAAATACTTTGCATCCGTTTATTTATGTGATTTTTTTAAGCACTCATTACTGTATTGACAGCCGAATCCACTTCCCGTGTACTAAACGCACGTGATTCTTATGTCATTACAAGGCCCATTCAATGTTCCATTTTGCATGCCATTTGCCTACCATATATGAATGTATTACTTGTCAATTAAGCTATTAACCAATCCGCTTATTGGCTAAGCTCCATGTTATCTTAGCATAATATAAAGGCTGTTAAATAATTATTGTCAATCATTTGTTATTCACTGTGAACAAATAACTGATTTATTTTCTTAATTAAATACTAAACAATAAGGTGCTTTTTATAACCTTAACAATATTTGCTTGGGTGTAATCCAAGCTGGTGACCTCGAAGCAATTCGTATCACTCAGAAATATTATAATAGGCCTACTCCATTAGCCACTTTCAACCGGTGATACTGTATGACATCATAAATTGTTAACCCAGCCTGTCATTAATACTCAATCGTTGCATCAATTAATCACTAGCATTAAATATATCATTATCACTTAAACGGCTAAAACTAGGCCCACTATAAATTGAGTTCTTGAGTGAAGCGTGTTGAAGTGGGCCCTGAAGGGAGCCGGCTAAAGCTGACGCTGTAATGACGTGAAGGATGAACTTACGAGATGAACGCACGAACGGAGTGGGGTTTGGTCGAGAGCCTTACTTAATGATAGACTTCGTGTAGGCTCGACCGAAACCTTGAAAGAACAGCGGGCCGCTCCTCCGGCGGGAAGCCGGAGGGCGGTTGACGTGACGGGTTCTACAAGTGAACAAGTGAGAGTGAGTGAGGATGAATATCAGTGGAATCTCGCTTATATAGTCTCTGTGACGTGGACTGTCGTGCCATATCTTGAGACGCCTTCCACGCGTCCTTTAGTTGATAAGGGCTTGCTTTCGCGGGCCATTTGGGAAGAAACAGACGTTTTCATTGTTTCGGATTCCTTGACCACGTGTGTCTTCCAAGAATGTTTGATGATGGCGTGGAAGGAAGAATTTGTTTGTCTACTTGTTAGTCTATTTCTTGTCGGTCCGCTACATATATATATATATATATATATATATATATGATGCAAACCCACAAGGAAAAACAAGTACACCTCGTCAGGGAATTCCCTGACGAGGTGTACTTCTGAATACACGAAAAGCCCTGGAATCATTTTTCTTTTTCCTTGTGGGTTTGCATCATTCATTCATTTCACGTGTTTAATTGTGAAATTTATCCCATATACTGTGTATATATATATATATATATTATATATATATACTGTGTGTATATATAGTGATTTGTATATTTTCTTTATGAAAGTAAATTATGACACCTGACTTGAAACTTATATTTTGATCACAATCAACCCCCCTGTTCCCTTCCCTTAATCACAACAAAATATATAACCATAGAATACTTATTTTAAACCTGTTAAATCACATAAAAACTTATAAATATATTAGTCTTTCAATAAACCAAAACACATAATACGGAAATATTTTATTTTACTTTCTGTGCTTTAGTCAAAATTAGGTTGCTGTTAAGGCGTATTTTATTTAGATAACAAGGGGAATGGTTATTTGATTTTGAGTTAATAAGGGGGATGCCATTCCCCCTCATTCCCTCTCAATTTTTGTCTGTCGATCAGTTGTAGGACGTTGTGAACAATGTTTTCAAGTTGAAGGAAGACACTTTGAACATCTAAAACAAACAATTACGCTGGGTAACAAAATTTTAAATATTTTCTGTTTATTGTGATTTTTCTGTCGTTTCTTAATGATTTCAGGGCGCTGATTCCAAAAATGATATTGGTTTTGCTCTATCATCAACCATTTCAAAAATATAGGTTATCACACTTTTCATATGGCAAAGTATATAAAGAAGGCTAACATAAATATTTTCAGAAAATAAAAACACTATTGGAAATTAATGTTTATTGAGCCAAAATTGTTTGACAAACCTAAAATGGTGCAAAGGATATAATATATATCATGAGGAGAACCGATAAGAGAATAACAAGCCTCGTTATGCAGTGTGCTTTCCTTAAAAATGCACTGAAGAACGCGACTTCCGCGTATGACCATTCTTATCCTTTCTGATCAGCGACCATACGTAGTCTCCCATCATGGAAGCATCCCAATGGCCCTGGTACCTTTTCTCCATCGTTTGAATATCTTGACGGAATCTTTCGCCATGTTCTTCACTCACATCGCCCAGGTTATCACGAAAAAAGTCTAGATGTAAATGCAGATAGTGTAATTTTAAAGACATACGGCACCCCATTTTGCCATAGCACTTAATCAAGTTTGACAATAACTCCTTATAGTTTGGTGCTCTATGGTTGCTAAAAATCCACGAACCACATCACGGAAAGCACACCAAGCCTCTTTTTCGATCGGAGTCATCTTGGCTTCAAGGTTCTTTGAATTCAACAGCGCCTTGACTTGTGGTCCTACAAAGATGCCAGCCTTGACTTTGGCCTCAGAGAGTTTAGGGAACATGACCCGAATCTGTTGGAAAACTTCTCCTCCAAAATCTAACGCAGTTACAAACTGCTTAATTAGACCCAACTTAATATGGAGAGGTGGTAGCAGAACTATGTCAGGCTTCACAAGAGGTTCCCTGAGTACATTGTACTTTCCTGGTTGCAGTCCTTCACGTGGAGGCCACTGAACTGTTTTATAGTGCTCAGTTGAAGCCCTGCTATCCCACAGGCAAAGAAAACATGAATATTTAGTAAACCCTCCTTGTAAACCTAACAGGAAACCAATCATTTTGAAATCACCACACACGTCCCAGTTATATTGTTCATACCTGATTTGAGTGAGCAGTTGTTTGACATTTTCATAGTCCTCTTTCATTTGAACAGAATGTGCAACTGGTATAGATGGATATTTGTTCCTATTGTGGAGTAGAACAGCTTTTAAACTCCGAGTTGAACTGTAAATAAACAGACGCCACTCTGAGGGTATATGTGTTAACCCAATAGCTGTGAATAGACCATTAACCTCGCTGCAATAACAGAGAGAGCCCTTGACATCGTAGAACCTTGCAAACTCTTCATGCCGCTTTCGGTATACAGTGCTCTTGCAGTCTTCTCCAAGCAAATTCCACTCTTTGAGTCTGGAGGTCAGAAGCTCAGACCCTGATTTCGTCAGACCCAAATCTCTAATTAAGTCGTCCAATTCCCTCTGATTTGGAAAGTGAGGGTTTGTAATGAAAGTTACTGTATATTCTTCATCATGACTGTCCTCACCAGCCGACATCTCAGATGAGCTAGGTGCATCCTCATTTTCAACCTGCAAAGCAAAGAAACAAAATATAGGCATAGCTATATATGTAGAAGAGCATCAGCACTAAGAAAAATCGACACATAATGACCCACAGTCTGTAAATACAGAAGGTAAAGTAATGGATAGATACCTGTTCTGGTGGACGTGGTATTGGAAGACCTTCGCCATGTGGTACAGGAGCTATGGACGACGCTATGCTTGGATACTGAAGAGTCTGCCTTCCTTTAACTTTCCTGTACTTAGAAACATCTACCATGCAGTAGTAGCAATCGTCGTGGTGGCTCTTTGGTTCTTTCCATATTCTGGGTACCGCAAAGGGCATTGCCTTGCGTACTCCCCGCAGCCACCCTTCAAGTGTGGAGCGGCAGCTTCCACAGATCACATGGGGTGCCCAGGGCTTATCTTGGTCACCCATAGGCATACCAAAATAGAGCCGATACGCGATCCAGAACTTGGTGCCTTTCACAATCTTGTGCGATACTTGCTTGGGGCCTATGTAATACCCACAAACGTAGCAGAATATATCCGGCGAGTGTTTACAAGCTCTAGTTGCTATTCTCTTTACCAAACTGTACTACATTAATCATAACCTGCAGATATAGAGAGAAGAGTTATTAAATCTGCAACAGATTCCAGATTCCAGAAAAAAGATGTATTCACAACACTGAAATAATGTTCGCAATAAAAAAGGATCGACAACACTCAAATCGTCAGCACAGAGAAGCACAGAAACACAGTACCTCAGTGCTGGTAACCATCAGACAAACAACCTGCTTTCTTTGTGTGCTCACACTTACTGACTTCTCAGACTCTGCGCTCTTCTTTATATAGCACAGTGGAAGTTTCGGGCAATTTCTAGAGCAAGAAACTGTCAACGAACATCTGGATTGTTCTCAACAATTCCTGATTATTCTGATATTGCTGCGCCCATAATAACATTATACTGATAAAATATGAAAAATGGATTATCTCTGAAACCATTGATGATACACACAAACCAAGGCCAGATTTGGACTCAGCGCCCACAAATGCATATAAAAACATAAAACATTCTATATAAACAGAATCAGTGTTACACAGTGTTATTGTTGTTGATTTTCTTATTGTTGCTGTATTTAAAATAAAATTGTTAAATATCGCATAATTTTTGTTAAGATATTGCGTTCATATAAAAATTTACTTGGTAATTTTAAAACACCCACGTTTATTAGATAATTTTAGAACACTGTATTATTGCAAAATAACAGATTTTTCGATCGTTGTTTTTTCTACGGTTTTCTTTTCTTTCTCTAAAAGAAAATCTGTTTACACAGAAAACAAATATATAGTCTCATTACATTACTGTTTTTTATGTTGTAAAAACATACTGTATAAATCATATAATATTAAATATATAAAGACTTTCTTTTAATTAAACTTAGACCTACAGTCTACTGAAAAGGCTTAATAACTTTTTTCAGCTTCTTTTATATTCCAAACCAAAAAATATAGGTAAGTAAGGGGTTCCAAAAAACCTTAGCCCCCCCATTTGCAGCTTACATGTTCACTTATATCGAAATAGTTTTTAGTGATTATAAAAATATATAAAATTCTTTATTTATTGCAGGTATTGAAATTACTCTAGCTGATAAAGTGATAATATAATGGCTTTTCAATTAATTGGTGATTCGGAGAGGCAACGTGTGATAGATCGCATACGAGCAATAACATTTCGGGAAGCTCGTGATGCTGGAGCCACCTTTATAACACGTTCATGGGTTGCCAAAAAGTTGCGAAGAAGTGAGGAATTCGTCAAAAGAAATTGGAATAAAACTTTGGATGAATGTGAAATGGATACAACCAAATCTGGGCGCCCAAATTTGCCACTCTCTCAGGAAACAAAGGACATCATTGAAAGCGCTACGTGTAAGCGGAAAAACAGCTGTGCTAAACTTTCTAGAGAGATCGAAGTGTTGAGAGGAAAGATCGTTAGTGGTGAGATCATTCGACTGTACCGTCATAGGCAAGGTTTAAAGCCTTGGCATGAACTTCCAAAGCCAAGAAAACTCAACTTAACATCGATGACAGAATGTGGTTTGCCCATTATCTTGAAGATTGGGATGTGGATGATTTCATGCATTTAGCTGTCTCCGATGAATTTTTGTTTACGTAACACGTCGGCCTAACTACCAAAATGATCGAGTGTGGGCCACAACACCAGATGAAATCGATGACAATGAACATTATCGCGAATTATTAAAAAGTCCAGACTGTGTTGGTGTGTTTGTTTTGTTCACTGCAAAGAAGCTCATGTGGGTGCTGAAGCCAAATGGTCAGAGTTGGGATGGACAGTATTTTCGTGATATTATTCTATCCCAGCATGTCATTCCTTTTCTAAGAAACCCAAACAATGTTATGGATGTCGATCAGGTCACACTTCTGCACGATAAGGCCCCCTGCTTTAAGGCATTAGTCACTCAACAGTTGTTGCGGAACCATGAGATCGATTTCTTTGGAAATGAAGAATGGCCAGGAAATTCTCCTGCCCTGAAAGTCTGTGAACACATTGGATCAGTTATAAAGGACAAGGTTGAATGTTTCTTGTTTCAAGAACCTGCAGCAAATCGATTTTCGAAGGATACAATGACGCAACACATTGAAACTGTTTTAGCAAATTTGCGTAACGATCAAGATCTATTCACGTCACTTTTGGCAAGCTACCCAAAGTGAATTCAGGCTGTCTTGGAAGCCAATGGCGGGAACACCAAGTTTTAATTGTTTCTCATTAAATGCAGAATTAAATTCTCTTTTGTAAGGTATGTTTAGTTTTACTGTACCTCTAATGGTTTAGGCCATGGGCAGGGGAGGCTAAGGTTTATTGGAGCCCCGTATGTGGGCAATAATTATTAAATGTTATAAAACAAAGAAAAACAAATATATATGATAAATATAAAATATTTTATATTACTTAATGCTCGACCTAGGCCCTAGAGCGGTGTTTCTTAACCGTTTTTGTGCTGGCATGACATTTTGACATGAAAAATTGGGGACTCCAATTTCATAAATGATGATACAACACATACTCGAAGTGCAAAAATAGTCCCATAATTATTTCTCACGTGACGATCGATAGTTGCTAAGAAATCGATATTTAATCCATTCACTGAAAATGTAGTAATGTACACAAACTGACTGAACTTTCTTCTCACAAGACCTTGCAGTCATTCCCGTCAAAAGACTCGTGTACATTCTGGATAGTACAGAAAAGTGAGTATCCAGAACTGGTGTTTGAAGGACAGAAAGTTCTAATTTCAATTTGAACATCATACTTATGCGAATTGGGCTTCTCATCAATAGTTGCAGCTAAAACAAAGCAATAAAATTAACTATGTGTTACTCTGTGTTTAGTCTATTCAGCCGAATATACTGTAAGAAGATTAACAAATGCAAAGCAGGCAAAGGTATTTCATTGAAAGATTGAGACATAAACTAACAGTTTCATATGGAGATAACGACTGACAGAAAATAATTTCAACTGTAAAACTGGAACATTGCACGAGTTTTTCACTTAAAATAAAAAAGTTTCTGAGCCTACATATTTTTGTAATTTTAGCTAAAAAAAAATACACTTCAGTTTTCCATATAGGCTGATTTTTTTTGCTAAGCACAGCGACCCTAGCTGAGCACCTCCACGACCTCAACACCCAAGTTCCGAAAAACTGCTAGTGAGAATATCTAATACGATATTTTTAAGCCTTTTTTTAATATTTAGTGGTAATCAAGGGGAGAAAATTACAGTATACCATGCGCAAAATCTGAAGCATACCTTCATAAGCTACATGAAAGTACTTACTGACATGCATTTAATACATTTAATACATGTCTTTCGGTGAAATTAATGTACAATATACTGTACATCCAATATGCAACAGTAATTACTGTATTTAACATTTTACAACTAGCAATTTGTTTTAGTAGTGTTTTAATAATAGTCGGTATTATTTGTTTTAATTGCCAGAGAAACAGTGGTTCAAAAATAGTCATATTTTTCTTATTAATTAATATGCATACAACATATACTGTATGATTGTTTACATTTTCAAACTCTTCAAATTTAGAACATTTCCACATGATGACCTTCATTCGTCGCTGCATTGTGTACTCGACGCCAAAACTTCACTGGAGCATTAGCAACATGCTATTATGGAAAGAACCCAATAACCTCTGATTCTTTGACAGAGTTCTGACAGACAGCTCGGTTTGTTATGATTCACAAGTGTCTCATCAGCATATATATACAGGGTGGGCGGAAAGTAGCTCCCTATTTTGGATTGGTAAAAAATACGTATATTATCCATTTATTTCAGAAAAAATAATAGAAAAGGTAGGCAACATGTAGGTTTTCTCTAAATTTCAATGTGGGCTCCAACTCTTTCCACCAGCTTCTGGCCGCCCAGGAATGGCGTCCACTGACTTTAGCAGGAACTCCGGCGGGATGGAGGACATGACTTCCCGAATTCGGTCCTCCAGTTTCTTCCAATGTCCTCGGTTTGGTGCGTAGACTTTCTTTCCTTTACCCACCCCCAAAGAAAGAGTCGCACGGTTACAGCTGAAAAACGGCAGAATCGGTTCAGTTAACGGTGTGGTGTGGTATGACCTCAGATCAGTTGTGGGCCCGTTCCTTCTGCGCAACACCATGAATGCTGAGCGGTACCTTGCTATGTTGCGAAACGAGGTCTGGCCGGTTGTCAGCACATGGGAGAACATCGACGATCTGATCTTTATGCAAGATGGGCGCCCCTCCGCACTTCGCTCTTGTTTGTCCGTGAGTGGCTGGATGCCCACTTCCCTGGGCGTTGGATGGGGTCGTGGTCCACATACAATGGCCAGCCAGGAGCCCCGACTTGACACCGTGCGACTTCTTTCTTTTGGGGTGGGTAGGAAGAAGTCTACCGCACCAACCGAGGACATTGAAGAACTGGAGGACCGATTCGGGAAGTCTATGTCCTCCATCCCGCCGGAGTTCCTGCTAAAGTCAGTGGACGCCATTCCTGGGCGGCTCCAGAATCTGGTGGAAAGAGTTGGAGCCCACATTGAATTTTAGAGAAAACCTACCATGTATGCCTACCTTTTCATATTAGTTTTTCTGAAATAAATGGATAATATACGTATTTTTTACCATCCAAAATAGGAGCTACTTTCCGCCCACCCTGTATATATATTATATATATATGATGAATAAAACCACGAAGGAAAGGAAACACAAAATGGTGCTCAAGCGCTTTCGTCTAATGACATCCTCAGGAACACTTGAGCACCATTTTGTGTTTCCTTTCCTTCGTGGTTTTATTCATCATAAATATTTTTTCACGTGTTTATTTTCGTGAAATAATTTTCATATATATATATATATATATATATATATATATATATATATAGCAAAGAACCACAGGCAAAAAGGAAAAGGAAACACGAAGTCCTTCGTGTTTCCTTTTCCTCTTTCTCTGTGGTTCTTTGCTTATTAAAAAGATCACGTGTTGCTTTGTAATTTCTTTGGATATATATATATATATATATATATATATAATATATATAATATATATATAGGTGCCACATAAAAATCATTTTTTGATTTTTAGGACGGCCCTTTGTGGGATTGTTAGGTTGGGTGAAAAAGCCCTGAATATGAAATTTTAGCCAAATTGAAGGATATTTAGGGGTTCCGCATCGACCATCTCTGGCGTACCACGTGTCAGAAGTAATGAGTTTCTCCAAGAAATTGCTCCAGCTCCAAGGGGTAAAGTAACATGTACAATGTCAATATAAATGCTATCATATACCATGGCGTAGAGGACAGTCACAGCTATATTTCCATAGCATTAAGTTTATTCCATCTCCAATATTTTTTTTTATATTAATATTTTTGTCGCGGTTCAAAAGTTTTTTTTCAAAGTTTCACCTTAATACGTTTATGCTTTGTAATCCAAACCACACCAACCGGCAACCAGCTTATAACAACACAATACGCAACTAGCAAACAGTGCAAACACCTTAACAATATTGTTCAACATTATTTCATAATTAATTGGAATAAACTTGTCCCACCATGCCTGGGTAGCAGGATACTATTCTCTGTGTGTAATGTTATTAATAATACAAAATCATTAAATCAATTTCAATTTTATTGCAACAAAACAACTTAATATTATTAAAATAAAAAACATTTTATTCCGTATTAATCATAGTAATATACTGAGCCTACTGGCCATATAAATCAAAATAATAACTAAGAAATAAAGTATATACGATTATACATTGTTATACAGGATTAATAGGAGTAACACCCTATAAAAATGAAGCAAATTCAAATATACCATAAAGTACTCCAAACCCGTTAAGGATTTCCGCTGCGGGCGCTCGGGTGCTCTTTGCGGTGCTTCTCAACGACTTGCATCAAGTACTGCCGTTGCTCCTCGTCCTTGGTGAGTGCGAGATTGTAGTTCTGCATCAGCGCGACCCCTCGCTCCGCCCGGACATTGACAACGCTCAACGTAGAGACACGGCGTTTCCCCGCCAGGTAGGACGCATTGTTCGACCAGGTAGCCGGCTCCAACTCTAGGAAAGAAGTATTGATCGCGAGCCGCTCGAAAAGAAGCGTGCTGGATGTCGTGCAAAAGTCTGCGACTGTCTTTCGCTCGAGCTCCTCCGGGCAGACGTCCAGGGCAATGCGCTTGGGTGGCTCCTCGGTGCCCTCGACATCCTTGATGGCCGTCGCAATTCGACTCTTCTCCTCCAGCGGAGTGTCGTCATCGAAGAGAGCGAGGGCGGCCAGGTGTTCACTCAGGTACCAGAGATGTCGTCGAAACACAGGGGAGGTAGCCTTGGACACGTCCTTGTCCACCTTGTCGTAGTCAACCAGCGCCTTGAGCATCGCCAGGTCAGTTCGAGGGGCAGCGGCGGGAAGGGGCGCCGTAAACCAGGCCGGAATGTAAACCAGCAGCGCAAAGTTTACGAAGCGCAGGATGCCCCGGGCCTCGCGAGCCTTAATGGGGAGCTGCTGCCGGAAGAGGTGGAGCTTGATGGCGTATATCACTTTGGCCATCCACCGGGCGCGGTGGAGTGCGCCCGGTCGCATGAAGCGCACACCTCGCTGGGGGACGCCTCCAAGCGCTATGATCGCCAGCTCCAGGAGCTCTCGGTAGTCGTCCCGCGGCTGGCCCTTGGTGATGTGACCCTTGAAACGCGCGATCAGATCGTCTCGCGCCTTGAGCAGCGGCTTAGTAAGGTCTTCCTTGGAGATGGCGCTGAATTGGTCGGTGCAGACGGATTGCCAGCGCTCCTTCAGTCGCGAGAACAGTTTAATGTCAGGACCAGAGGAGGGGCCCATGCACTCGATGAAGGCTTTCTCTGCCACCAATTCTAGCATGTGGTGCCGACAGGCCAGGTTCAGCAGCTGGCGGTGAAGGCCCTGCTCGATGAAGACGCAAGCGCCCGAAACGACGCCCGTGTTGGCAGCTGTCGTGTCAAAGGAGAGCCCGACGACACGATCAGCGATTCCCCAGTCATCCAACGAGTTCAGCACAGCATCTGCTTGGGCGCGACCAGTTCCAGCAGGCAGCTTCGGCACGGAGAGAAGTTTGTCGACGCCGTCGCCGGACACGACTATGGCGAGGCGATCGACCTTCTTGCCGCTGAAGTCGGAGACCATCTTCCCGTCCCAGTGAACGATGAGCGGGACACTGGGATCGAACGTCATCTTCACTTCTTTGGCGATTTCCCCTCGATGACGCAATCGCCAACGCCGAATCGTCTCGTGACTGAGAGCCAGTTCATCTGTGTCTTGAATATCCAGACTGGAAGCAGCTGCTTTCATGAGTTGAACGGCTCCACGGTTGCTTGTTTTGGTCCGGTCCAGTGCCGACGCTAGGTCTTGAGTCATAATGTTCTTTTTGCGACGGCGCTTTGTAGGTGGATTGGTTTCCTCTTCTGTCGAGCAATTAGGCGACGACGACGAGTTTGATGATGTAAGGGTTGCTGTTGCCAGTGATTGCTCTGATTGCTTTTGGCGTTGCCTTTCTTTGGCAGCTTCACGCGCGGATGCACGTTGCTCAATTCCAGTGAGGATTTTGTCCACCCCGGACATGACACCACGGCGACCCTTTTCGCGTTGAGCAAGAAGGAAGTCGCGATCCTCCTGGATGGTGATGACGGAGAGGGCGTTGTCGAGAGCCACGTCAAAAATGTCATCGAGTCCCTCGGTGAAGGCCGCCCTGGCTGCCTCACCTGTGGCGCCGGACCGCTTCCGGCTGCGCTGCAGTGCCTGCCAATTGTCGTAAAGTCTAAGCAGTTTTCGCGCGGCGCTTTTGGAGGTCATGGTCGGGATTCTGGCCATAGCCCAGAAAGTATACACCTCGACGATCACATTACGCGCCGCCTCGGCTAGAAGTTGTTTTTGCACCTTATGAAACTGTATAAACCGGCGAAGCACTTCACCATTTGAAGGTAACCTGTTTCCCGTTAGGGGGCTTGGGTTGGCGTGTCCGATTAGCCATATCTCGGTCTTGGATCTCAGTGAGCTTGCGGTAGCCATCACGAGATGATCACGCGTTGAATGCGTGAAGGAGACTGATTGACTGAAGACTGTGACAGTGTGACTCACCACACTAACCCGGCGTTGCGCTGTTGCCAGATCTCAATGCTGAAAAGTAGTGAAAATATATACAATGAGAAGCAAATATTAATTATAAATATTTAAATTTATGAAATGCATAAATTATAGCAATATATATGCAGGGTTGGCTGGTTTAACCCAAATGGTTTAAACCATTGGTTTAAACCATGGTTTAAACCATTTAAAAAAAACATGTTTTTCTGGGTTTTTTTGTTTTTTTATAATTTCAATTTTTACAACACAAATTATTTAATTCATAAACTAATAGCTCTAAAACTAAAACTTATATTTATATTGATAAGACCTAAAAACCATCAGTTCAGGGTAGCCTAGTATGTACGGTAGTATATAATATAGCTACCTTGCACTAGCAGGCCTATTTAATAGTGGCATTGCACATAAAAGGATTGAAGTTACCTGTATCAATTACATTATAAACGCATGTAGCTACAAATATAAATGTTGTTATTAGGTTTATTTTCATTTTTGTGAAGTTAGCACTTCTTACATCTAACATCTTCCAATTAAAAAATGAGACAGTCAGCAATTCTAATTTCTGAGTACCAGTACCTAATTGAGTTATCTGAGTTAAGTTTTTTTTTTTTTTAAAACCATTGGTTTTTTTTTTTTTTTAAAACCATGGTTTTTTTCAACCCTGTATATATGTAATAGTGCCATGGTTACAGGTTTCCCAGATAAATCCATTATTTCGAACACACGGTACAACAGAAACGGTCGATGCGGAACCTCTAAATGTACTTCGATCGGGCTCAAACTTCATATTTAGGGTTTTCTCATCCAACCAAACAATATGACTAAGGGCCATTCGAAATTTCCAAATTCTAAAAACTGCCCCTATAGAGTGTGGCACCCTAATATTATAATATTATAATATATATATATATATATATATAGGGGAAGGAGACATTTATTACTGAAATGTTTTTCGGTGATTTTATTTCACAATATTTTATTACTATTTTTTTAATAATGTTTTCATGAAAGGAAATTGAATTACTTTTCCAATAGCCTTCCAACCATCAATTGTTACTTTATGATAGGACAAATGACACTCCCATATTTCACTTTCACGTTCATACATACATACATACATATACAGGGTGTCCAGAAATCATGATCAGGAGAAATATATTTATTTAATATTTTCACAATATGATTTTTAAGAAATGAATGCATCAACAAGTGCAATTCAGTATGGCCCCCATCTAAATATATTTCGTAAGAGAGAGAGAGAGAGAGAGAGAGAGAGAGAGAGAGAGAGAGAGAGAGAGAGATGAATAGACAAATAAATAGTTAGGCATATGTATACCCCTCAATTTTAGAATAAAGTATGTATACCTACAGTATCTCGGGCAAACTGTTCGTACACAAAGCTGTTCTTTTTTTAAACTACGAGCATTTTTCTTCGTGTGAGCCTTCCCGGACGCTCAGCGCGAACATACGACGACACAGGAGTCAATGGGAATAAGAGAATGAAGGAGAATATAATTTGAAAAAGTATTATCGGAGAAATTTAAATGATAAAACGCTCCAAATGCTCATAATAGCAATGTGAAGTTATGGAGTGGACTGGAATGGAATGGAATGAAATTCACATTCTTCTATTCTGCTGTGAAATGAACATGAAAAAGGAAAAGGAAAGAAAATAAAAGATTCAAAACTATAATTTTTTTTTACAGAAACACTATATATATATACCTTACAACCTTACAAAGGTTCCGCGCGATGATTTCTCATTTCGCGAAGGTCAAGCTTGTCGCTCCTCCTCTATATATATATATATTATATATATATATTAACCCCTCCATCTAGGCCTTGGTCGGTCCGAAGTTGACGGGGGTTCTGGTTAGGTGGCAGCAACATATTTGTTACTCTGTAGTAGCTGGTACCGTTTAGGGAATCGCAGTAGTTTTCTTCTCTACTACTCTCCGATTTCTTCTTGTAGTGGATCGGAGGATTCTGTGGGGCTGATTAAATTCTCTAAAGGTTCCCCGATTCTTCTTGTAACGTATCGGAAAATTATTTTTTCTCTATTTAAGACTAAGTTCTCTGAAGAGAGCAAGGCTCGAAGGAGAAGATAAAGACTTTCTCTTACTGTAGTTTACTGCTAAAATGTTACAAGTAATGCTCAGCCTCTAAGTTAGATCAGTCAAATCAGAATAGTTAGAATAATCATTTGAAAATTTACATGGGTTTATATACCCAAATTTTGTGGACTTCATTACTATTTAATGTTGACTTGTTTGGTTTTTATTCTCTATAGGCTGCATTATTTTTTTGCACAATATTTGAAGACAAGGAAAATATTTTAGCTGTGGCAACGTCTAAACAGATAAGCAAGATATTGGAAGAAGCCATATTTTTATTTTAAACCGCATATTGACAGATCTGATGTTATCATGATCTGCCGAGTTAACTAAAAATGGACAAGACATGACTTCATCTTTTATAACGAAGAGAGAATGTATACAGAAAATGAACATCGCAAAATTTAATTAGGTTTCATTATTAAGCTAAATCTAAAAAAATGATAAAGTAATTTAAAAAGAAACAAGTCACCAATTATTTGGCAAAAATAGAAAGCAAATCAAAAATTTATCCAAACTCGCGTTATGCGATTTTGGTCTTTATGTAAAAATGAATATATGAACGTACATACATATGAATATAAGTATTATATGAATATAAACATATAAGAATATAAGGATTATATAAATATACGAATTATATAAATAAATATACGAATTATATAAATGAATATAAGAATTATATAAATGAATCTAAGAATTATATGAATGAATATAAGAATATAGGAATTATTTATTGTTCATTTTTACACACACACACATATATATATATAACCTTTGGTTAGCTTCCGCCCGAACTGTTCATTCTGACGAAAGTCAAGCTTTTCACTCCACCTTAGACCTACAGTTTAACGTGGAATCCGAACCACGCCCCATCAGCACCCCAGCGTCTTAACCACTAGGCCACCTAGGGTACCCATTTATCTACCAACCACTTTCTTTATTGTGTGGAAGGATGAACAGCTGGGTTTTGCTGCGCGCAGGCTGCCGTCGGGTCTCGAACCCGGGGCCGATGGATTCGTAGTCAGCGACGCTAACCACTACACCACCGAGGCGCATATAGGCGCATTTTCCCAGAAGAGTTCCTTGTTCCATGCACGTTCTGTGTGTATCATATATATATATATATATATATATATATATATATATATATATATATATATCAGGTCATCCCATAAGTAATGTCGTTTTTTACGACAGATTAAGTTTACACTAGTCCTACTCGGTTTAAACATAAATTTTCCGAAGGTTATATCTAAGAGGAGATCTATCGTGTTTCGCTACATACTTTACAGACCTTGACCAGTGAAGACGTGTGTTTTGCTTTATGTGAACCCCTCATAAACATGACGGTATCAGAAGAGCATATCAGGCATATAATGTTTTACGAGTTCAAAAAAGGGAATAGTGCTACTGAAGCAACGCGAAACATTCAGGAAGTTTATGGCAACGATATTCTGCATGTGAGGAAATGTCAAAGATGGTTTCAAAAGTTTAGGAATGGCGACTGCTGTTTGACAGATGCAGCACGCTCTGGACGCCCTGCTGAATTTGATGATGACCCGCTGTTAGCCGCACTTGAAGAAGACTGTTCAACAACTGTCGAAGAATTGGCCCAGAAACTCAATTCATCCCCGTCCACCATCCATCGACATTTGCAACAACTCGGGAAAGTGCCGAAGTTAGGAAAATAGGTGCCACATGAATTGTCGGTCGACAATCTGAGGGTGTGGGTAAACATTAGCACCGTTCTTCAATCATTCCCGTGAACTCCAAGATCCGTTTTTGCACCGTTTAGTGACTGGTGATGAAAAGTGGATACTGTACCAGAATGTTAAGCGCCGTCGACAGTGGGTTTGTGCCGGAGAACCAGCGACACCACAGCCAAAACCAAATCTTCACCCTCGGAAGGTGTTGCTTAGTGTTTGGTGGGATAAAGGTAGTGTAATACACTTTGAAACCTTACCACACAACCAAACAAGCACCGCTCAAGTCTACTGTCAACAACTGGATCGATTGAACACTTCACTAAAAGAGAAGAGACCTTCTTTGGTTAATCGGAAAGGAATCGTGTTCCACCACGACAACGCACGTCCTCATACCGCTCGGATCACTTCTACAAAAATTGAGGAGCTTGGGTAGGAAAAAGTTCCACATCCTCCATATTCAACAGACCTTGCTCCTTCAGATTATCATTTCTTCAGTAGTCTGCAAAACTATCTTGACGAGAAACAGTATACTTCTTTAGATGACCTACACACCAGTCTTTGTACGTTTTTTGCCTCAAAACCGCCTGAATTTTATAAACATGGCATTGAAAAGCTTGTAGGACGTTGGCAGAGTGTCATTGATTCCGATGGAAAATATATACCGTACTACATTAAAAAGTTTCAGTTGAGTTTTTTTTTCCTTCAAATTCCGATCTAAAAAACGACATTACTTCAGGGATGACCTGATATATATATATATTCTCGAAACTACCAGAAAAACTCTTGTTACGCCGATTAAATGATTTCCTATGGACATCTCCTAATCAGTTTGGCTTTAAAAGGTCCCACTCAACTGACCTGTACTTAAAGAAACAGTATCTAAATACATTGACAGTAATTCAACCATTTATAGCTGTTTCCTTGATATAAGTAAGGCATATGATAGGGTGAACCACAATATTTTATTTGCAAAACTAGAAGACAGGAAGGTTCCCATGTACATATTAAATTTATTGAAATTTTGGTATTCCCACCAATCTTTCACTGTTAGGTGGGGCAATGTACTATCCGAGTGTTTTGGCTTCTCTTGAGGGGTGAGACAAGGCTCCTTGCTCTCACCTATGCTGTTTAATGTGTATATTGACGGATTAATTGCTTCACTTAATGAGGCAACAGTGGGATGTTGTATAGATAACACAAGGATAAATAACTTAGTTTATGCCGATGATATGGTGTTAATAAGTCCCTCTGTTAAAGGTCTGGATCGGCTATTAAAAGTCTGCGAAGTGTATTCACAGAAACATGATATTCTTTTTGATGTTACAAAAACTAAGGTTATGCAATTTCATCCTAAAAGCTGTAATCAGCCAGCTGATATAAGGTTTAAAATGAATGGTGAAGTAATTGAGGAAGTACAAGAGTTTAAGTATTTGAGTCAAACTATTACCAGCTCCTTCAGTGATGACTCGGATATAGGAAAACAATCTCGAAGCCTGTGTGCTAAAGCGAATATGACCATAAGGAACTTTCGTTTCTGTACAAGTGAAGCTAAAGACACTCTTTCGTACTTTCTGCAGTAATATATACGGTCAGCAACTCTGGGTGAATTATAAAAAAAGGTTGTAGCAGAACCCTAAATTTGCTGTACAATATGTCTGTTAGACTCTTACATAAATTACCCCCGAGATGCTCAGCTTCGCAAATGTTTGCTACCCGCAATGTCCCGAGCTTCCTGGAGGTAACAAGACGTGCTCAACACAGTCTAATGCAAAGAATTAAAAAATCAACCAACCCGATCATCTAAGCTATCCATGAGTCCTGCCATTTATCCTCTAAGCTATGGATTCTTGGTACGAAAACGTCTGTCTGTAGCTCCACTTAACTTCGACAGTGCAGTATTATTTCTAATCATTTGTGTATATTTCTATCCTTAGTATATGAACTGTCATTGTATTAATAATATTTGTCATATGGACTATAGTCTGCCAATAAACCTTTTCATTTTCATTTTCATATATATATATATATATATATATATATATACCGGGTTGCCCAGAAAAAAGTAAGCTACTGCTTTTAAGATTTTATTTCAGTTTAATTTTTGAAAAATCTGCAACAAAGATAAAGTATATTAAAAACAAATATTATAAAGATATATAGAAGTGCTACATAAAAAAGCAAATTATTTATTTAGATCGTTATAAAATCAAGCAAATCTTGACAATAGTAAATATAATAGTTGATAAAAGCAATAGCTTACTTTTTTCTGGGCAACCCGGTATAGCCGGTATGGAACTCTTCTGGAAAAATTAAATCTACTATTGTCCGAAAGAGTAATGGTAAATGAAAAACACTATAGTTTTTTTCTTTTTCATGATGTTAACCTGACATAAGTAACAGATCACTCGCAAAGAGGCCCCAAAAATATAGCTTCCCTCACCAGGTATCTGCAAAGCAGATAGGATCCAGGTTTGGGGCAGGATCTAGTGTTTAAAGCAGTCTATCCCCACTATATTCAGAACCTCAGTATAAGCAAAAGACTCGTTGCATTCACGTCGGATTGAATACATCAAAGAAAAAGGGGTAACTATTGTATTTTTAGCCAAAGACTACGTCAGGTTAACATCATGAAAAAGAAAAAAACTATAATGTTTGTCATTTACCATTACTTATTCGGACTATAGTGGATTTAATTTTCCCAGAAGAGTTCCTTCTTCCATGCACAGTCTGTTTGTATCATAAAAAACCTCAGGGGGGCCATTCTGAGTTCAATCCCATATTTTATATATATATATATATATATATATATATGTGTGTGTGTGTGTGTGTGTGTGTGTGTATGAGTAGAATGTCGTTCTTTTTAAAATATGTAACTTTTTATCTCACTTCTATTTACGCTGTGGAAGTGAGATGAAAAGTTATATATTTTACACAGATCATTATTCCGCCCATACACCGATTTGAGGGGTACGATCAGTTTGCAACAGTATTGCCGAGTAGACAGTGTATTAACCAGGGCTGTGGAGTCGGTGATAAAATTTGCCGACTCCAACTCCGACTCCGACTCCAAAAATTTTAACATTCCGACTCCGACTCCGACTCCAGAAATCTGACTTGTATAATTACGACTCCGATTCCGATGGAATGTTAAGGCCAAATTGATTACGATTAGCTTTATTAGGCCAATGGAGATTCATAAACAAGGCATTTCGTCACCACCACATGACTCATCACTGTAGGGCGGTCAAAGTCAATAAAGTCAAATTGTTTCCTATGGGGCACTTTTCGCTGAAACGACTGAAAATGCAATAAAAACACCTGTAGGGGGTATATTACCAAAGTTAATAGGTCAACCAAAAGTCAACTTTTACCTGTTAGGTCAAAAAATAGCAATGAGGTAAATAAAGTCAATTTTTGGAATAAATAATTAAAATAACTAAAAATTGGCATCTTTGTTTAAACTGGCAACTTCGCTGCTCGTATTTGTCTTATTCAGTTATGCCCGTTCTGGTTTTGGATGTGGTTGTGTTGTATGTATTGTGGTTACTGGTTACCATTTTTTATTTGTGATTTTTTCTGATTTGTGATTTCACTGATTTCGATTTCTTTTGATTTCAGATATTTAAAATGCCAAAAGTTGCAGTTAGTTCTATTGCTAAAGTGCGCGCTATAATTGCAAAATATCCTAATGAATTCATTTGTTCAGGAAAAAATGAGCTATACTGTCAGATTTGTTGTGTTATGGTCAAGCATGACAAATCCATTTTTGTGGATAAACATCGCTCTACCCAAAAGCACCAGCGTGGTATAGACCAAAATGTGGGAAATGAAAAGACGCAAACCCTTTTAAAGTACAAGTCTTCAGATTTTTTGGAAAAACTTGTGACTACATTTCTGTCAGCCAACATACCTCTTCATAAGTTGAGCAATCCTCATGTGAAACAATTGTTCTCTGAATTAGGTGTAGCAGTGCCTTGCGTGTCAACTTGCAGATCAATAGCAATGAAACAGGCAGAAAGCGAGTTAAGTAGAATAAAACATTTGCTAGAGGGTAAATTAGTATTCCTAATTGTTGATGAAAGTGAAGTAAGGGGCTCAAAATATTTGAACATACAGGGTGTCCGAGAATTATCTGTACAATTTTTGGCTGTTATTAAAAGTCAACCATGAAGTGTAGAAATTCCAGTGTTGTCCCATTTTACAGAGAATCTCATTAGGTTTTTTCTGATACCAAGTTTTGACAAGTTTTTTAGAAATTCCAGTGTGTCCGAACATTATCTGTACAATTTTATCTTTTAATAAAATTCTTGATAACACACGTAAAATTCTTAAACAAGATTATTTAGAATCTGTATTTTCAAAAGTTTCTTTTATTAAATTAACGTTGTTACAAACATTCGATATGTGCACCATTAGTGATTCGCAAAACATCCAATCGATACTCCAAATGTTGCCATGTACGCTGCAGCATATCCACATCAATTCGCTCAATAGCAGCTGTGATTCTTGCTTTTAAATCATCAATGTCTGTCACCCGCGTACATTTCTAAAAAACTTGTCAAAACGTGGTATCAAAAAAAACGTAATGAGATTCTCTGTAAAATGGGACAACACTGGAATTTCTACACTTCATGGTTGACTTTTAATAACAGCCAAAAATTGTACAGATAATTCTCGGACACCCTGTACTTGCTGGATCTATTGCCGCTGTAGAGAGATCTTTCTCCATGCTTAATAAATTATTAAGTAAGGATCGCAATTTTTTGCCAGAAAATGTCGGCAAATACTTCATAATTTACCACAATCGGTCAACTGATGTAGAAGAGCAAGAATAAGTAATTAAAGTATCGTTTTTATTATTGAAAGTAAAGGCAACTTTATAAGTCAATTTTTTCAATTCGTAAGGTCAACTTTCTTAATTTTTTCGGTCAACTTTTGACTGCCCTACTCATCAGGTTACTTAGTGGCTGTAACTATGCCTTAATGGCTTTTTTTTCTCTTTATTCAAAAATTACAATAAAATAAGATTATTATTGGTTTAGCAAATTAATAAGATGTTTTTGTATTATTATAAACATCCGTAACAAAATGTACTAACCTAAACTGAATTTTTAAATTTCCTTATTATTAATTATGTTAATTAATTAATTATAACCCTTATTAATTATAAGCAACTATATTTATATATTATTTATATTTATATATTATATATTATATATTATTTATTATATATTATTTATATATTATATTATATATTAAAACATTAGGTTAAATCTATTTTATTCATAAAATTGAGCTCGGCCTAGGCCTAGGCTGCTATGGTTACAGTTGAAGGATTTGCACCGACTCCGACTCCGACTCCATCCAACTATGCACTTCCAACTCCGACTCCAACTCCGACTCCACTCAAAATTGACCGACTCCACGACTCCGACTCCTGACTCCGACTCCGACTCCACAGCCCTGATTTTAAAGCTGTACTCAGGCGAAAAATATAGAGGTGAAATTGCAATTTTCTCCTTATTCATGAAAATATCAAAAGATATTGAAAGATTGTTTAGTTGATTCTCCATCGGATATAATGGGTTAACGAGGCCTCCGTAAGTAGTTCGTCACCATTAAAAGCTGATATCATAGTCTAAACAATATCCCAAACCGTATCCATTGTTTATCCCAATGTAATTTTTTGAGGTAGCACCTTTTTTTGGTACCTCAGAACATTAAAAATTTTGTATAAAAAATTTAGAAACATTTTACTCGGTTACATTAGTTATAGCTTAGTTAGGTAGGTTAGGCTAGATTAGCAAGTACCTCACCATTTAATGGCTTTACAGAAAATACCTTTCGAACCCTCATGTGTAATCGAGACACCTATCATGATGGCAATATGAATAGGTTAGGTTAAATTAGGCTTGGTTAATTAGTTTTTTAAATATATGGATTTCAACCCATTAGATCCTATAGAGGATCTACTAAGCAAACTTTCAATATTTTTTCATATTTTGATGAAAAGAGGCCAAATAAAGAGAAAATTGCAATTTCACCTTTTTATATTTTTCAATTACAAAATTGGTTTGTGAATCACCTGATAAGAATTAACCTATTTGTTAGAGTGGAATGAGCAGTACTAGGCCTAAAGAGATAATATAAACCATTAACAGCGTTGTCAAACATCCAACGTGTGCAGGAGGCAGGAGTGCCAATTTTAAAGCTGTACTCGGGCGAGTACGGTGGGAAAGAATGGGTTAAAAAGTTGGTACCTCGTGTATGCGGACATGCGCACGGGTTTGTGTGTGTGTGTGTGTGTGTGTGTGTGTGTGTGTGTGTGTGTTTCTGACCTCCAGAAACAAAATTTCATTATTATTTTTCAAACCTCAAATCAGCGCGCTAATTAGACCTTTTATTCATAATTAGACGAAATGAAAAGATTTCTGCTGTTGAATTGGAACTGAATCTGAAATACCGCAGTAAAAAAGGATAAAAATTAAAAGTTTTTAATATTATGAAGTAAATTTGCTTTGAATTATATTTAAATCTGTCACTGCGGGATGACAGGTATGTCGTCATACAATAAAAGTAAAAGAAAATAATTTTCCATTATACATTGTATGCAGTGGCGGATTTAGGGGGGGGCCGAGTAGGCCATGGCCTACGGCCCCGCGCCTGTGAGGGCCCCGCGCCCTCACATATAATTATAATGTTGGATTCCACTATAAATAATACAATTGATTAATGATTAGTGATAATTATGGTATCACTCTCTTTGCTGGCGGGAGTTTAGTTCTATTCAGGCCGCTGTGGAGTGCACATGTGAGTGTGTTTAGTGGTAAGTAATGGTAAAAGTCGTATCTCGAAAAAGTCGCCAGTCAATAAATGGGGATGGGGGTTTTAGTCAGCTTTATAATAACATAAATAAGTTGAAAAATGTTAAATTAATGTAATTAATTTTTTTATATGAAACGTACTTAGGCTAGGTTAGGTCAGTTTAGCTTAGATTTCATAATAAATACATTTTATACATATTTAAGGAAAAGTCGCCACTGGTGGGGGCTGGCGACTTTTTCACCCGAACAACTGTTTAGTGTCTGTATTTAATTAATTAATTAAACTGTATTAATTAATACTAAACCGAGGGTCAAGTGTAAATAGTTTGTTTTTTATGTTTTTATGTTTCAGGATAAGGCAGTGAGGCTGCACTGAGGCACAATGGAGAAATCAACAAGTCGTGATCGTGATCAAGGGAGGAAGTATAAAGCTGGCTCTGTTAAACGACAAGAAAAGGCAGACGTAAACCAAAGAGTAAAAAAACTACCAAAAATAACTCAATGGTTGACATATCCAACAGTATCTGAATCTGCAAAATCACAAACTCAAACTGAATCCGGTCAAACTGAATCTGAATCAGTAGAGACACCAATTACGCCTGAAACAACTGGAGAAGCCACAACTAGTACTGAACCTAGTGTAGTTAGCGCAATTGAACCTGAACACAGTGACAGTGAGGAGACACAAGAGAAGTGAAAGTTATGAATACCGGTACTGAACAAGGATTTGAAACGGATCTTGGATTATGGCCTAAAATAATTACTGAAAATGTGTGTGACTATTGGTTGAAAAAGGGAAGCGCAGAATGTCGACACTGTGATGGTGACTTCAAAGAGTCAGCTGTGAAAGACTAAACAGAACCCGTCATTGTACAAAGACATTATTCACTCGAACTCATTCATTATCTGGCCAAGAAATTAATCTTAAATGGCTCTGTTACTCTAAAACAACTGGTAAAGTGTATTGTTTTGCTTGCAAGCTTATGTCAAAGGTGGAAAGCTCATTCACAACTGGCTTCAATGGTTGGAAGAACGCTAGGTATGTCATAGAATCTCACAGTAGGTCAGATCAGCACAGGAAAAGTATGGTCGAAATGATATATCGAAAGACTGCGGGTGCCCGTATTGACTCTAATCTAGTACAACAATATGAAAGTGAATGCGAGTACTGGCAAGCAGTATTGAGGAGGTGTGTAGATGTTTTAAAACTACTTTGCGAACGCGGGCTAGCCATTCGAGGTAAAGATGAAGTAATTGGATCAGTACACAATGGAAACTATCTTGGGATTCTAGAGCTGCTGAGCACATACGACAGTTTCTTGGCAGCACATATCAAGAAACACGCAAACAAAGGTAGTGGTCATACTTCCTACTTGTCCCATGTCATTTCTGAGGAAGTCATTGGAATAATGGCAGAAAAGGTTATGTCCTCAATAACAGATGAAGTAAAAACAGCAAAGTACTTCTCAATTTCTGTTGACTCCACACCTGATATTTCACACATGGATCAACTTACTTTTACAATCCGCTATGTCAGTCAAGTGGTATTCTCTTTAGTTAATGGTGTATTATTATAGTTATTTTTTGTTAATGGTGTATTATTATAGTTATTTTTTATTGTTAAGCTTCAAAAAAACAAATGTGTAATGTTCAACTATGAAATGGTCATTTGGCTAATTAATTATCAATAAATTGAATATTGTTTAAAAAGTAAATTTATTTTAACGCTTCGCTCGCCCATTGATTTGAGGGCCCCGTAAGGTCACCACTGGGGGATGGGGGTGTAAATCTTCATTTCAGTTAATTAAGCTAGCTTTGCGTAGTTTGGGGCCCCGCACTCCAACCGGCCTAGGGCCCCGCGCACCTTAAATCCGCCACTGATTGTATGAAACAGTTCCAAATTACGAACAATGTGGGAAGACACTAATGTCATCCCCTCTTCTATTTGTGACCTTGACTTTTTACTTTTGGGGCAAGAACTTGAGTTTGGCTCGTGACACATCGTCTTGTGATAATCCATACGTGTGTGAAATTTCATCAATTTATATTGAGTAGTTAAAAAATTATGGCGTGTACCTCCATTTGTACGTTTCACCTCTATCTTTGACTTTGGCTTTTGATGCAGGAACCTGATTCTTGCTTATCACACCTCGGCTTGTCATGATCCGTGTGTGTGTGTGTGTGTGTGTGTGTGTGTTGAAGTTTCATTCATTTATTTTGAGCGGTTCAAAAGTTATAACCCGGACACGAAAAAGCTCCATTTGACTTTTGGTTTCTATTTCTGACCTTGACCTTTGATGCAGGAACCAGACTTTTGCTCATGACACAACGTCTTCTTATGATCCATACGTGTGTGAAGTTTCATTAATTTATGTTCAATGGTTCAAAAATTATAGGCCGAACGAAAGAGTGTAACGAACAGATGGACGGACAAGTTCAACTCAGTATGGCCCTTTGAAATTTACTTGGTCGGGAATACAATTATATATATATATATATTATATACACAAACACAATTATTTATATATATATAATATATATATATGTGTGTGTGTGTGTGTGTGTGTGTTGTGCGTAGGCAACTGGTCAGAAGTGAGGAGTGTGATAATTCGCAGATGTAATAGGGTAATTTTTTTTCTGTTTTCTAGGTAACACTTTTGGTAATTCGGAACATTAAAAAATTTATATAAAAATCTAAAAACATTTTTATTGTCGGAAAACAAATGTTAGTGCTAATTAAGTTCGGTTACGCTAGGTTTGGTTAAGCTAGATTAATCAGTACCTCACTACTTAATGACTTAACAGAAACCACCCTTCGATGGCACTAACGCTAGATTAGGTTAAATTAGGTTTGGTTAATTAGTATTTTAGATATATGGATTTAAATAAGTCAGTACCTCGCTTCTGCGGAGATGCGCACACGTGTGTGTGTGTGTGTGTGTGTGTGTGTGTGTGAAAGTTTCTGTTTTAGTCTAGTTGTTTCATGCAGCATCCATGGGTAACAATCTATAATCACAGCAAATATCAAGTGAAATGTAAATCAGTAATGAATATATAATTTCTATATTTCCATTAATTAATAAATGAAAAATTAAACTTTTCCCACTTCTCTTTAATCCTGAAATAAAGATTTCAACCGGTCGTCTCCTCCTGTCGCTCACCCATAAAATACTCTTCAGATGGAAATACTGGGTTCTGCTTGTTTCACTTAAAGGACGTCAACAAGCACTAAGTTGACACTTATTTGGAGTCTTTGCGCTTTGTTTAAGATATTAAAGTAGTAACGGTTTGTCGAGAGAGAGACAGACAGAGAGAGGGAGTTACACGCTAACAAAGTCCCAAAGATCAGATCCACTCAAGGGTAACCTAAGAAATTAGGTGAAAAATATAAAAAAAGGAAATGAAGACAAAGAATACTGAAAACTTATACCATGCTTACACTTATAGAAATGTAAAGCTTTCACACAGGAGTAGTAGTAATAGTAAAGTGTATAACGGACAAGGCTCTCCCTCCTCCGCCAACCACTGCTGACAGAAAATTGTGAAACAAGATTTGTAGGAAAGCAGGAAAATGTATAGTGAAAAGAATAGCTTGAGAGTTCATCCACACCATGTGTACACTCACCTCGTGTACCCAGATACGCATTAGAAGACAATGGAAAATAAAGGATAGCATGAAACATTAAACTACTTAATCTAATTTACGCCATATATTTTTCAAGTATTTATTTATTTATTTATTTATTTATTTATTTTCTACAAGAAGTCATCATTTCATCGTTGCATCATGTCTCCGATGAGTGCCAAAGCTATCGTGCTGAGAGAATTACTTTTAAATATGAACTATTTATATTGACATCTTTTGCACTGGAATTATTTAGATAAGGGAGCACTGATCCAGAGGTACTTCCAGCTGGTCAGCACACCCCAATTTAAGAACTCCCACAAACGTGTACATCAAGTATAGGATTTCCACACTTTCATCCCCCTTTATCATGTCCTAATTGATATTGCGTCCTTTGCATAGGAATTACTTAGATAAGGAAACACTGTTTCAGTGCCACCTCCACCTGGCCAGCACCCCCGAATTTAAAAATTTCCCCGAGCGTGTACATATGCAATTTTTCTTTGGGGGGGGGGGGGGGGAGGTTAACGAAATTCTGTTTTACTATCTAAAATTAAAGTTCTAATCTAACTAAGTAGCTTCCCCGAAGTTGAATGTCTATTCGGAGGTTTTGACTCTTTGCCTATTCTCATCAAGCTCCCCATTATCTGAGAACTCCCACTGTTCTGAAATCAGACCCAACCAGTGCCTCCTACTACATTTATTGCAAAAGGGAACATCACTACTTCTATATAAAACTATAAAGGTTTCTCTAGCTAGCTAAATTAGATATATTTCAATTTATTTAAAAAATATTAACAATCCTTCACTGCATACCCAAATAGGTCAGCATCACTGAAATTGAAAAAAATCTATTCTGAGGTTTTGGCTTCCAAGAGATCCCATCAAGCCTTCCTTCTCTACCAGTGAGGTAACATCTGAGAACTCCCACTGCTCTGATACTAGATCCGACCAGTGCTTCCTATTATATTTATTGGCAAAAGGGAACATAATTTCTACTCTATCCGAACTAGCTCTCCCTCAAGAAGCTCCCTTTGTAATGACAAGAAGAAAGGAGCAAAACAAAAAAAAAGGGGGGGAAGAGGAATAGCTTCCCATAATTTAATATAATTTTTCTGAAGTTTTGACTCCCCAGAATTCCCATCTATTAAAAACACGTAAATAAAAATTTTAAAAATGTAAAAAAAGGTTATCATTTAAGAATTCTCAATGCTCTTGTTCCAGATTTGACCAACGCCTTCTACTACTACATTTACGATCAAAAGGTAACATCACCATCCCCAACTCTACTCCAACCAACTCCCCCAATGACCCTCCTTTGGAGGCTTACTAGGAGGTTTTGCCTCCCGAGCTTTCTCACAATGGCAACCCCTAGTGCTTTTTAACCAGAAAAGACCAACGCCTCCTACTACGTTTACATCGAAAGGATATCACTGCCTCTATCTCAATATATAAACACTTTGTACCTAAAGAGTAGCCATTCTTTAAATTTAATTAGCTATTCGAAGGTTTTGACTCCGAGAATTCCCATCAAACTTTGTCTCTATCAGTGGAGTATTATCTGAGAACTCCCAATGATCTGCAACCAGATCCGATCAGAACTCCTACTACATTTACTGCAAAAGAAATATCGGGTTACTCCCTGTTCTAAATAAAAACACATCCCTAATTTAACCAACCTTTAATGAAAATTTATGGTATTAAAATACCTATCCAACCTATTCTTAAACATATTTCCCGAAGTGCTCGCCACGATCCTCCGTGGGAAGGCTATTCCATCTCGTGATTATTTTATAATGAAAAAAGCTCCTCGCAACGCTCATCTTAAAAAATATTTTTCTTCCCTTATTTAAAAACTATTGTTTCTCGTAGTTGCTCTATGGTATAGGTCAAAAAGAAATTAACAAATTATATCAACTCGATTTAAATTTTTGAACACCTGAATTAATTCGCCTCTCAAACGCCAAGTTTCAAGCGAATACAAATTCAGCTCTTTGAGTCTGTCTTCCTATGGTTTATCAAGTAATGTTGGAATAAGCTGAGCCCTTACCACCATTTCTATATCCTTACTCACATAGGGTGACCCAAACTGAACAGTACTGTATAGTCGAAATGATGCATAACAAGCTACCAGTGGCGTAGCGAGGGGGAGGCAAGGGGGGGCTCGTGCCCTGGGGGCCGGTTTTTGGGGGTGCCAAATTGGCCGAGCGAGCAATTTTTTTAGCATGACATTTGCGTTTTTTACATCCGCGGCCGGGAGGCAAGTTTGGACATGTATCATAACCACAGACATGTGGTATTAATAATAGTAGTAATAATAATAATAATAATAGTGCTCATTTCTGGTAAAAAAAATTAAATTTAAAATTTGATTTATTGATAAAAACTGGTACATATAGAAACAAATTGATACATACATGCTAATATAGCAAATATATCAAAAGAAGTGTATTAAAGAAAATCGTGACAAAAATATAGAAATATGATGTGCATTGCCACAAGCTTTAACCAAATGAGCCAACGGCCTAGCAGTTAACCGCTGCCTTAAGTGTACTATATAAACTATTGTGCTTGTGACAGATTGTAATGTATTCACATAGTTACTGAATGACAAATATTTAAATAACCACTATTATAATTTTGATGCCGAAAATTAATTTCGTTTCTGCTATCAGCGGGTAGCCTTCAAACAGAATGAGTGAAATATGTATAATTTGAGCACACAAATAGCGATGAAAAACAAGACACCGACCGGTTTCGAACTCATTTGTTCTCATCAGGATATCACAAGCTTTAACCAATTTTGTTCGAGGATGTACAAGTACATTATTGGAAAGACTAATTGTAGGTAAATAAGACAATATATTACATTCCATTGACTAGTGTGTACTGTGTATACCTAAACCTGTTATATAATTAGAAATATATTTTAGAAAAAATTCACATGTTGTGAACACCTCTAGATTTTTTTTGATAAAAATAAAACCGAAAGATGACGGCAAAATTGAATCTGTGCAAAATTTGATTTTTCAAGTTTTTGTTCATTACTTTGGTATACTATTTTCAAATTTTTATGAAAACAGTGATTTATGTAGTAAATTAAATAGGTTAAAATAACCGATAATCTTATTAATCTACCAATCTACCTTGAAAATAGGTGTTTAAAATAGTTGAAAATAGGGCTCAGATTGCATGAAATCGACTCTTCGTAGTAAAAATTTTCCCGGGGAGAACCCCCGGACCCCCCGCCTTAACGCCTAACTCGGGCTGCCTTCGGCAGCCTTTAGAGGTGGGCGCCATTCTCTACCCTTGACCCCAGGCGCCACAAACCCTCGCTACGCCACTGCAAGCGACTTATATAATGGCAAAACAATATCTTTATATTTATATTCAAAATTATGAGAAATAAAACCCACTACTCTATTAGCTTTACTGTTCGCGACTGGACAGTTTCGAAAACTTTAAGCCGTTTGTAACACTAACACCTGAATCCCTTTCCCCAGAGGCTTCGTTTAACACACTCTTTCTCATAGTATAATTAAATTTATTGCTATGATAACCTATATGCATGACTTTCCATTTACGTACTTTAAATTTCATTTGCTACTGTACTTATTAGACCACTATAATGAATTATTAAGAACGCGCAGCAAACTCTATCAAGTAAACTAATTGTTTTACCCGCAATACTAGTATCGTCGGCAAATTTAGAAATTTTTCTCAATAAACCACGTTAATTTTTACCTTTTTGTTTTCTACCAGGTAGCCATCATTCCAATAAAGAACTTGACCGTTATTCCACGAGTTTTAAGTTTTTCCAACAATCGTTTATGCAAAACTTTGTCAAACGCCTCTTAAAAATAAAATAAAAATAAAAGAGTAAAAAAGGTTAGATCACCTGAAGATCAGGGCCCCCAGCCTTCGTTAGTTAGCCTTATAAGGCTAACTAACGAAAATATCACGACCTAACCTAACCAATCGTTATGTTAACTGTACGCCCTTGACGTTTGGTTAGGTTAGGTCGTGATATTTTCGTTAGTTAGCCTTATAAAGCTAACTAAAGAAGGCTGGGAACCCTGATCTTCGGGTGATCCAAAAGGTTATCATTTGAGAACTCTCAGTGTTTTTATACCAGACCAGTAGTATATGCGCGTAAGTGTGGAGGGGGTAATGGGGGATACGAATACGTGCAGTGGATGGGGGATGCAAATATGTGGAGGGGTTATTGGGGAGAGTGGGATAACCGGGGGTTTGCAAACATGTGGAGGGGGTAATGGGGTAGAGTGAGGTAACTGGAGGATGCAAATATGTGGAGGGGGGAATTGAGGGAGTATCAAGGGGGAGCCTGACAAGAAAAATAAATTAAAATAAAGATAAAAATATATATATGTCTGACATTATACTGTGAACTTTAGCAGCCACCATTCAACTCTGTCTTAGACATAATAGTGATGTTACGTCATTGGGAGTCGAACCCCAACCTCAATCTTTAGAGTACAATAATTCGTTTTTGAGAGATAAAACTCAGACCACTTCACAAAACAAACTTGTTGACCAAAAACCTTATTACAACTTACACATCGACATAATTTGAAAATGAGTGGGGAGTGAATAGAAACACATTTGCATACAACATTTATTAACATGTCAAGAGGTTATTTTTTGTTAGTAAATTTACAGATAATGGAGGAAATAGTTAATACATACAATTCTTTTTAGAAATAATAATACATCACATGTACAGTTGCCCGCATATGTAATGTTCCTCACCTTACAGGCGACTCGTACATGTAGCAACGCCGCAGTGTTAATCAAGGTATCCCAATTGGGGAAGGTGGGGTGGAGGGGGAACAACCTAGTCGAAGTCTGTGTTCATAAAGATAAACAATTAATATGATCGTGAACAGCGTTGAACTCCATGTAGTTTACTAGTCTTATACAATAATAAGGTTCCATTATGATTACTGCAAATCTTTATGAACAGCTACTACAATAGAACTTTTTATATACTAGTGAATGCAAAATGTTAGCCTGCAGGAAATTTTCGCGTTTTTTGCGTAAGCTATAGTTTACGCGAAAATATCCATCAGGCGAAAATTTGACAATTTAAACTAATCTTTGGAAGATAATAAGAAAATAAAACTTAGACCATTAAAATACTTTATTTGAAAAGTAAATTCAGTATATTGTAATAAAACATTGGGATTACCTGAAGATCAGGGCCCCCCATGTATCTTGTTTTTTGCTTTACAGTACCAAATATAATAATAAATTAAATTGAATGCTGTAGTGTCTAATTAAGAATTAAAATGTTTTGGTTATAAGAATTTAATAATGTTTGTTTAATAAAGAAAATAATAATGTTAATAAGAAATGTAAAATATAGAAATATGAGTTGGCAACACTAAGAATCGGCCCAGGCTAGAGGCTGGGAAAAAATGCCTAAAAATCAGTCATCGGACGGCTTTGGGTTTAGTAAGGTGTATTTGTGTGTGACGATGTAATTGTAGGATCACTTTAACATATTGTTTCCCAGGAACCTCTCTTTAACATATTGCTTCCCAGTGTATATCACTTTAACATATTGCTTCCCAATATTTAGGATAAGGAGTACGATAAAAAAATGTTCGCTTTAATAAAGTAAAGGCATAAAAAGTAAATCATAACATGTTAAAATATTAGACTGAAAGTAAATTTATTAGATTTGTTGCGCTATATGGACACACAAAGTAAAAAATGGATTTCGGAAGAATCGGTCACGCCACATCATTTGCCCCAAGTACGAGTTGAGTAGCTCCTTTTTGCATCCTTTCATTTTCTTTATGTATTTAATGTAGGTCAACTGAATGCCCGGTTAAGTCAACTGAATGCCCGGTTAGGTCAACTGAATGCCCTTGACGATTGGTTAGGTTAAGTTGTGATATTTTCGTTAAAACTAACCAAAATATCACGACTTAACCAATCATCAAGGGCGTACAGTTGACCAAACCGGGCATTCAGTTGACCTAACCGGGCATTCAGTTAACCTACATTAAATATATAAAGAATGCCCAGTTAGGGCATTTATAGCTTTGTTTACAGTCGGTAGGTTATCTCCTAGATTACCAACCTCTTTCTAACCAACCAACCTTTCTCTTTTTAACATATTGCTTCCCAGTGTTAATCACTTTAATATATTGCTTCCCAGGAGGGATCACTTTAACATATTGCTTCCCAGGAGGGATCACTTTAACATATTGCTTCTCGAATGTTTTGGGAAGCAATATGTTAAAGTGATCCTAATTGTAAATTTAGAATAGTATTTCGTCTCTCTCTCCAACTTAAAATGTTAACGTTAATTCCCCCCCCCCCTCGCATTACCCGGTGTATCAAAGTGTTTTCGGTATAAATAAAGTCAGTAAAGTGTAATTAGTGTATAATTAATCCCCCGTCCTCCTCGCCTGGTCCAAATTATAATGCCGCCCACCGGCTCACGTGCTACCCGTATTTATAAAGTACAGCGAAACGAGGGTAAAAAGAATGATGAAGGATAAAGAGAAATAGAAAGTAATGTAAAGTAAATAATGAATATATAAATGAAGGAATGGGCCCTTAAATAAATTAACCACGACATTTTGGTGGCAAGCGGTGGCTCAAATTACATTTACTACAGGGCTTTCCCACGTGTCTTATATTTCGGTCAAAATTGTTGCTATTCGTATTATAGCATTGATAAATATTCTATTTCGATTATTTAAATAGTAAGGTGCATTGTATACCCCATTTACAAGAAATTTCGATTTCCATTCCTTAACAATTCATTGTAACTGTAATTCAAAATGGCGTCTCACTTTCGAAATCCTCGTAGCATAGCGTCCTCGTAATTTTTGCGGTCAAAATTTTGTTTTTTCTCTTCTCGTTGGAGTCTAGATTTCCAAACCGTTTCGACTCAAATTCTTATTTTCATTGAGTCGGACTCAGTTTGAGTCTGAAATTTAATTCGAGAGTCGTTTGTTTCCTTTTTCTTCGCGTTGTTCCCTTCCTCAGTCCGTTTTCTTTAGATTTCGTTTCGTGCGGTTGGAGAGAGAAATTTCAAAATTGAAAATTGCTGTCCGATGACTCATACCTTTTTTTTCGTTCCTTTTCGTTAATAAGAAATGTAAAATATAGAAATACGAGTTGGCAATACTAAGAATCGGCCCAGGCTAGAGGCTGGGTAGAAATGCCCGCCAGTTATTGGACGGCCTTGGGCTTAAGAAGGTGTTTTTTGGTGTTAAGATGTTGTGAATTTAGAATAGTATTTCGTCTTTCTCTCCGACTTAAATGTTAACGTTAATTCCCCCCTCCTCGCATTACCCCGTTTATCTCAAAGTGTTTTCGGAATAAATAAAAGTCAGTAAAGTGTAATTAGAGTATAATTAATCCCCCAGTCTCCTTTGCATTGTTCGAACGATGAAGGATAAAGAGAAATGGAATAGAAAGTAAAGTAAATAATTAATATATAAATGAAGGAATGGGCCCCTTAAAGAAATTAAACACTGCAATGTTCGGTTAGGTCAACTGTACGCCCTTGACAATTGGTTAGGTTGAGTCGTGATATTCTCGTTCGTGATCCAAACATTATAAAGTAAAAGCAGTAAAAACATTTTAAATTATACTGTATTATTATTGTATAACAAGAATGTCATGAATGCCGCTAATTTCCCAACCCTTCCGAATGATCTCCCACATTTTGTGATGTTATCCCATGCAGAGACAATCCATTTAGCATGAATAGGTTTCAGTGTGGAGAGCTTCAAATCTATCTTACCGAGAGATTCATTTACGTTGAGTGCTGCTGAAACTTTATCCGCATACCAAGAGGTAAAACTTGCCTTGATATACGACCTCAACCTCGACCAATCAGAGTCCAGAATAAATGTCGTCATTCATGACGTCATTTTAATCTTTTCTACGCTGGGTATAGAGGTGGCAGGAGACTGAGAATCTGCTAGATCGTGCTAAGTGTGGGGCACCAAGAAAGACCACCACAGAAGAAGACCGGAGAATAATCAATGAAGTGCAGAACGATCCTATCAATAACGCAGTCGCTATCCGAGAAACACTACATATGGGCATGTCAGTGGACACCGTAAGGAGACGGTTGCATGAAGCAGGATATCACCATCGTACTCCCACCAAAAAAGAGAGGATCGAGGAATGACATCGTCAGGCCAGGCTCTCGTTTGCTCGCCAGCATATAAATGATGATCTCGCATACTGGAGCAGAGTTATCTTCTCTGACGAGAAAACGTTTGCGTCTACAACTCACGGTCGTCTTCGGTGTTGGTGACACGACAACACGAGATATGCCAGCCAAAATATTTATGAAGTGGCACGGAGTGGGTATGTGACGGCGAATGTGTGGGGATGGATGCACCTCCAAGGACTAGGAGAGCTGACTGAGATCCACGGGAGGTTTAGGGCAGATCAATATATAGAGATCATGAAGGTGATGCTGCCTTCTGTACGCGCGTATGCCTTGCCCTATCATAATCAGATTATCTTTATGCAGGTATGTTGTATTTGTGTGTTATAGAATATTATACTATTACTAGAGTAAGATTTATGTATTACAAGCATTTGTATGTCCGGTTTCCACCTTTACATGGGACAAATAATGGTCATAAAATTGTTCTTTAACTCTTTCAGTACTATGACAACACTTTAGGATTTTATTCTGGATAACTGCAGACTGTATTATTTGTATAACGGCGCACAATTACATTTAGCTGAGAGAAACTCCTAATACATAGGGGTTAAAACCTATCTCGAAACGTGGATTAATGATGAAGCGTATGGATAAGATACAATTTTACTTTTAATATTTAAAATCCATTTGCAAGACAACGTTCCCATCCACACCGCCAGTATTGTTAGAAGGTGGTTTGAGGAGCAGCGAAATCTAGAACTACTGGACTGGCCTAGTAAGAGGTGTGACCTCAACCCCATTGAGAACGTGTCGGGAAATGTGGTGAACTCGTGGAAGCCTGGGCAGGAGCGGACCAGCCGCCAGCTGCTGGATCACACTATGACTGAGTGGGAGATGTTCCAAAGGAACCCACACATCATACATAACCATGTTGCATCGATGCCACACAGATTACAAGATGAAATAGACAATAATGGGGGATGGACCAAATACTAACTATGAACCGGGTATAGCTGTGCCATTTATGTTAATCTATGGCAAATTGTGAGCATTTTGTATGACTTATCATTTTGTATGATAAACTATTTAATAAAACATTCTCAACCATTGCATATTTGTTGAAATAAAGAATTGGTGTTTTATTGTATGTATATATATATATATATATATATTATATATATATATATTATATATATATATATATTATCCTTGTTCAGATCTAATAATATCTCCACATTAATAATGCAGTAGGAAATCTGAAAAACATTAATGGGTTTATCTGTCCGTCGTGATTAAATCATTATCTCTCCACATTGATAATACAAATACAATCTGGAAAACACTATTAATATAATAGGCATCAGCCACAAACCGGTGGTGATATCCTACTTCATGCAACCGCCACCTTACGGTTTCCACTGACACGCCCATATGTAGTCTCTCCTGGACGGCGACAGCAAGTAACCATGTCAACACCACGGTTTGGCCCATCAACGTCATTTCACAAACATTTGTATAATATTGTATGAATTTATAAGTATGTATAAATATGTTTATGCTAGTCTATCGCTACGGCGTTGCCACATGTACGAAGTCGCCTGTGAAGCGAGGAACATTACATATGCGGGCAACTGTACATACAATATTTATTACCATGTCGAGAGACTATTTTTTATTAGCAACCTTACAAATAATGGTTGAAATAGTTAATTCATACAGGTCTCTTTAGAAATAATAACACATCACCTCTGCATACAGTATTTATAAACATGTCAAGGAATTACTTTTTATTAGTATAGTAAACCCACAAATAATGGTGGAAATATTTATATCCTCAATGCTTTGTATAATACAATCAATTCTTTATAGAAATAATGTTCCGTTTAATGTATGAGGCTTTCTTTACTTGATATACAGAGCTTTAAGATCATTTAAGATTATTTTTGTTCCTATTTTAAAATTGGATGCAACATTTCATAATTCTTGATCTTTGAACATATACTGTAGATTCAAAAGCATGCTCCTCGAGTACACAGTCGGATATTACAATATTATCATGAAAACTTATTGTGTACACAATACGCTCTAAGTGAGCGCTTATTCTCTTTTCATCTGTTTTTTCAACTGAAAGATGTTCAGGGTTCATATCGATGTGTAATGAAATCCTCTAAATGGTGGTGGAAGTTAGAGCCTATATAAAGGTACAGCTCCGCCGGATGAACGGGGAAGGAGAGGGGAGGTTTGTAACGCTCTAGACCAGTGTTTCAAAGCTACAGGTACTTCTTGGTGGAAGTGTTTTCTAAATATTCTCTACTGTAAGCTCCAAGCCGTTCTCACTTTGTTCATCTCTACACTTCATAAAATCGTCAATTAAAATTGTACAAGCATGCTGGAGTACGATGCTAACTTTAAATCATAATTTCATTTTAATCGGAGAAAACACTCCTTATAACCCACTGGGTCCGAGGACTGGCTCGGTGAATATGCTTCCAGAATTTCCCACCTCTCTCTAATAGCTGCTAATTATTGATTTATATTTCAAATAATTACATTTTACACATGTTAATTTTGTAAAATTTTAATCAGTGTATTATACGTTAGGAAACACTGTTAAATTTCTTATTAAATATTATATTTTTTTATTAAAAAAAGTACACGACGTTAGCGGTAGCTCCATCTTTCTTTGTTACTGTAGGCGCAGTTGTTTCTTGCTGGTACTGCTGTGAGGAGGCTTCTGGATATCACGACACAACAGTTCCAAGCCCAGATGCTGTTGTAAGGAGGATTGTTTGCTTCAGTTCGTGACGCAGACCTGGCGGTGAGTCATACTTCTTAGTCAGGATCGCGGCGGACCTGTTGGTGGTTCGGCAACTCGGCACTCGCTGGCCAAAACATGTAAGGATATGCACAGACATGAGGGAGAGGGCGCAAAAGGAGAGAGTGCAATACAATTGAAAATGTTGATCAATGTTGCAAGAGTGCCAACCCCCCCCCCCCTTGGCACCAGTGCCAACACCCCAAGGGGGAGGGAGTTGTTGCAAGAACAACAAGGGTTATGCAGCTTGGAGGCGGAGTTATCCCCAAAGAGAAAGAGAGAGAGGGAGGAAGAGAGGTGTTCGCTTGACAGGAGCCAAGCGCATATTAAGACTTCAGCAGAGCGGACGTTGTCTTATAGGCCCCTAATCAGTCAGTCGGCTTAATCAGCCGGTGCCTCCAGGCATTATCAGCCAGTTGGCACAGTGTAGACTTCATTTTGGCACGTACACACCTGTATATACGCCCATAAAATATTACGCACACACGATTATATGCGTCGGGCTCGAGACCCGGTGGCGGCGCGTCCTTCCAGTTGGTAGCCAGGGTGCCCTATCAGGGATCTCTCTCGTGCGTTCTCTCCCTCTCGTACTAATATGGGCGCAAAAGGAGATAGTGTAATGCAATTGCAAATGTTGGCCAATGTTGCAAAGGAAATGTTGCATATGGTATGCAACAAATTAGGAGGGGACTGTTGCAAGATGTTATGCAACAAATGGGGAGGGGGGATGTTGCAAGATGTTATGCAAAAAATGGGGAGGGGGAATGTTGCAAGTGCAACAAGGGGTATGCAACTTCTTGGAGGCGAAGTTATCCCCCAAGAGAAAGAGAGAGGAGAAGGAGAGAGAGGAAAAGAGGTGTTCGCCTGGCAGGAGCCAAGCGCATATTAAGACTTCAGCCGAGCGGCCGTTGTCTTAATATGTTCCTTATCAACCAGCTGGCTTAATCAGCCAGTCGGCTTATCTGGCTGAGCGGCCAGATTGCGCTATTTATTTAAATAAAGCACATATTCTGGCTTAACCAGCCAGTTGACTTAGAAGGCGTAAATGGCTTGTTCAGGTGTAGGCCAGATTGCACTATTTATTTAATTAATGGATTCAATTTCACGAAATATATAGAAAATAAATATGCAATGGAATTATGATAAAAAATAATAATAGCATAAGAAATACGAACGCTGAATATATAAGCAAAATAAATATACAATGGAATATATATGATTAAAAAATAATAATAGCATAAGAAATACGAACGAGGAATATATAATAAAAATATACAAAACGTAGTATAACCATCAATATATTAGTACAGGAAAAAAAATATATATATAAACAGTTATATTAAATAATTAAATATATTGAAAATAATATATACGAAATGTATAATCAGTTGCATATTAGTACAGGAAATATATGTGTATATATAGACTATATATATATACACACAATTAAATAATTAAATAAATAAATATACATCAAATACTTTATGTTCTACGACCGCGCAAAACGCTAAACGCAAAACTCGGCACTCGCTGGCCAAAACATGTAAGGATATGTACAGACATGAAAACATTGTTTCGGTCGAGGATAAAAATATGTACTGTGCACAAAATTACTTATCACGTGAAATGATTCGAGAGTAATTCATTTAACAATGAGGGGCTCTATTCGGGAAATAGACTTGTCTATTCTGTTTCACCACTGGGAACAAAAGGTACTCGTCGCCAAGTTCTATTAAAAAGGTAATAAACCTTTAGCTATCACTTCACTAGACACCTCATCGTGGTAAACGTTGATGTAGTGGTAAAAATATTTTACATTATTTGTGATTACTAGGTTCACGTTTTTTGCTGCAGGGATGTAATCGGAGAAGTGTAACATGGTATAATAAGATTTCTCGTACCACTCGTCAACGAGTATCGTAATCCAGAATCTCTGTTTTTCTTCACTAAGGATCGCGTCCTTCCTTCAGTATGGCTATATTATTTAACACAGCTTAAATTCGATACATACTCCAAGACGTCTTTAGCATGACTGAACCCCTGTGATACTCTCTTTAGAATAGTCCTGAAGAATTTGAGCATCCTGAATCGTCATCCTTGCGTGAATTAAGGTTGATTTAAAAACTTCAAAAGAGGCGTGAAAGGACGGCCAACGAGTATTCACCACATCTCCAGATTTTACAGAGTACCACTTTACAAAGGTGTTGAAGCAATATCAGAGACAGCCATCGCTGATAAAAAGATAAATTCAGGAATGAAATATAAACATACGCAGGTAATTATGATAAACCTTCAGCAGCTGAGTACTTATCCACAAAGCAATGTTTGCGAACGACTAACATGATTAGAAGGGAAATCCAAATCAAGCAGTTATTCGTGTGCTCATCCATACACTGGGAAGAGTCTATACACCATGTCCTGACGGAAATTACACACACACACACACACACACACACACACACACACACATATATATATATATATATATATATATATATATATATATATATATATACAGTATATATATATTCATTCAAAGGTTAAAAGAAATTATATGCATAATCTAAAAATGTAAAATAATTTGTTTAAAGTACACGAGTTAAATACATTATAATATAAATACTTACAAGTAAATAGACATTCAATAATAATAATTTCAATATTAGTAATAATGATAATAATAACAAATAAAAGCATGAAAACTTTAAAATACTAATTTATGAAATAAGTAAATAGTAATAATTTAGGAAAGAATATTAATAAATTAAGTAAAAATATGTACAACGATTACTCACTCCCTATGGAAACCAAAGGGGACACGGACAGTGTCATAGGTGCCGGGTAATTGGAATCGCTTCCTGTATTGCGACACACCTTCGTCCTTCTATGTTCCTTCACGCCCCCTAGTTTCTGAACGCGAAAGTTATTCGTTTCTACAACCAAATGAAGAGGCATGGCATCGTTTCCATTTTCAGGATTCTCCAGGCACATCAGGTCTTTGAGTGATGTGAAGTTGGTGATTTGACGGTTTGCCGGGTTTAAAGTAATCCCCTTCGCCTTCACGACGTACTTGAATTCATCACCGATCCTCACACTTATTCAATAAGTTTTTGGCCTGGTTGAAACAAATGAATTCGCGTATTCATTGTCTCCATGTTCGTCCTTGATCTCGTCAGTGAATTCACCGAGGGACTTACTTATAGGAGGCATACATTCACCTTCCTTCCCTATAAATACCACACTGTCGATGTCGGCGTACAGGACTCGTCGACCAAGAGAATCATTAACCCCCAAAGCTTGATGCGTCCGTAAGCCGTCGTAAAATTAACCACAGGGATGTTTGTGACGCGGGATGTGTCTATAGACAACTCAGTTTTATTGTAAAGTATTACGTTTGTATTATCTACGTGTACAGTTTCAAGAACCTCTTTGTCGTCAGCTTTGGCGTAGTCCCATACTTCGTCAAAACTATAAGCTAAGTGCACGTTCCCCTCATCAGTGTTCTGTGCAAACCTCTCCGAAAGACTGTTGAAACAATGCTTTACACTAAAGCGCTTGTCAGGGCTTCGCGCAATATGCTCCCGTTCAAGCTGTATCCCCTTCTGGTCACAGTAACGCTGAATATAAGCAGATTTCATTCTTGCTCTCAACACTTCGTCGATACCCTGACGCTTCAACTTTATCTTTCAGGGAGGTGTTGATATAAAAAGTGAAGATGTTATCAAGCTTCTGGAACCTCCACACCTCATAAATCTTTAATATTCTGTAACTGTAACGAACGGGTAGGTCCAACTCAGGGCTTGTAAAAACACCGCGGATCTTCCTCTGATGGATTGTGTGACTACACTCCCCAGTGTTCTCCTCTGCACACTTCACGCACAGGGGAAACATAAGCTTATGATCTATGACAACAGGTAAGATGGGCATCTATAAATCACGAGGGGAAAGTACGTCATCGAAGGATAGACCAAAATAGTTCTCGTTTAAATTTCCTGAGAACTCTTCGATGGTGGGTAGAACGGGTCCCACGAGCTTTTCAGGGGCACCTACGGGATATGGGTTATTCTTCATCACGTAGGGGTATAACGAACCAAAATCAAAATACTGAATTTTTACACCCTCCTACAGTAGGTGGAAATTATTGACTGAAAGAGTTTGTACGCCCTCCAAACAAACTGTCACCACATTTAATAAGATCTACTACCATTGAATGTTTGATAACCATTATTTCGTTAGGGTTATTGCTCGGTGGCTTCCATCCGCTCAACATACTCGTGTTCCCGCAATACCTTGTAAGTGAACTGAGAACTTAAGCTAATCTCGAGCACGGGTCCATGCCAGACTATCAGCGGGGACTCTACCGTGGAAGTCCCCTATGATACCACACTCGTGACGTGAGCCAGCGACATCCGTGGAAGGAGTACACTGCTTCTCCCCAATGCGGGAGTCCTCACACAACCCGTCGGCCCAGAAAGCACGGCGTTGATCTTGAAGGCCACTGCTCCCGTGTTACGAGCGTGTTTTATGTGTGCACCTATCTATTTCTGCAAGTGTGTGAGCCAGTAAAAGACTTTATACCCGAAACTGCGAGGACCGTTTCGCGGAATGATAACAAGTGTGTCCTTTGGTATGAAATTGTTCTTGAATACAGTGAAGTAAAGGGATGCAATCGTGGTTGCAGCCTGTAGCGGATCGCAATTGAATCGGGTTATGTACATATTTCTAAAAGTTTGGAAGCAGACTCTAAACACACTCTAAGCACACGTACATCATTCACACAATAACGTTCACACTCATTCGCTATGTTGTACGGATTATTTTCACTGAAGCTTTTGTAATAACGATCAAAGTCTTCTTGTTCACTTACACTCATACTGTCGCAGTTAAAGTAATATTTGGTGGGTGGTACTTCAATGTAGTTTAAAGTGTCACGAGTGAGTAAAGTGTAAGAGAAATACCCTCTTGAAACCTTGGCATCCACCCCCATCACCTTGGGTAGCTTAGCGAGCTTACGAGGTGTGAACAACAATGTGTCTTTGAGCTGAACATTATGATACATTTTCATTTATATGAGTTTATTACCTCTTTTCAAGGGGTCAACCGTGAATATTGCTGAGTTCTCATATTCAAGCAGTTTCTTATAAAGAAACTGTGTATCGAACTTTGCAGTGTTATCCGCTACAACATACACATTACACAGTCATTTTTTTTAAACTGATCGGCTAGCCTGACTATATAATCCGCAAAAAACTTCACGGGTGTTTCTGTCATAGTCGTCTTCAAAATACTGGTACGTTTACCACACTTGCGACATTCATCACACTCAACATTCAAACATTCGTCCCTCATTCACGAGTAAATGAGGGAAATGTCTTTCGTCTCAGGGTTAGTGTTGGTCTCTATGTCGTGGTATACAATAATACACGATTTATTTTTAGCCATGGCATCTTTCATATAACAAACATGCAATGAAATGAATAATGAGTATAGTAAAAACTCGGGAAATTTTATTTGTGCGAATTTCAACTTGAGTTAATATTTTAGGAGCAAAAATTGTAATGTTTCGAAGGCCCAGAGAGGCACTTAACTTTGGAATTTAGATAAATTTATATTTGGTTTCACTAAGGATGAAATATTTTTCCACACTTTAAAAAAAATTGTGTATATATATATATATATATATATATATATATATATGGGAAGAATTTCACAGTTAAACACGTGAAATGAATGAATGATGCAAACCCACAGGGACGAGGTGTCCTGAATACACGAAAGGCCTTGGAATAATTTTTCTTATTTCTTGTGGATTTGCATCATATATATATATATATATATATATATTATTCGCCTCGGTGGTGTAGTGGTTAGCGTCGCTGACTACGAATCCATCGGCCCCGGGATCGAGACCCGGTGACGGCAGCTGGCGCGCAGCAAAACCCAGCTGTTCATCCTTCCACACAATAAAGAAAGTGGTTGGTCGATAAATGCGTACCCTGGGTGGCCTAGACGCTGGGATGCTGATGTATCGTGGTTCGGATTCCACGTTAAACTGTAGGTCTAAGGTGGAGCGAAAAGCTTGACCTTCGTCAGAATGAACAATTCGGGAGGAAGCTAACCAAAGGTTACCAAAGGTACATGAGTGACTAGGGATACATAAAAGTAAACCTTTCAGAATAAACTCGTCATCTGTACAAGCCTCATATTTGTTCAGCTGTTGCAAAACAGTTAAGAGGGTGTGCCAAAATGCTGATTTCCAAATATATTTTTTTGGTATGCAAAGGATGAAGGAGGGAATGGATGATAATTATGAGACTGAAGGAAGAATAGAATGTGGGGCTAGGGGAATGAGGAGCTCTTAATAGATTTAATGAATTTTCACGTACAAAAGGGGAATGCATGTGGAACGTGATTATAATATGTAGGGTAGGGTAGGGTAAAATGCCCACATATAAGTGAGCATGTGCCAAACCACCTGGCTTTGTAGGTGCCATCCTAAAGTGAAGTTTGCCAGTATTATACAGGAGTTGGGCGAGAAAAGGTGTTTCTCACTTTTTTGTGAATCTTTAGTGATTTTCATAATATTTAGTTTGTCACTGTTGCATGTATAATGATAGGCAAACGGCGCCACGTGAAATATTGTACTTATATATTGTACTAATAACTTTTAATGTAGGTAGTATTTTCCTTCATATTATTCATAGAACCTTTAAAATATTGTAATCATAAATGCTTGTATGTTGGAGTAAGAGGCATCCTCCTTTGTGGGGTAAAAGGCCTCGGAGGCTTTTTACCCGATGGTAACTATAGATTTGATGTTTACACCTATTTGCTTCTCTTTCAGTGACGAGGAGTGCATCGCAGATACACCAACAGAGGAGCCAGAGCCAGACGTTCTACACTCTTCAGCAGCAATCTACTCGTCTAAACAACAAGACCCAATTCCAAAAACTGATAGGCTTACTCATCCACCCTTAATTGGACAGTCGGTCACAGTTGTAAATGTTGATATCGACTCAAGAACTCATGACCAACAACTCTCTGACCAACAATCTGCAGTTGCTGTTTGGGCTGAGACCCAGACAGCCACTGCAGAGACAAACCAGACACATTTAGGCATATCTGGGCAAATTCTTCCTGAAACAGCCTCGAAAAGCCAACCAATTACTTCTTTTGCTCCTGACACTAAATTTAATGCCCAAGCAGTACTGTCTGAGCTTGGCACACCTCTTAAAGTAGTAAACAAACGGTCTCGAAACTACAAAACAGAAAAGAGATTTTTATTTCATCACCTTTAAGAGATTCTGAGAAGAAAAGGAAAACATAATACAAAAGAGGAAAGGGAAAGGAAGGGAAAATCAAGTAAAAAAAATGAAGAAGAAATTAAAACGTTAAGCCAGTGATGCAAACCGAACCTCTGATGATGATGAGTGGCCATGCTTAGTGTGTGGAGAGTCATATGGCAACGACCTACCTAATGAAAAATGGATTCAGTGCATCATGTGCCATGACTGGGCTCATGAAGATTGTACAGCCAGAAAGTGGAGCTATGTATGCCAAAATTGTGACTGATGATAGCGATTAAGAGAACATAAGGCCTACGCTTTTCGAAGCTGTTCTAAACTGTTTCTAATTAAAATGTAGACTAAACATAATTTGCTCTCACAAAAACGTTTTATTTAGATCCTGACTGATACAAATAAAATGACTATTTGACTCGTTAAAAAACAGAACTTAGTGGCCTATTGGGCCTGCACACACACATATGATGAACGTCACGATGAGGAAAAGATGGATAGTCTAAGATGTATTTACTCAGTGGGTGTGGAGTTGAAGGACGTTAAGACGAACAAAAATATGGCTGGCAGGTCACTTGATTAAAAATTTGTATGTGGGGTAAGAAGTCCCCCTGTAAACTTATTACCCTGGTGCCGGGGTAAAAGGTCCCTTTATTGAAAATTCTGTTTTATTATATTTAACAAAAATTTAGCATGATTTGGGATTATAACTAGTGTTAATTTAATGCAGTTACGCATGTGAATAATTTAAAATATGAAACAAAAAAAATCGAGTATAATTTTCAGAAGATGCACGTGATTCTTCTTAAGTGGGCATTTTACTCCAGTCTACCCTAACTCCCACAACAAATACTATAATTGAGGGGAAACGCTGTAGAAGGGTTCGACCATCGGGGGTTCGACTCCTAATGGTGTATTATATTACTGTTACGTGTAAGACAGTTGAACGGTGTCGTTAAAGTTCATAGTATGACGTCAGACAAACACATACACGTGTGTGTGTGTATATGTATATATATATATATATATATATATGTATATATATATACAGGGTGTCCCAGAATTAACTATTTTAATGAAATCGGACAAATTTTTTAAAAACACACTTTTATTTATGTTTATCATGTTTAATATGTGTTAAAAATGTATAAATTTCTAAATTTTTTTCAGAATTTTATTTTCATCATTTTTTCATAGTTTTTCATAGTTTTATTTTCATTCTCTTTCAGAACCCTATTAATAATGAATACACAAGAACGCATCTTTGTTGTAACATCCCGTATCAAAGGAATGCAATGTAATGAAATCAGAGAAAAATTTACAAGAAGATTCCACAGAACCGGTCCTACAGACAAAGCGATTCGTGAACTTGTGAACAAATTTAAAAGAACTGGATCCGTACACGACGAGGTAGGAAGAGGACGCCCAAGGACAGCACGTAACAGTACCGAACAGGTACGACAATTGTTTGAGGATGAACCAACAACTTCGGTTAGGGAGGCCGGTCGAAGACTCAACATATCCAAGACAACAGTTCATAGAATCTTGCGTTCGACACTGATGAAAAAAGCTTTGATACGGAATGTTACAACAAAGATGCGTTCTTGTGTATTCATTCTCTGAAAGAGAATGAAAATAAAACTATGAAAAACTATGAAAAAATTATGAAAATAAAATTATGAAAAAAATTTAGAAATTTATACATTTTTAACACATGATAAACATAAATAAAAGTGTGTTTTTAAAAAATTTGTCCGATTTCATTGAAATAGATAGTTAATTCTGGGACACCCTGTATATATATATATATAATTTATTTTTTATTTCTCTTTTAAATGGTTGCCGCTAAAGTTCATAGTGTAACGTCTCACACACACACACACACACACACACACACACATACTGTATATTTATATATTTTATTTTTTTTTTTAATTTTCTTATCAGGCTCCACACTGGCACTCCTTCAACCCCCTTTGAGAGATTAAACTTTTGATTTTTCCTTTTTCCCCTCTTTTTCCCTTCCCAAGTCTTTGAATGTCACCGTTTCAACTTGGGTCTACCGCCCTGAAAGGTATTTATGGGAAAAGTGATAAGTGAGTCGTTCATATTTCGTTGTGTTATTTCACCACGAGAGTAGAGAAAATCTCTTTCCGGCGAGAGAGAGAAATCGTATTATTATAGCTATTCAGCATATCCTTTAAGAAATATACACATATAAACATTATAAGCTTTCGTTTCATAACCCCTTTCTGCAGAAAATTATGGTCTGGACAATTTCATTTAACGGACAAGATTTAAAATAAACCTATACTTATTTCATTATTTTGTATATTTTTATAACAAAAATGGGAGTCAAACGTACGGGAGCCTTTAAATATACTCTATTTATAATAATGCATACTGTAGATGAAGTGCACTTAAGAATTTCTCTTGTATTCCCCCCTCCCCCTCCCCTGCATCATGGAAATATTATGGAGTGCAGAGGCGTTCCACTTCTAACTGCACAGAAGAAAATTCTACTGCTGCGAGAAGTTAAATTTATTTCCAAAAACAATGAAAGATCTGAAAAGTCTTCTTCTTTGATTTACTACGAGGAGGCGCCTGGCCGGCCGGTTCTGATTTCAAATTAGTGAAGTTCTCAAATGAGAATTGTCGAAAGTCATTCCCCAAATGATGCCTTTTCTATTTAATAAACAGGGAAAATAATTTTTCTAAGCAAGAACTTTGTTGGAACAACATCAATGCCCCCGCCTGTATATGTGACCTTGACATTTAATGCAAGGACCTGATTCTTGCTCACGACAGTCTTTTGACGATACATATGTGTACGAAGTTTCATGAATTTGTTGAGCGGTTTAAAAGTTATGGTGCGGACCTCCATTTGAACTTTGGCCTCTATTTGTGATTTGGATCTTTGATGCAGGGACCCGATTCTCGCTCACGACACATCATTTATGATGATCCATGCGTGTATGGAATTGCATCAATTTAAGTTGAGCGATTCAAAAGTTACCGCGCAGACACGAAAATGTGACGAACGGACGAACGAATTAGTGGAATCCAGTATGTCCCCCTCCAAATTTATTTTGGCGGGGGGCATAAAAAGGAATTGTGTATATTAACTTATGTCCTGTCGTGTTTCATGTTGTCCTTTACTTTATATTTTCCTCTACTAAGTGAGCGCCTGGGCATAGAAGGTAAGTGCATGCCTTGGTTGAAAGAAATCTAAAGATTTTCTTTTCTATATACTTTTTTTACTTTTCTATTTCTTTTACCACTTTTTCCTGCAGTGACTGCGGAAGAAGAACAGATTTACCTTGATTTTATATTGTACTACTTCCACTATCACCACCACTACTGCCACAACTACTACCATCATTTCCAATCTTTGCTGTCCTAAAACAGACACGAAAAATCACGAAATTTCCATGACTGCTTTCCTTCTGGTTTACTTTAAAATCATTCCTAACAAGCTCTCAGTACACGCTTTATTTGTCATTCTACTTCTACAGTGCTCCTTCTGTATAATGATCCTACTACACAATACTCCCACTCTTACAACACAGTGGATTTTCAGGTCTTTGTTAACCTGTAATTTCTAAAACTTCTACTTTGTTGATGAGGGTGTTTTTTCAGGCATTTTTTTAGGTGGGGGGGGGGGGGTAAATAACAAAGGCGACATCTTCGTCTTTATTTTTTACTTTGTTAAACGGAGGAAGTTTTTCGGGGAAACAATCTATGTATTCATACAGGGTGAGGCATAAATGTGTTTCATAAATCGCAAGGTGTATTCTTGAGACAAAAGTAAAGAAAAAAGATCATATAAACATAGTTCAAGAAACCCGTAGGTTTCGAGCTATAGCACGCGATAGGAAAATGAAACTCCTAAATATTTTTTACATTTTACGCAAATACACATTTGCTTCATTAAAGTAAATGTTCGAAATTCGTTCCTACTTCTTGAATGCATGCCTCAGCATGTCGCAAAATAGGACAGAGAGAGGTAATTAAAGAGGGAAAATGACTTGTTGATACTCACTCATTTTCCCCCTTTAATTATCTCTCCTCTATCCTATTTTGCGACGTGCTGAGGCATGCATTCAAGAAGTAGGAACGGATTTCGAACATTTACTTCAATGAAGCAAATGTATCACACTGTGTATTTGCATAAAATGTAAAAAATCTTTAGGAGTTTTATTTTTCTGTCGTGTGCTATAGTTCGAAACCTACGGTTTCTTGACCTATGTTTATATGGTCTTTTTTCTTTACTTTTGTCTCAAGAATACATCCTGCGATTTATGAAATACATTTATGCATCACCTTCTATACCTACAGTGGCGCTCATAAGTATTCGCACAGAAATATTTTGTTTATATTCGTCCTTATCTTTTGTACCATGCATAGGAGCGTTATGAAAAGTTTACCATTTGTATGAAAAAATGAACATATAAAAATATTAGTTTAGCTCCAACATATAATATAAAATACCAAAGAATTTTAGGAAAATTAAAAAAGTTAAAATGCAAAAGTTTTCGTACATGTATTTACAAAATTATTTAATACTTTGTATGTCCACCTTAGACTTCAGGAATTTAAATTTTTATAAGTAGTTGGCTGTTTATTGATTAGAGACTGTTGGCAATTATGAATTCTACAAATTTCTCTTTGAATCTTCATGAAAGAAGGATAACTGTACGAACCATTAATAACAATGGGTCGTTGTGGTAAAATGCTGTCCACAGATCTTAAAAGATCTGCTATTGCTGTACACGAGTTTGGAAAGAGTTGTTGAAAGATAGGAAGAGAACCTCGAATTCAACTTCCGACAGTTGCTGCAGTTATAAAAAAATGGAAAAGCTTTGGAACAATCAAACCTATACCAAGGTGTGGACGACCTTTCAAGATTTCAGAACGTACAGCTAGAGGGATTGAAAGAATGGCTGCTGCGAATCCACGAGTGACTGCAGGTCATATTTGCCAAATATTAAAACTCTAAGATCGATGCTCATCCCTCTACTGTACGTCGTACATTGAGAAAGAATGGTCTGCATGGAAGAGTTTCACGAAGAAAACTTCTGCTACGAAAAGCGTACAAAGAAGCTCATTTAAAGTACGCCAAGGATCATCAAATTGATGGATTTGCATTCTGAAAGAAAATTGTTTGGACAGACGAGACCAAAATTGAATTATTCGGGAACAACGAGCAACGGTATGTTTGACCAAAATCAAATATTGCATTCCTGTCCCAAAGCTGGATCCTATCTGCTTTGCAGATAGCTGGTGAGGGAAGCTATATTTTTGGGACCTCTTTGCGAGTGACGCGTTGCCCACGTCGGGCTAGCATCATGAAAAAGAAAAACTATGGTATTTGTCACTTACCATTACTTATTCGGATTATAGTGGATTAAATTATCCTAGAAGAGTTCCTTGTTCCATGCACGGTCTGTGTGTATCATATATATATATATATATATATATACCTTGGTTGAATGGTTTGTTCTTAGGGAAGCGTAACTTAGCGAGGAATAGGAGGACGAAGAGATGATACATGTTTATTAACAGACGTTTCGGAAAAATGCAATTTCCATCATCAGTGCTAAAAATTTTAAAACAAGTAAAAATAAATAAGTATAATAAATAAACGAACAACAAATTAAAATGGCGCAACAATTAGCGAGAATCAAAAACAAGTTACAATGTATATTAAATTAAAAGATTAAAAGTTAAATGATATAAAGAATAAAAGTATGGATAATAAGTAAAATATAAATGGTTTGGGTAGAACAGAATTGTAAAATTACTTACAATTAGCGAAAATTAAAAGCAAGTTACAATATGTATTAAATTAGTCTCATTACAATCTGGTAAGATATTTTACAATTCTGTTTCACTTAAACCATTTTATATTTTACTTTTCATCCATACTTTATACTTTATATCATTTAACTTTTAATCTTTTAATTTAATACATATTGTAACTTGCTTTTAATTTTCGCTAATTGTAAGTAATTTTACAATTCTGTTCTACCCAAACCATTTATATTTTACTTATATCCATACTTTTATTCTTTATATCATTTAACTTTTAATCTTTTAATTTAATATACATTGTAACTTGTCTTTGATTCTCGCTAATTGTTGCGCCATTTTAATTTGTTGTTCGTTATTTATTAACTTATTTTTTTTTTGTTTTAAAATTTTTAGCACTGATGATGGAAATTGCATTTTTCCGAACGTCTGTTAATAAACATGTATCATCTCTTCGTCTCCTATTCCTCGCTATATATATATATATAATGTGTGTGTGTGTGTGTGGTTGTGTGTATTTTATACCTCGTATGAATAGACACTTCGTTCTCTTTCTTTATTAACATCAGAATAACAAGATAATAACATTTCGGCTGCTAATTCTACATACACAGTATTAATCCCAAACAAAATTATTATGTGAAAGTAAGTGCTTTATCGTGTATACTACCAAAAAGTTTCACAATTCAACGTATTTAAGGCATTTTTCAGAGGAGTTCCAAACGTCGACAAGGCTGAAAAGTTTTAGATTTCTTTGGGAAGGAAAGTGTCAATCCACCGAAAGCAGACGAAAATTGGAAAAGAAAAGGGGGGAAATGGCCAAGAATACAAATAAGCAGAATAAATGTGAAAAATGCTCTAAAATCCGGAAGCTGAACAAAGAAATCTGTTACCTACGTCTGTTACTGTGAAAATCAGTGGCCTGAATTACATACTGTACAATGCATTTAAACACTGAATACATCAACGTACGAAGAAAAGATAGAAAAGTGGTGAATAGAAGGAAAAATAAAATTATGGTTTATTTTATGGATTACGTTTGCGTTAAATGCATAGAGAAGCACAGAAAGATAGTATGAGGTCAAACGGGACTGGAAAACGTTGAAACATAAGAGACAATAATTTAAGGGAAGAATTACTACAAATTTACTAATAGAATATCATGAAAAAGCAGAATATGACAATAATAACTAGTGATGTACCGATTCCAAAATTCAGCCAATGCCAATTCATTTTCTATATTTTAAAAAATCGATTCCCTTCATAAATTTTACTAATCCAATGTGAAAACTTTCAATTTTCATACTTTCACATTTCAAATTTGTTTAAATATTTTTCCTTGGCTAACTCCACAATAAAAAATAATTTTATTTGTTTCATAAATGAAATACCTATATTTAAAGTAATTGTTTTTCCTTATGTTGAAAGTATTTTCTTTCTTTAGCAATGTTAACAACAACAAAATTTTTCGTTAAAATTTCAAATCCCTGGTGCCCAATTTGAATAAGAAAAATGGATATATAATTTGGGTTTATAAAATTATTAAAATACTTAAAATAAAGTCACCATAATAAGATGGTTTAATATATAAATCATAAAGTATAATATAAAATTAGTATTAATATAGAGTAGGAGATTACAATAGTTTATAATATTTAGAGATTAGTTAGTTAGCGAAAATGAAAATTTATGGCCAATTTAACTTATTAAGCTTTTCCTTTTTCGTGAATGTAAAATACTTTCATATACTGTAATTTAAAATGAGTATAAATTATCATAAATAGTGGTTTTTGTCTGTCCAATTTTTCTATAAATATAGATTTTGTTTTGTAATGAAAATTTTAACATTTCGAAGAATCGGTGAGACAATCGGCTAAATTTGACTGATATTGATACCAAAAAATGGCCGATTCTGCCTGTGCCGATGCTGATAAATCGGTACATCATTAATAATAACATACATGAAGTTGGGTGCACCGAGAAAAACGCAAAAGAGGGAAGTGCGGAACAACATTTAGACGGAGAAATACCACAAATACAGGATAAGAGCGTCATGAATGAAAGCACACCGAAGATTAACTAGTCATGGAGTAGGGACGAAGTAATGCAAGAACAAAAGAAAAATTGATCCTCACAAATTTTATAACGGTTCTGCAGAAAGAATAAAGGAACCGAAAAGACATGTCATACGTGAAAATCATAAAATGGTTTCCTCCGAATATGGCTTCAGGTGCATTTATAACCATCCCAAAAATGCGTCAGCATTATAAGGAATGAACCTTGCCGATCTGGAACAAACTGCTACTACCTTCATCCCCCTACCACGTCCTTTATGTGCAGACAGTCAGTCAGAGAGAAAAACTGCCTACATATGGAGTGCCCTTATTTCCACATTAAGGGCACACAAAGAAGAGAGAGAAAAACATCTCAGCATTATCAATGAAAAGCATTTTTAGGTGAGAAATATAAGCAACCATCCCTTTTAATGGGGAGAGACCACACTCCGCAGACATATATACCCCAGCAATACATACACCAGTCACCTATCCAACACCACCCACAGCCAATAAAACTATCACAGTGGTATCAAGGACCACACACCCAGTATTCTTACGCAACTGCAATGACCCGCCCACTGACACCAATCAAAAACCAATAAAACCGACCTGATATCGATCAATATCCAGCAAAACCGAACACGAAGACTATTAACTGTAAATTTAATATATATATACGAAAACACAGGAACTGTACACTGACACAGTAGATTACAAATTACACACATACTTAAATAAATGTGAAAAAGGACGTGAAAACTACATAGAAGACACTAAATACAGATTTACTAGAAGAGGAGGAGGCCGTTATATTTACTTGAAAGATATATACACAGGTGAATAAAGGTAAACAACTTAAATAGCATAATCAAAATTCTTATTTTTTATGCAAACACCACAAAAGGGAAATGCAATTATCATAGTTACAGATGAAATAGGAAACACGTTAAAATCACATCAAATATGTTAATTTCGGGATAACTTTCCATTCATAACATGGAAGAAAAATGAATATTATTTTATTTATGTTGAGAAGTTCTGTGGCAACATTTAAAAAAATGACAGAACTCAGGCAATGGTGCTTTTAGACATTATGAAAAATTACGAACTTACCCCGGAAATATGTAAAGCGACTTGAAAGGAGTGTGCTTTGGATTTAACCCTTCAGTGCACAGTGTTAACTGATTTTGTTATGGCTAATGCCAGACGATTTTATTTAGTCTCGAAAAAGACTTCTGTGCAGTAAAGGGTTAATAGTAACAAATAACAATAATATAATAAATAAAAATGTAATGCAAACATGTTTTTCTGATCACAACATAATCGATATAAATACTGTACATACTGTATAAAGTTAGAGACCAGATGACCTAGAAGAACTCGTTCTAGAGAGAGTGGGGAATATTATTTGAAGGATTAATTATGAATTCAAAGGAAGTACAATGGGCAAGAATAAACTAGATGAAAACACATTCAAGAACAGGTACTCTCTAACTGCATGCCTCCTCCTTTAAGGAAAACACGCAGCACCAGACTTTCTACACTTTCTCATTCCTTTTCTGTCCAACTCTCTAACGCAAGAGTTAATCGGTGTTTTCAATCTTTCATCTACTCAACCGGTCAACTCTGGAACAATCTTCCTCAATCCATCTTTCCTCCTGTCTATGATCACCCATCTTTCAAACGCAGTGTCTAGGCATCTCGAAAACCCCGGACCTTGATTTTGGCTCTCTTCTTCTTCTATGGGGAGGGGCGCTTTTGAGGGCATTCCTCCTTGGCCCCGCCTTCCTGCATAAAAAATTCATAAGACATAAAAGTTTAAATTCTCGGAAGGGCACATAATTAAGGCTGCTCTGTCACAAATATACCAAAATTCAGCACCTGAATCAGACGCATGGAGTGAGAGGTTTCTGAAGGAAAGCAAAGAGAAAATCACTGGAGGACAAATTCCATTCCCACTGAAGAACCTGAGCGTCGCTCCTTTATTCAAAGGAAGTAACAGAACAATGCATCAAAATTATCACCCACCAGCACTCACTTCCCATCTTATAAAATGCTTTGAACTGGTAATCCTATATACTATTGAGCTAAAATCTGTCTGTCTATCTGTGTGTCTGTGTGTCTGTCCGCTTTCTTCGAAACCGTGCACAGACTAAACGGCACATCGGAAAATTCTGCAACCACCACCACCACCTAATAGCCCATGAGCTGCCGATGTGCTCTGCCAAGTTTCCCGGTCCTAGGTCACTCCGCGGCCGAGCACGAGCTATTTAATATCTATTACAAGTGAATGTAAGTACTTCGAAAACGATACCCAGGTTGAAGAGCACTGTATAATTACACAATACACAAGCTTCCAAGCTAGTAGCATGACCGCAAAATGTTCGAGTGTATATATGCAATTGCAATGTTGATCAATTGTTGCAAGGTGCCAGCCCCCTTCCCTCCTGGGGGTAATGGGGGAAGGGTGGGGTGGGGGTAAATGGGGAGAGGAGTGGGGGTAATGGGGAGGGGTGGGGGTAAATGGAGGAGAGGGGTGGGAGTAATAGGGGAGAGGGGTGGGGATAATGGGGGAGAGCAGTTTGGTAGTCCCGATAATAGTTTGGTAGTCCCGATATACAGCTAGTTGTGACATATACTGCTACCTGCCCGGAGGGCGATAGCGAACGATAGCGAGCTACCGCTTGTTTGAGACCGAATTGCTTACTATCTACAGGAAATTATTCAATCTGAACCAACATGGATTCAAGGTTGGAAGATCATGCCTATCACAGTTACTGTATTAGACCACCAAGAAAAAATACTGAAAACATTCTGTCGAAGTCAAAATAGGAATGTAATATATACTGATTGTGTGAAAAGCTTCGATAAATGTGATCATGAGATTAGCCTATAACACACAAACTCAAGAAAACAGGAATTACTGGGAAGCTGGGACGATGGGTATTTCATTTACTCACTTGAAAAACACGAGGAGTATTAGTAAATGGAGTTAAATCTGAAATTTCAGAAGTCATGTGCTCTGTCCCGCAACGTATAATTACTGTAGCTCCCTTGCGGTTTATAATAACGATTTCAAAAATACAGTAGATTCAGATATTAAAGATAGTCGTATCGTTCTTCGCGAACGAGACAAAAATATACAAAGCAATATCAATCAGATGAAGGTGAAATAGAAAAATTACAAAATGACACTGAAACATTATTCAGGTGGGCGGAAGATAACAATATGAAGTTCAACGAAAAAAAATCCAACTCATAAGATATGGTAACGAAAAGAGGCTACAGAATAAGGAGTACAAAACACTAAAATATTATGAAAGAGTTTAGTCCAACCAATAAATGAATTTTGCTCAGTACTCACAAGTCCATGCAGAAAACGAGACATTGCAAACATAGAGGCCATACAAAGGATATTTACCTCTGAGATAAAGGAAACTAAAGATTAAGATTTTAAATGCATCCTTTAAATGCTACTCCTTGGAAAGCAAACGAGCTATACACAATTTAATTTACGGAAAATACTCGAGGGATATGTCCCAAACATTAGAAATTAAATACAAACCACTATGATTAAAGAAGAGGTAGATTCTGTACTATCCCAGCTACGATGGGACAGTGGGCCATTAAAACGAAGATGGAAAATATTCTGGGAATACGAGAACCAAAACTTTTAACGTACTGTTGAAAGAATTGAAGAACCTCAGTATACTCACCAGAACACAGGTCGACCCTGGACACTCATTGAAGCCCAACCAAAGTAATGTATAATATATATATATATATATATATATATATATATATATATATATATTAAAGTGTAGGAAGGAAAAATATAATTGACAAAAAAAATCGTCTCCTTGGAGACAAAAGGTGTTTTTCTTTGAATTTGTTTCAGTCTGAGATAAGAAGCTTCTCTCTATTAAAAAACGTGAATAAAATGAATATTTAATGTGTAAAAAAATGAGGAACGAGGACTTAAAAAGCTTTCCCGTATGAATAAATTTCTTTCGGATGTTTTTCTTTTAAATATAACTTTTATGAGGATATCACTGCGTTAAATTTTGAATATAATTTCTACGTGTTTACAGTTATATATATATATATATATATATATATATGAAAATTATTTCACGAAAGTAACACACGAAAAATATTTATGATGAATAAAACCACGAAGGAAAGGAAACACAGAATGGTACTCAAGCGCTTTCGTCTAATGACATCCTCAGGAAACACTGAGGATGTCATTAGACGAAAGCGCTTGAGCACCATTCTGTGTTTCCTTTCCTTCGTGGTTTTATTCATCATATATGTATATATTATATATATATGAATAACACGCGTGAACATGTGTCGGTTTTTTTTATGAAACAAAAATGCCTTCACCAGGATTCGAACCCGTGACCTACTGAGCATCGTTCGCGACTCCTACTCAGGCGATCTCGGGTTCGAATCCTGATGGTGGCATTTTTATTTCATATATATAAATATATAGCGTGAGATCTGTTAAATGATCTGAATTATTTGACTGAATTCATTAACTTGACAACTTATTAAAGGATCACTTATGCGATGCAAATAAAACTTGATCCATTATGCAGACACCAAATAAAACTACACATAAATGTTGAGTGTCAGTGGCCTGAGTGAGCTTTAATCACAGCCACATTTCATTTCTGTTACGAGTTAATATGTATAACTGATATCTTCATTATTACTTATGTGTTGACAAAACATTCATATTGGCATCTGGTGTCGTTTAGCCACCCAAAAATGTAAGACACGAGTTTTGCAGGACGTCTATGAGACGTGAAATTGCGAAATCCTATGCAATAAATTCACCGGAGGAACTGACATGAAAAATATTTATTTGCAGTTTATCCATCAATGAAGTAGAGGTTTAAAATTATAAAGAAGAAAAGTATGCCGATACTAATTAATGTTTACAAAGGTATGGAAACAATGCTACTTGGACCAAAGGTGATTTAAAGTAACAAGTTTATTTGAGAAATGAGCCGTTGTCACTAATCATTGAAACAATATGTGAAAAGTTTTGGTGGGTAATATTTTAGGGAAATTTACAATACAGAGAACTTCAAAGTATATCCATTTTACTTCGATACTGAGTTATCATGGCAGAGAGAAATGAGACAACAGTTAAAAAAGTTTAATGCGAATTTTCGAAGGAATAACGACGTAATCTTAGTAAATTTAGGACCGATAGTTTAGAAGTCTGAGTATTGCTATAATTTTCATAAATCAGAATAATAATGCCCCTTGTCACAGGGCATATTTTACACTTTCAAAATACAGTGTGAATTCACAATAATTTGGTAACCTTGGTTTTGCTTCCGCCCGAATTGTTCATTCTGACGAAGGCCAAACTTCTTTACCTACCTTAGACCTACAGCTTAACGTCGATTCCGAAGCACGACCCGCCACGGGTGGACAGGAATTACAAGGTCTCGTCCGGGAGAGACCTCACGACCTCCCGACCGGCAGTCCAGCGTCCAAACCATTATGTTACCCAAGGTATCACTTATCTACCAACTATCGTTTTATATGGAAGGCTAAATAGCCGAGTGAGCTAGAGAATCGAATCCAGGGCCGATGGATTCGTAGTGAGGGATGCTAACCACAACACCACCGAATATATATATAAATAAATAAATTTATTTTATACAGACCACTTTTTATAATAGACGAAAGAGAAGCTCTAAGTTTAAAACAAGGAATGGGTCTTTGATTTAACTTAAGGAATTAATCTTCAGAGACATTACATGCACGTCTGTAAATTCATTTGAGAGGTATCGCTTCTGAATCTTGCCAACAAAGGCTGCAACAGTTTCAGATACTTTCTGACAGTGCCATGTACCATTTAAGAATATTAATGTCCTGCAATGGAAACTACTCTAAAATCAAATTAAGTGATGCATGCATATCCTATGAAAATTTTAAAAAAATAAGTTTGACAAACGGTCGGATAAAAGCTTGCAAAAAGTGGAACTCTGAACACATGAATTAAAAAAGGTCAAAAAGATAAATTAGATGATAAATTAAATAGAATATTAGATGACCGCAAAGTTATAAAGGAAAGTTTGAAATAATACAGTCCCGTCCAAAAAGATTTAGGTTTTAACGAACTAACTAGACACTTGTTTGGCTCCTTCTGCATTCAGGAAATTGTTTCTGCTCTTCATATAGTTTACCCTTTCCCACTCGGGGGCACGCTTTCCTTTTGATCAATCAAAAAATACCCGAGACCTTTCATTCCTCGTTCTAACTCCTCTTAATTATCCATGAAGACACTGAGGTCTATTCGCACTTAAAAGTGGATTTTCTGTCCACAAGCCCCTGGTTCTGAGATTCATTCGGAAACAGAAATCATGTTTGAAATGAAATGAACTAGAGAACCTGACAGTCAACCATTTGTTTCAATAACCACCCAAAACTGTACGATAACAAAGCTTCACTATGTGACTTTTTGGTTATATTCCCTGGTCTTTAATTGTTAGAAAATGGATGATCCTAAAGTGTGTCTGATTTTAAGCGTGAAACAGGTAAAAAGAAGTAAATTCTTCCTCAACGAATGTTCAACAAAAACAAATTCATTCTCACTCGCATAATGAAGAGGGAGAGAGAGAGAGAGAGAGAGAGAAAGAGAGGTTACAAGGACAAAAGGAAGCCTCAAAGAACTTTCGATGCACTCGGGGAGGTTCCTGTTACTAAACTAGTTTACTTTTTAACTATTCTAGCAGTAGGAGAAAACTAGATAAAAAGTATAAAGTTCTCTCCCCACCCTCCACCCCCTCCCCGCCACGGGCGGGTACGGAAAGAGGTTGAAGAAAATACCTTGACTCTGAAAAAGTAGCCAATGAAATTTTTCAGGAAAGAGGAGAATATATAAGCTAGCTCTACAATTATGCATAGAAATAGAAATCGTACACATAGAAATCGTACACTAGATAGCATGTTGTATAAACTAACTAATAATATATTTGTGCTGATCTTATATCAACTATTTGGTATCGTTACAAAAACCTCGAACATATGGTTTGGATTTTATACAAAATATTTACAGCTCTATTTAGCGAGGTATCGGTCCAACAAGGACTCCATGACCCACTTCAGGCTATCCCCAAAAGGATTAAGAGCGGTAAAGGTGAAATTCTCCATGCTTACACCCATGTACGCGCAGAGCCATCACGCCGGCAAAGTGATGAAATGCTTCTACAGGAAAGGTGTGGAAACAAGAATTAAGAACAGAAATCAGATTTTCCACATTAAGCCCTTACCCGTCACGTGCACCCAGCCACCCATGAGAAACAAGAGAAAAAAGAAATCGTGGCTGCAAAAACGCAACTCTACCTCACCTAATGTATACCATGTCTTTTTTCTTTAGTTTTTTGTTGTTCGTTATGAAATTATGTTTCTACAAAATATTTTTCTACTTTGTCCTTAGACATATCAACAAGGCAAGCAAGTGTGTGAGCGTGCTTCTTGTAATTGGGTGTCTGCCATGTGTACGTGTCTGCCAACTCTTTGAATGTCGCTGAGTTTCAACTTGTGTCTCCCGCTGTGAAAAGTGTTTAGGCAGCAAGTGATATATTGAGTAGTTCATACTTTACGGTGTTGTGCCACCACGAAAGTAGAGAAAATCTCTTTCTGGCGAGGAATATCCATAGAAGGTCCCTTGTAGAGAATGAAACTGTTTCGTGGGTGATTACCCGTTGCTGCTACGGCGAATAAAGTAGGGGGAGAATTAAGTGTAGGAAGAAATGTTTAAACAAACTCCCGCAGAGTTGTTATATGTAATACTATTTTCAAAATACTTATTTAATACCTTCTAAAATTATATTATATGTCAGGACAGTCTTAAATGCTCAATGGAATAGAGAGGGTCGACTACAGGAAGTTATTCTCATTTAATACCAATCCGACAAGAAATAATTATTTTAAATTGGAACTTAAAGCATTTCGTCCCTCCAACTGTGGTAATTTCTTCTGTAAAATAGTTAATATCTGGACCCAACTTCCCTCGGTTGTTGTTTCAAGCCAAAGGCTATACAAAGTTCTGAATACATCTTGAAAACTTGAATAAGCTGACTGCGCAACCTTCTGGTTTCTAAAGTAAACAAATTTAAGCGTTCTAACCTTCGGTGGTAGTTTTGCAGTCTCATTAAAGGGATCAATTTTATGGCCCTTGTTTTTATCCTTTCCAACCTTTCTATATTCTTCCTAATGGACGGAGACCAGAGCTGCACACATTACTCAAGTTGAGGGCTAAGTAGTGAATTGTAAAGAAACATTACAATTTCCTTGTCTAAATTGGAACTGTCTTTTAATATAACCTAGTATTTTCACTTCTGCAGAGTGCTTTGACGGCTTGAGATCATTACTAATATAAATTCCTAAGTCATTCTCTAGATCAGTGTCAGTCAAGTTCTTCCCCAAGAGAGAGTAATCGGTCTTCGGGTTCTTTTAACCTATGTGCACTACCTTACATTTGTCCAAGTTGAATGGCATCTGCCAAGTACCAGACCATTCGCCCAACCTATCAAGCTCATTTTGAAGCGTTCTTACATCATCCTCATTACTTGCACTATTTCCTAACTTGATATCGTCTACAAATTTAGAAACTGTACTTAGAAGCCCAACGTCTATAGCGTTAATAATATAGATGATAAAAAGTAAAGGACTCAGAACGGAACTCTGTAAAATGCCACTGCTGACTGGGACCCACTCCGAAGCCATTCCATTTATTACTACTCTCTGCTTTGTATCTCTTAACCAATCTTCAATCTAGTTGGAAACAAGCCCGGTAATTCCTAGTCTTCTAACTTTAGCCATCACTCTCGCGTGAGGGACTTTGTCAAAGGCTTTGTGAAAGTTGAAATACATTATATCTGTTGCTCTACAATTATAGTTGTCGTATGAAATATACATATTATGGAAAAATTCTAACAGGTTTGTTAGACAAGATGTATGCCGCCTGAATCCATGTTGAGAATAAAAAATTAAATTGTTTGATTCAAGGTGATACAGGATACGTTCTGTAGTAATGGATTGCAACAGCTTGCCGACAACTAACGTTAAACTGATGGGACTGTAATTACAAGACTACTAGATTTGTCACAATACACAAGTGTTTTAACATAACTCCATAGATAAAAATTTAAAGAAGTTAAGTAAGGTGATTGAGGTGGCCATGCTTCGGTCCACCACGTCGAGGAAAGGTTACATCTAAAACATTGCGAACAGCAAGGGCATAGGAGAAGCCGCCACAGCTTGTTTAAAGATTACGCTTCCCGTGTCAACTACAAAACCCCTTAGTTGGGGAAAAAAATGTATGTGACATGTTAAATATAGTTTGCTCCAGTCACGATACGATCGTCAAAGAAAAATGGACTGATTATGTAGTCCCGTGACGTAGCACACAAAACGTTAACTTTTGGTGAATCTCGTTCATGTTGATGTATTTCAGTGTTAGATAGGCCTCATCGTTCACCCGACCTAATCTTTTTGGACTTTTATCTATAGGGTTATGTTAAAACACTTGTGTATCAAATCCTCTTGATTATTGCTTGTGGGGCCATTTTAAAAGCCTAGTTTATGTTACAGAAGTCCGAGCACGTCATAAATTGTGGTAACGAGTTCGAGACAATTGCGAAACGATTTGCAATACTCCAGGAATTTTTGAGTGTGTCAGACAATCACTGGTGCGACGTGCTGAGGCATGCATTCAAGAAGTAGGAAAGAATTTCGAACATTTACTTTAATGAAGCAAATGTATCACACTGTGTATTTGCATAAAATGTAAGAAATCTTTAGGCGTTTCATTTTTCTGTCGCGTGCTATAACTCGAAACCTACGGGTTTCTCGACATACTGTATGTTTATATGGCCTTTTTTCTTTACTTTTGTCTCAAGAATACACCCTGCGATTTATGAAACACATTTATGAATCACCCTGCACATTGTTTCAATCTCGTTGGGAAATATGTTTGTTCTTAGAAGCACCCTAAAAGTGTTACGTGAGTGAATGTCACATAGCAAAGGTACCTTCTAATGTGTAGCATTAAGAGTCATCCATGGCTTATAATTTAATATTTATTACTGTCCTTATTTTTTCTATTTATTTCTATTTTCCATTTTTTTTATTTATTTACTTACACTTATTTATTTATAAATTATTATTTTACCCATTCAGAGTCGTTTAATGGTGAATATTATTAGTTTTCTTCTTCTTCTTCTTCTTCTTCTTATTATTATTATTATTATTATTATTATGCATTTAAGCTCGTGAGTAGCTGGAAGTGGCATGCGAGATTGGATTTTAGACTGTGCGTTTTATTTTTTCTTAACCACTGAATATTTATGGTTAAAAAATGTATGCAAACACGTTGGAATTTCTATTGACAGTCTTCTGTGGACATTTTTGGACTGGTTACCCGTTGTTTCGGTTTCGAAGGGATCGTTCATTTTCTTTTAACCTCCGAATGGTTTTGACTGAAGTATGTAAACCCTCTGGAATTTCCGCTGATGGTTTTCTGTGGGCATGTTTGATCTGGTTATTTAACTGGGCGATTGGATGGGTCTGTAAGGATATGAATAGCTGGAGGCGGCAATCCCTGTTGGCTTTTAGGCTGTACCTTTTCAACCTTTTCAGCCTTTTCAAACGGTTTACTGATTGGCTGGCTGAGACTGTTTGCTTCGATCTGTTTCTATTCAGAGTTGACAAGGTACAGATGTGTGTTAAACTTAAGTCTCGAATTTTTATATGTTTAAAGTGTATAAATGTTACGATTTGGTGAATAATAATTTATTTTGATAGTCTTAGTATTAAACAGAGTGTTCAGTGTACGAGGTGTGTTCAAAAAGTTCCCGGATTGGTTAAGCTGCGCGCACATAACATGACGCGCATGCGCGTCATGTGATGCAAATTGTAGTGTGACTCAGTCTGTGTCCAAAGACGTTACTGCTTGTTGATATCGTATGTTGAGCTGTGTGTTTTGTCGCATTTTGTGCATTTGAATAATGGCTACTGTCGCGCACTTCCATTGCGATGACTTCTGTTTTGTTTGAACGTCATACCCGTACATCCACGTCTCCTCACCCGTAACAATGTTTCTGAGAAAATTTTCATCAAGATTGGCCCGTTGAAGGAGGTCTTGAGACACAACAACACGTTGCTCTTTCTGCTCGGCAGTCAAGAGTCGTGGCACAAATTTAGCAGACACACGACGCATCCCCAAATTCTCTCTGAGTATCGTGTGGCATGATCTTATCGAAATGTCCATTTCGTCTGCGACTTCCCTGACTGTCGGTCTACGGTTCCCTCGAATCATTTCACGAACACAAGCAACAGTGTCATCAGTTCTTGAAGTGGAAGGTCGTCCCACCCTTGTATCGTCCTCCGTCGACGTTCGGCCTTCCTTAAAGGGCTTATGCCACTCAAAAGTGGTTGTCCGACTTAAGGGGTCATTGCCAAATGCTGTGTTCAGCATGGCATGGGTTTCAAAAGCAGTCTTGCCCAGCTTAATGCAAAATTTTATGCACACACGTTGTTCTTCAACAGTAGCCATTATTCAAATGCACAAAATGCGACAAAACACACAAAATGACTCCACAAAACAGTAAATAGCGAGAGAACAAAATACGATATCAACAAGCGGTAACCGTCTTTGGACACAGACTGAGTCACACTACAACATGCATCACATGACGCGCATGCGCATCATGTGGTGCGCGAGCAGCATAAACTGTTCGAGAATTTTTTGAATACACCTCGTATAATGTGTGTTGGTGAATAATTTATTTTGAAAGCTTTAATATTAAACAAACCTTTCGGGGGTCATTCAACAGTGCTTATTATTATTTTTTCTTATTATTAGTCTTAGTATTATGCCTAAGTCACTGTTTCCGTTGGTCTCTATACTCTATATTTATAATAATAATAATAATAATAATAATAATAATATTATTATTATTACTATTATTATTATCAATATTATTATTATTATTCTGTGTCTAAGACAGTGTTGACGGTGGCCCTATACCTTATATCCTTTGAAAATTTTAACACTGAGATGGTGGGCCCCTATAGTTCATAGTATTATTATTATTATTAGTAGTAGTAGTAGTAGTAGGAGTAATTTTATTATTAGTAATAGTATTATACGTCTAAGTCTATGTTACCGGTGACCCCTAAACTTTATGTTAGTATTGCATCAGCGTGCTGCATCAGGTGATCCCTATACCCTATATCCTTGAAAATTTTTACTATTAAAATGGTAGTCGCTAAAGATCGTGGTGTGACGCCACACATTTTTATTTTATTTTAAATTTTTGCGGGGTTTGACTGACACTTCCCTCCCCCTCCCCCCTTGACACTGGCACCCCGTACCCCTTCTCCATACTAGTAGCCAATTCGCATAAGTATGAGGTTGCAAGTTGAATTAAAACTTCCAATGCTTCAGACACCAATTCTGTATACTTACTTTTCTGTATTATCCAAAACGTACAAAAGTTCTTTCGGGAATGGCAACTGCAGGGTCATGTTAGAAGAAAGTTCAATGAATTTATTGTGTCTGTTTCCTGAAAGTTCGGTAGACTCTACCACCCTTTCGCTGAATGGATTAAGCATCCATTTCTTAGCAACTTCCCATCGTCACATGGGAAACAGTTCGAGTTGTTTTCGCAGTTCATGTATGTTGCATCATCATTTGGGGACGTAGAGTTGCGAATACTCGTATTTTTGTCAAAAGTGGACGCCAGCACAAAAAACTTGAAAAACACCGCTCTATGGTCGAGGCGAACATTAATTAATGTAAAAAAATTTATAATTTGTACACACAACCTAGATTTTTTTTTAACAATTAACAATTATTTTATTGGCTACATAGGCGTAATTAATTATCTATGTTTTTTATTTGAAATTTAAAGGTTGAAAAAAGTTATTAAGCCTATGCTGTACCTGCAGGTCTAAGTTTAATTAAAAGCCGGTCTATTTTACGGATTTAAAATATGTTTTATATATTTTTACAACATATAAACAGTAATTTACTGGAACTATATATTTTAGGGCGGAGCGTTTTTACACTTTTTTCGATTTTCGTTTTGTAATAGCGCGGAAAAGTGGCTCTTTCACGTCAAAAGTGAGTGTGTAAAATCTCAGAGATCTGCAATAATATCTTCTGCCTCCGCACGCGCGTTGAAAATCCAAAAAATGCGCCAAAATACGCATTTTTTCAATATTTTCTTATAGTTTTAATTTTCATCCTATCTTCTTGTAATAGCGAAGAAAAGCATCCTAAACGTTTATTTTGGACTGGTTTTAAATATTTTTGTCCTGCGATAATATCTTCTGCCTTCGCAAACGTTCCAAAATACGGAAAATTTACATAAATAGCGTATTTTATAATGCGATATTATGGTCAACTTCGGCCCTACACCACAGTTTATTCGTTAATTATGTATTAAGTAATGCAATTAACAATTCATTATATCATATTTTAGTAATTTAAGAAGTTTATATATTTGAGCAATTAAATAATTTAGGTCCACCAATGCAGTTTACTTTGCATATGCTTGGTTTATTTTTTATGACTTATTATGTAATATGCATGCAGCTCCTCGCTTATTTCGTCAATATTGAATGTACTGTATTGACAAAGTAACCCAGAACTCACCACGTGGAGGTGGCTGCATTTCGAGTTCCTCCCTGCCCGACCCAACCACCCTACCATTATCGGACTTAGGCTAGTTACACACTGTAGACACTTTTTGTTTCCATTCTTGGCATTTTCTTTCTGGATTCTACATAATCTTGCTCTGATAAATCCATCCCTTGCCTTTGAACCGCATACTGCAGCTGAAGCCTCTGTTACCAGCTTTATATGCCGTTCAACCGCTTGGGTGTGGCAAGGAAAGCGTGGGATGAAATCAGGTACATCTCCTGATGAGATATAGTTCAGGATGTCGGAGCGTGATAGAACTTTTGTCAGAGGAGGCTCTGACAGCTCACAAGTTTGCCAGTTAATCATGTTGTAGTACTTACTGCACTGAAAGTTCAACGTGGGCAATTTAAACACTCTCACTGCGGCTGACTCAGAATCTCTTGCTTTAAGGATTCTCCTCCATCCTAATTCTCTGATATATTTTGCTTCATCGTGAATCATACTAAGGAGAACATTCTCAGGATGAGAAAAATAGGAATTTCTCTGAATAACACGATCAACTATTTCTATACAGCGGGCATTCAACGACCTCAAGCGTTGTATCATTTGATAAAGATGTTTGGCTCCTGTGTTGCTGAAGAATTTTTCTTGATTTGAAACCACATTGGAATATAAACTTTCATAATATAATCCACGATACACTTAAGGTTGTCTGAAGGTTCTTCAGTTGAAACGTACAGACGAAGTATGCGGTTAGCAGTTGTTACCCATCTGGAGTGTGCCATTTTGCCTGGTTTCCTTTGAGCTAGAGAGGGAGTACATTCACCTTTTGTCACAGCATCATAGATTTCTGCCAAATATTTCTGATCTGTGCTCAGATCATCTCTGTCAACTACAATTTCTTTCGCTTCAACTGCTTCAAACTCAACAACAGGTCTCTTTTCACAATCAATTAACTCTTTTCCTATAGGCCCCGTAAAACTATGAGGACCTGTTGTTTTACCATCAATGTCAGTCACTATGTGCTCTTCAATACTTCTTATCATTCCTCCTTTTGGTCCTGTATTAACTGCTGTCCCGTCACATCCAATGGCTTTAATTTCTGAAGTATCAGAATATAATGCGAGTTTGGTTCTTGAAGCAAAGTGACATGTTCTTCTGTTATATTTTTTTGATAACCTTTACTGCCAACTTTTTCTTGCACTGCAGTTCTGTTCTTTCTTCCATCGAAATAGATACTCTCCATAGTTTCTTCTTCGTAATCTCTCTTTTGAATGATAGATCTCACTCTTTTTCTAGCTCTCCTCACTTTGCATCTGTCTATTACTGAACTTAAATCTTTTTCGTTTATAATTCTCACGTCTTCAAGAACAGCCGAAGCAATTATAGCAGCAGACCTGTCTGACACACCAGTTCTGTCACAAGCTATAGCCAATGATGAGATTGTTCCATCGATTTGATTCTCTGTGTCGGTTCATAATCAGAATCCGCTCCTTCCGTTTCACTTGATGTTGATGACAGTGTTTCAGTTGCTTGTCCTTTACTGGTAGATGGTTTTGGTTCATACTGTTTCATTCTCTGTTGTCTTCTAGCAATAGTTGCTAGATCTTTACGAGTTTGTGAAACATCAAGAGAGTCTATTGCCAATTTTCTTGTTGTTCTCTTATCTTTAAGGAAGTCTTGTTCAATTGCTGGAACCTTGAGATGGTTTCACATGAACACTTATCAAAATTTTCACATTTGCAAGCACTGATGTCAAATAATTTGTTTTCTGCCTCATTTTAAAATGTTTGTAATTTAATTTTGAATGAGTCACTATTTGTTTCCTTTTTATTGATTTTAGAAGGTTTGGACATTTTTCATGGTAATTTTTAATCATTTGAACGACACGGTTATGAGAAACAGTAGGAATAGAGGCTGTTTTCCACAAATCTTCGAGAGTTTTTGAGAGAACACCCGAAATTTCTGCAACTGTAGGCTCTTTCTTCGATGTATTCAGATTCAACCTTATTTGATGAAGATATTTCATGACGTCCTTATAGGTTGGAAGGCACCTCTTGTCTAGATCAGCTGGAGCCCCAAATATAGGGCAACTTGAAGAAGTTCTTGTTGCTTGAGCTGGTACTGACATTGTGAAAAACACAGTAATTAATATAAAAATTAAGAAATTACTCCTAAAACGTAAAATATTCTTGCATTCTGCAGAAGTTTTGTATATTACACCAACGCATTATTATGCACTAAAATATGCAGTATATGTCCACATATGCGTGTTGTCGTGTTCCAAAGATGTAATAACAGCAAGAGCAACACAATCCACATCTTACCCGAAACGTAGCTAGCACAACACTGCGGGGAAGTGAGAGCAAGAAGGCCTGGTAGAGTGTTGTGAGTCAGTCATCACTCACTGACTCATTGCCGTATATGGCAATGACGAGCAACACACCATACCAGGCTGTGGGGAAGCTTCTAGAACCATGTGGGAATACTACATGACGTACAAAGTGAATTTATTAGCGTATAGGCTGAATATGCAAAATACGTGATTTATGCGGATTTTTCCGTATTTTGGAACGTTTGCGGTGGCAGAAGATATTATCGCAGGACAAAAATATTTAAAACTAGTCTAAAATAAACCTTTAGGATGCTTTTCCTGCGCTATTACAAGAAGGTAGAATGAAAATTAAAACTATAAGAAAATATTGAAAAAATGCATATTTTGGCGCATTTTTTGGATTTTCAACGCGCGTGCGGAAGCAGAAGATATTATTGCAGATCTTTGAGATTTTACACAATCACTTTTGACGTGGAAGAGCCACTTTTCCGCGCTATTACAAAACGAAAATCGAAAAAAGTGTAAAAACGCTCCGCCCTAATATATTTATGTTCTATGTAAACGGCTGTTATACTGGATTGGGCAAAAAAAACAAAATAAAGGGAGCCAAAAATGACAGGCAGAGATGGGCAGTAATGTATTTGATAAATACTTAAATACGTATTTAAATACTGTATGTATAAATAATTTTTTTCAGGGTATTTAAGTGCGTATTTAAATACATTATTATTGATGTATTTTGTAATTATAAATACAAATTTTCAAGTACATTTTTGCAAAAAATCATGGATTTTTTTTTCCATTATTGGGAGTACTTTAGTCTCATATTTTTGGTAAATCGAGACTTCAATTATTTTTCCTGTATCTGTTCCAAACTGTAATGTGTTTTGTTTATTATGATTTATGTAGTCCTTTCTTTCTGTTGCCTCTCTTTGAATTGCCTTTGTTGCGGATAGGAAGCCTCAAACTACTATAACAATAATAAACACTGAAATTGGAATGTATTTAGAATGTATTTAGATTGTATTTAAATATATTTTTGAAGTAACGTATTTAGTATTTAATTACATTCCAGTTTACAGTAATGTATTTGGTATTTAAATACAAATTTGCGTGGTATTTAGTATTTAGTATTTAAATACATTTTAAAGTATTTATGACCATTTCTGCGGACAGGACCTACGGCTTTACTTGGGATCCGAACCACGGGTCGTTACATTATCTGGACACAAAGGACAGTCATGCCCCAAACTAGTCCTCCGACACAAAGTCGCTTAACTTTGCTGATCTTGTCATAATCATATATATAAAATTCACCGAGAATAACCACACCAGGAATCTAAAAATGAAAACAAATAACACGGCTTTTGGGAGCTTTTAAATAAATGGACCAAAAGTATTGCCTTGATCCAAAGCGCTGAACATGTACTCGCCCACACAGAATATTGTATATATATATATATATATATATATAGTGTGTGTGTGTGTGTGTGTTGTGTGTTAAAAACTCGAGCTTCATCATCATCTTCTTTGCTATTAAACCGATTATTTAGAAAACTTTTTAAAGTTTTTGTTCGCCGTTTAATCTAATTAAGAAGAGAAGCGAAAATGTTTCAGGATTAAAGAGTGAAGAAAGCGTAGATTCATTAAACATTTACTTATTGACTAACTTAATAATGAAGATTTTTAATTAAATCTTCCACGCGTGATTTTGTGTACACAGGTTTTTTCTCATTCTTTTTTAATATTATTATATTAACGATATTATAAACCTTTTTTAATTTGAGATTTTTCAATATTAGTCAAAAGTTTTTCAAAAAAATTTGCGACTTTGCTATTAAACTTAATTACATTATTGAGAAGACTATGCGTATGGCAAGAAAATTATTTGCTTTACAACATGGGTTCTCGTGAAGTACCAATTCAAAGGGGCAGCCCTGGGTATCGAGCCGCCGCATCCTGAAAATCTCCTTAAATTTTACATGTGAATTTAGGTAATATAAGAAAACACAAAATAAAATGATTTTTTGAAAAAAATAAAAAAATAAAATCTTCGCATCCCTTACACAAATTCCACTGATTTCACATTTTCTACGAATTACAGCATCTTGAACAAATTCTTTAGTTAACTGTAAATAAGCTATAATTTCACTCGGATTTTGTATTAGTTCTATTGGGCCGCTGGGAACATGCATAGGGTCGGTCAGCTCGAAGGACACATCTGGCCTGCGAGACTCACTTTGGGAACCCCTACTTTATAAAAACCAAATATTGGGTTAAATATTTCTCGACAAGTCTAAAATAGTTAATTCATGCAACCATGTTATGACTGGGCGAACCATTTAATTTATTACCGAAAAGTAAACATCGTTAGTATATGAGCATCATCACATAGCTAAATTAAGTAAACGAATTAGTAAACAAACAGTTAATATGTATTTGGCTCGTATAATAAAGTATTTTTAGCGGTGGTGCACGTACGTATACGTACATGTAAATTATGCTATATTGTCATGTAAGCCAAACGATTTATACAGAGGGTTGACAAAAGTAAATAGACACCACGATGATTAACCTTCAGAACAAATGGCAAAGCTCATCAATGGAATGCCAGAACGTTTATCAGTTTTGCAAAATGCAAAGGGAAAAGCAACTCCATTCTAAATACAGTATAATGATTCAATGAATCTATTATTTATTGACTTTTATTATCAAATGAAAATCCATGGAAAAACCGAAGGTATCTATTTACGTTTGTCAACCATCCGTATGTCGTTGAATTTGTGTAAAAAATTTACCAATTCCATAAAAAATTCAGTATTAGTCGATTTAAATATTTATACCAAAGAAAAATTAGGCCGTTTTAAAAGACATTTTTATAATAAACAAACGACTTTCTCGAACTCCGTTTTGTTTTTCGATTTATAATTTTTTCCTCCTTAAAGATTTCAACAGCCGATTAGTTTTACATTAACTCTTTCCTCTTCTTATCGCTCTGATATATATATATATGCTAGCTATCGCCAGCTTGGCTTCGCCAAGAATCCCTCATCACCCCTCTCCCCCATCACCCCCACCCCCTTATCCCCCATTTACCCCCCACCCCTCTCCTCATTTACCCCCAAGTTGTAGAGTTTACTAGATGTTATTATGCTCAGCACTTGCTTGGGGTGGGCTGATTGTATTATATTTTAATTATTCAAATCGTTTTTTATTTTTTTATTTTTTTATTTTTTTTCGCCTACGGCGAGGGCACCTTTGGTGCCTGGGTTACCCCTTTGGGGGAGGTCATTCTCCCTCTCCACCAAAACCCCCTCACCCCCCTTTATACCACTTGGGAGATAACCCCCTTTCCCATTACCCCCACCCCTCTCCCCCATTTACCCCCACCCTTGCATTAGCTTTTAAATCAATATATGATTTCGCCTACGGTGAGGGCACCTTCGGTGCCTGGGTTGCCCCTTTGGGGGAGGTCATTCTCCCGCTCCCCCAAAATCACCTCCCCTCCCCCTTTATACCACTTGGGGATACCCCCCTCCCCATTATTCCCCACCCCTCTCCCCCATTACCCCGCACTCTTCCCCAATTACCCCAGCCCTCTACCCCACCCCTCTCCCCCATTACTCCCACCCCTCTCCCCCATTACTCCCACCCCTCTCCCCCATTTACCCCATCCCTCTCCCCCATTTACCCCCATCCCTCTCCCCCATTACCCTCCCCGTGACAGACGGACACTTTTTTGGTCACTATACCACTTGGGGGATAACCCCCCCTCCCCATTACCCCCCACCCCTCTCCCCCATTACCTCCCACTCTTCCCCAATTATCCCCACCCCTCTCCCCATTTACCCCCACCCCTCTCCCCATTACCTCCCACTCTTCCCCAATTATCCCCACCCCTCTCCCCATTTACCCCCACCCCTCTCCCCCATTACCCCCACCCCTCTCCCCCATTTACCCCATCCCTCTCCCCCGTTACCCTTCCCGGGACAACGGACACTTTTTTGGTCGCTACTCCTTTATATATATATATATATATATACACCTCATTTTTTCATTTGTTTCGTTCTGTCTCTCTCGTCTTGCGCGGAATATCTCCTATACAAGCGTCGTTCTTTACGTTATTTATACTGCGTGTTCTTTGCAGTTGAATGTGTATATATATATATGTGTGTGTGTGTGTGTGTGTGTGTGTGTGTGTGTGTTTCAATGTGTCATTCTTGAATACTCATGTGATTTTATCTGTTCAGATGACATACATAAACCAATTCATCACTGCATCCTTCTATTCTCTACTTTTTGCTAAAAAAGAACTTGTGGCGAACCACTTTTTGATTGCGCTTATTGTGCGCGATGGCTCGTTTGTTCAGAATGGCTCTGGTTATCCACTCGGAGGACATTTCAATTTTATACGTACAAATTTCTCGGCTTATTTGAAGCTCATTTTTAATTCCAAACTTTCACTGTTAATTTACCCTCAGCTTGTAAGAGAGGCCTATTGCAAGGTAGTATAAAAACAACTCAATCCCTCGGATAAAGTTTATTTCACAAAATTGAAAGATTTCAATCACAATGGGACATTAATTCAAAAGAAGTTTACAGATGTACAGATAGAATTTTTTTTGTTAAAACATAAGATTTAAATTCCAAATAAATGTTTGCAGTTATTTGGATTAAGTATCAAAGGGTTATACAGAGGGGTTTTACATGTGACTCTAGTAATAATACTTAATTCAAATTCCTTACAATAAGAATTTGCTTACAAAAAAATATGAAGAATTTGTCTTAAAAGTTCTGCGCGAATTCCGTAGAACTTTTTCGAAAAAATTCTACCAAATAAATTTTCACAAACTTTTCAAAAGTTCTGCGCAAATTCCGCCCAGCGCCACAGATTTAAAAGCTTTTTCGCAATTTACCTGTTAAGGGTTGCACTACAACTGACTCTATAACTCTAAGTTACACCTCAAGATTACAAGAACTCCTTCCCTCAGTATCTAGATGACCAATCAGAGCATTTCCATTACCTGACGTTATTCGTACATAAATTGCTAGTGCTAATCTCAACTTCATTATACTTATGCTCCGCCTTTCTTAAAGAAAAAAATAAAATTTAAATTTAAAATTTCTCGAAGATTTTTCCTCATGCGAAACCAAAGAATAAACAAAAGCAAACTTTTACAGGCTCCAAAATGAAAAAAGAAAAATCTTGAAGCTAGGTTTCTTTCCCCTCAACAGATTAATTGCCTGACCGTAAATCTGTGGCTGGGATGTTAAAAAAAAAGTTCGTTTTATTGATAACGCACTCAGCCCTTCAGCCTGACCTCGGGTATCGGATTACTTCACTTTTCTGTCTTCCTTTTAAAGATTTAATTTTTACGTGAAATTAAAACTCTTTCAAATTCAGTTCCTTCTTGCTTTCTGTTGCGTATGACTCCTCATCGTTATGACTATTTTTTTTATATTTATTTCAATACACAAATTTGTCGTTATGACAAACTTCATTATATTTTCTGCATTTTGTGTCCTCATTTTTTACGACCTCACTTCATTTTTCCTTCATTACCATTTTTATCTGCATCTTATTACTGTATTCTTATTCTTATTCTATCTTTTATTCTTTTGCATATTTTTACTTCAACGTCTTAGAAAAATGAAAAAATCTTAAATCAGAAGAGATATGGAAGCTGAACTGCTGCTTGAGATCACTTTTAAACTGTTAAAAATCCCAACAGATTTTACATTTTATGGGCTAACCACGGGGATCCATATGAATATGACATGCTTATTTAGAGGATCTCTTTTCTCTTGAACGCCAGATATATATATATATATATATATATATATATATATATATATATATATGTGTGTGTGTGTGTGTGTGTGTGTGTATATATATATATATATATTATATATATATATATTGGTCTCTCTCTCTCTCTCTCTCTCTCTCTCTCTCTCTCTCTCCTCTATTATGCCTTACTGTATTCATGTTATTTAAATAGTTCATTATCTATTTAATTACATTTACTGATCCATACTGTTGTGTGAGGATAATAAATAACATCATAAAATATGAATTAAGGGCAAGGGACTGAAATACATTTCCTGACCTTTGATTTTTTATACCGAAACATTACACTTTAGGTAAACAGTAGGAGAAAGATTACATATTACACTATATAATGCATAATATATTGCATATGTGTGCATATGTGTGCATATAACTAATAGTGTTGATCATTTTACAGATGGAACCTCTGAGGGGACAACGTATGTTATTCATGTCGGTACTAATAACGTTTTAAATTCTAGATCGGAAGAGCTGCTGGCTAGGTACAGGGACTTACTAGAGCGACTAAAGAAAAAAACTAATAAGATTGTTTTAACAGGTATACTTCCTCGAATTATCCAAAGTAGCGATTTCTACAGCAAGGCGACCTATATCAACAATAACGTAAAGTCTCTGCCAACGGGAAGGAGTGCATTTTGCGAATTTTTGGAACAGTTTCTAGGACAGGAGGGACTTGTTACTCGGAGATGGACTTCATCTTAATGGCGTTGGAGCTGCACGTTTAGGAAGACTATTTCATAATACTGTCTCTTCTTTTCAGGCTGCCGTAACTCGAACGGTTCCGACGTAATTTCCTCAAATTTCCCCTGCGCTCGCGAAGGTGTCGCAATTACAAACAATTTGAAGGTTCTATCCTTAAATGCTCGTAGCCTACGAAATAAAATAAACAATTTTTTTTCTTTAATTGCTTGTAAAGACTATGATTTAATTGCGATAAATGAATCGTGGCTTAGCACTGAAACACGTGACTTTGTAGTGGAGTATCAAATTAGAGGTTATAGACTTTTTGTTAAAATCAGAATAGGTAGGCGAGGAGGCGGTGTTATGATGTATATCAAAGATAATATTGTGAACGTTATAGAAGTAAAGCACAGAATTCCAGAACCGATAGATTCGACTATAGCAGAACTTAAATTCAATGATTTCAAACTTGTTGTTGCGGTTATATATAGGTCCCCTAATCAAACAGCTGATATGGACGAAGCGTTATATCGTGAACTAAAGAGAATAATAGGTAGTGAGCAGGCCTTAGTTATAGGTGACTTTAATTGCGCCAACGTGAATTACGATACAATGCAGGGAGACGCGGAAGGTAATCGTTTAGTTAATTTTATCGAGGATAGCTTTCTTATTCAAAAGGTTGGGAAACCTACGAGGTTGAACAGTATTTTAGATTTAGTAATAACTACGGATGATAGCCTAATTACGGATCTTCAAGTAATAGAACCGTTAAGCAATAGCGATCACAATATGGTAGAGTTTGTCCTCTCAGTAAGTCACTCGAAACCAGCTAACTCGACTAAAATTCCTAACTTCCAGCACGCAGACTTTTGTAAATTTAGAAATGAATTGTCACACGTCAATTGGGAAAACGTAATTAATGGGGATCTCCAACGCAAAACTAATGTGGGAATCGTTTGAAACAGTACTTAGGACTAAATGAGGAATGTGTACCATACAAAATTAAGCGTGCGAAAGTAAACAACAAGCCCTTATGGTGTACTTCTAGAGTAGGAGATATTATAAAGAGTAGAGATAGGGCTTATAGGCTACATAACTGCGATAAAGACAATTTATGGTTACGAAACAACTACATATCTCTAAGGTGTGAAGCGAAAAGTGTATTAAAAAAGTCCAAGCGTGAATTTGAAATCTCCATCGTTCGTGACGGCAAAGAAAACCCCAAGCGATTCTTTCAATACGTCAACAGGAATCCAGTAAAAAGTCTCTTGGGGCCGTTGAAAACTTTTAACGGAGAGCTAGTTTCTGAAAACAAGCAAATGGCTACCTTGCTAAATGAATGTTTTACGTCAGTTTTTACTATAGAAGATGTAACGAATATCCCTACGGTCATAGAGATAATACCATTTGATAATGATAATATTTTGGATAATATTTTGTTAGTGAAAGGGAGGTAATGCCTATATTTATAAAATGAAAATGCGTAAATCAACGGGGCCGGATTCCATATATCCCATACAACTAAAAGAATTAAAAGAAAGCATTGTTGTGCCGCTAACAAAGATTTTTAATGCGTCTATTTCTGAGGGGTGCGTACCACATAATTTCAAGTTAGCAAATGTAACACCTATCTTTAAGAAAGGCGATAAAGGTGCGGCGGGAAATTATAGGCGAATCAGTTTAACGTCTGTTGTAGGTAAGCTACTGGAATCAATAATTAGGGATCGTATAGTCGAACACTTAGAATTGCATCACTTGGTTAGAAATACGCAGCACGATTTTTGGCGAAACAAATCTTGCTTAACTAATCTTTTAGAATTTTTTCAAAGCGTGGTTGAAGTTTACGATAGTCATCGGGCGGTAGATGTAGTGTATTTAGATTTTCAAAAAGCGTACCGCACCAAAGACTCATTGAAAAAAACTAAGGCTCATGGAATCAGGGGTGCAGTAATAAACTGGATAGAAGAGTGGTTGCAAGGTAGGAAACAGAGGGTGGTCGTTGATGGAGCTGAGTCGTCTTGGGCTAATGTAGCGAGCGGCGTTCCGCAGGGTTCTGTATTGGGCACCTTGCTTTCCCTTATATGTATTAATGATTTAGATGTCGGCCTAGTCAGTGCAGTTTCAAAGTTTGCGGATGACACGAAGTTGGGTGGTAGGGCGATTAATGACGAAGATAGAGGTAAAATCAGGAAGATCTGAATAAAATCATTGATTGGTCAGTCACATGGCAAATGATATTTAACGTCGATAAGTGCAAAATTTTACATATAGGTTCGCGTAACGGTAATTTTGCGTATAGTATGTCAGGGAAGGAGTTAGCAAGCGTAGAGCAGGAAAAAGATTCAGGAGTTATAGTCACTGGTGATTTAAAATTAGCGAAACAGAGTACAGCAGCGGTCAATAAAGCGAACAAAGTGCTAGGTTTTATGGCTCGGAATTTTGCGTACAAATCGCGCGATATTATTGTTCCTCTTTATAAATCATTAGTTAGACCCCATTTGGAGTACGCGAACCAATTTTGGAATCTGCATATGCGAAAAGATATAGACAAAATCGAAAGAGTTAAAAAACGAGCAACTAAGATGATTCCGTCGCTTAGGTCGGAGTCGTACGAGGATAGGCTTAAGGAGTTAAAATTGACTTCACTCGAGAATAAGAGGCTAAGGGGTGATCTAATCCAGGTTTCCAAATTATGAATGGGTTCGATAACGTAAATAGAGATAGCTTTTTCGAAATATCTTAATATAATAGGACTAGAAATTATGGGTGTAAGTTAACAAGTAGAAGGTTCGAGACAGCAGTTGCCAAAAATTTTTTCGCATAGAATAGTAAATAGGTGGAATAGTTTACCGGTAGAAGTAATTAGTAGCACGTCTATAAACATGTTTAAAAATCGATTAGACGCATATGTTGATAGATTGGGTATAGTTTAAGGTGGTAAAATTAAGGCTTTGTGGTTCGGAACCCACGTAAAATTGTGGGTCCTTTCCGCCACCACGGAGGACATGCATAATACACAATTACGAATAGTTAGGTAGACCAGCCATAAGTGGATCCTAGGGTCTTTCTTGGTCTGAAACATTATAACATATATACAATACCTACGAAAAAGTTTTGGACCCCAAACATTAATTAACTATAACATTGGTTGGAAACAATTCATTTGATCTTGTGTTGAATTCGAGCAAAGTGCTAAAACATCGGTAGTTTTTTCCTACAAATTTGTATGCTCCTCCCACAATCCTTTAATGTTTAATTTTTACTCTTATTTCTCCGTTCATTGTGTATATATATATTTTTTTTTTCTGTAATTTATATATAGGCTGTAACTCTTTATGTACTTCAGTGTTCCTGATGATGTCATTAGACGAAAGCGCTTGAGAACCATTTTGTGTTTCCTTTCCTTCGTGGTTTTATTCATCATATATATATATATATATTAGTGGTGGACCGGATATCCGCATCCGTACTTCTGACTGCGGATGTTATGTGGATATTACCTCTAATAAATTATGCAATTTACAATTAAATTAGCTTATAAAGTAGCTTTTATAAGGCCCAATCATGCACATTTCATGTAAAATATTAATTATTAATGAACAAACAAATATATAAACCTCAAAATATAAATACGTGGTAACACAGAAAATTGAATGAAACTTGTTTCATTGAATTTTCTGTGGCTGAAACTCTTGAGAAAGTTATTATTTTTATCATAATGAAAACATTAATATTAATTTTAATTCTTATGCATTGCCTGCCATAATAGTAATATCACAAAATTTGAAAAATTATGTCATATATTCATAATTCTATGTTATATTGATAGATTAACTAAATATCCGCATCCGCATCAGCGGATATTGAAAAACTGACATCCGGTCCACCACTAATATATATATGGAATATCATGCATGAACACGCACGAGTTTGCATATATATATATATATATATATATATATATATATATATATATCAAAGCTATTGACTTCTCCTTAGGGAAACGGAGCTTACAGATGAAAAGAAGGACCAACACAACAGCAAACATTTTCGTTTATTTTTTTTATACTTCAGACGTTTCGACAAATCTTTTGTCATCATCAGTGAATTATAAGTCTTTAAACCTTAAAACAAAAAGAATAATAAAAATTACATCAATACGAAAGAAAATTAAAATCATTAAAATTTTAATGATTTTAATTTTCTTTCGTATTGATGTAATTTTTATTATTCTTATTTTTGTTTTAAGGTTTTAGACTTATAATTATAATTCACTGATGATGACAAAAGATTTGTCGAAACGTCTGAAGTAAAAAAATAAACGCAAATGTTTGCTGTTGTGTTGGTCCTTCTTTTCATCATTCATATATATATATTATATATATTATATATAATATATTTTTTTTTTATTTATTTGTGTGTGTGTGTGTGTGTGTGTGTGTGTGTGTGTGTGGTGTTTATTTGCCTAAATTATGATTATATTCTTATAAAGATTACACTTAATAAGATCAATGTCAGATTAACATAAAACATTCGACTATACAGTTGTATGCATGTACTTATTTGAAAGGAATTCTTTATTCGTAAAGATATGTAATGTGCAATTTTGTTTATAACGTCTTAATGTGTATAGTAAAATGCAAGTCATCTTTAACATTGAAAGTATTGGAAAATCGCAGTTTTTCCCAATAGCAATATTAACATATTTTCTCGATCTACAGTATTTAATTCACTTTACTTGAATTCAAACGCTTTACCATTTTTATAAATTCAATAACTTTAAAATTGCGCATCGGAAAATCCCGGGGCCCTAATTTGACCGTTTATTGGCTTTTATTTCCCGCTTGGTTTTTCAGATATTAAATAAAAATAAATAATAAAATTGGGACGATAAGTTAATTGATAAAAATTGTACGCGAGTTACTGTATTGCATTCAATATTATTGGAAGCAACTCTTGTGCCATATACGAAGGTTTGATCAAAGTAAATAGACATCTTCGGTTTTTCCATAGTTTTTGACTCGATAATAAAAGTGAATAAATAATAACAAGTTTATTGAATAAATATATTTAGAATCCCGTTGCTTTCCCCGTTGCATTATGTAAAGCTCACATACGTTCTGACGTTCCATTGATAAGCTTTGCCATTTGTTCTTAAGGACAATCATCGTGGTGTCTATTTACTTTTGTAACCCTCTATATACTATACTTCTAAAATACAAATATGTACTTGTATCAGACATGGTCAATTACTGGGTTTCTATTACAATTACTATTACTATTATTTTAATTTTTATCTATTACTATTACTATTACTTGGTCATCTATTACTATTATTATTACTATTACTTTTGTATGTGGGGTACTTCACTCATTTGAAAAGGATCTTTATGTCTATTTAAATGCAATTAGAAGCAGTGTATTAACAAACAAACAAACAAACAAAAACTTTATTTCAGACTCAACAGGTGCAAATATTATACAAGAGGTCCATAGAAGATTAAGAGATAGTCGTTTGGAGGGAGCACTGACTAAGTAGGCCAGTGAATCACTGTGCATAATGAACATACAAATACAATGATCCATCCATGAGGTGGTGTGCCAACTATCAGTAACATAAGTAAAGCAATCACCAGGAAGATTACACATGGATGAAAGGGTCAAGTTATTATCTTTACAGGAGGTTTTTAAGTGGTTGCTAAACAAAGAATTATCATTAAGCACATTAGCATTAAAGTCACCAATAATAGCTACACATGTCGTATCCAACTCATTAATAATACTGCTGACCTGCCCCAATTTAATGAGGTAATCTTCTTCATTATTAACTGCCTGAAAAGGCATATAGATACACAGAATTACAAATTTTTTATTGTCTACACAAATTTCTATTCCAGTTAGCCAATTCAAACCAAGTTTTAATTCACTAATATATTTCCCATACCCCAACCTCCATAGAATAGCTACCCCACCAGGTGGGTGGCCTGCAAGGAGACCATCTTGTTTATCTCTGGTGGCCTCCCCTATCCCATGAAAGTTACTGGACAGGCTATTCAGGTCCTTTAAGTCCTGTTTACATAGCCATGTTTCCTGCAGACAGAGAATATCAGCATCCTCTAACAGCTTATCAATTATGACCCGCCTGTGTTTGCTGTTATTGCCTAAGCTTAGGCCTCTATAGTTATAAGAGATTACCTTGAATGTTGGAATTAGGAAGATGCAGGAGTTCTGCCAGCCATCTCTACATGTTGAATTCCACTTATACCAGGCACAGCAGTTACAGCATTAGACCCAGCTGGATTTTCCTCCACAGTACGACGCATGATGTCTCTATAATTACCCTCTCCAGCACTTGCGAGAGGGGCTGCAGGTGTTTATCTTCCCTTCTTTTCATAGAACCGCCGTACATATACCCGTTCCTGCCATACTGCTGAATTCATAAATACCCCTGGACCATCACAGACTGCTGTAACTTGAAAGGAACTGTATGTAGTCCATCTGGAGTCAATTTTCCTACATGTAACCTGAAGGTTCACGTTATCTTCCACAAATGCCTGCAGCTCCTCGGCCGTAAGATCAGGTCGACATCTCGAGACGAAAATGTTTGCGGTCTTTGTTGGTACAGCCTTCATACGATCTGTTTTGGCAGCCCCTATGATACCCCGCCATTCTCTGCCAGCCTTTGCCACAGGCTGACTCCCTCTAGCCGGTGCATGAGTGGGACCAGACCCCCTTGAGGGACCACCACCATTAACTACTGCAGTGGTTGCAGTTCTCGGAGTGGTCGCTCGCTTCCGGCCCCTCCTTACCACCATTGTCTAAGATGCTTCCTCATCATGACCCCTGACTGCATTCCCAGCATCTCAATTCACCAAGGCCCTTGGGGGGGGGGTACCCTGTGTAAGATGGTATTGAGCTGGCGATGTAGCAGTGTCTGGATTCAGGGATTCAGGATAAGACTGAGAAGCAGAGGACTTTGCACTCATGGATTCAGGATGAGGCTGAGAGGCAGAAGGCTCTGCACTCATGGATCCAGAATGAGGCTGAGAGGAAGAGGGCTCTACACTCATGGATCCAGGCTGAAGCTTAAAGGCAGAGGGCTCTGCACTCATGGATCCAGGATGAGGATGAGCGGCAGCCAAATAACAAATATTTGTTTCAACTAAATCATTACAATTTCAGAGACTGTAGGTCTTGATAAATTTAACTTTATTGAAGGAAAAATTTGCCAGAATATTAGTTCACATGCATGTTTATTTTAGAGTAGATTCAGTTCATTTTTTTCAGTTCTTTGTTCATACAATATGTCCATTGCCACTGTAATAGAAAAGTAATAGGCTATTATCTATTACTTTTCCTTCTATTACTATTACTATTACTATTACAGCCAAAAAATTATGATCTATTACTATTACTATTACTATTACTATAAAAATCCTGTAATAGTCTATTACTATTACCTATTACTATTACCCCATGTCTGACTTGTATACGATGCATCTTATATACAATTAATATTTATATATTAGTACAGTAAAAACAATTAACTTCCTGCTTAAAATCAATTTCGTTTTGACTAAAAAAAAAAAAATTAGTTCGTCTAAAAAAAAAGATACCAAACTACAACTTCCTGTGACATAAAAAGAAGAGACTCTCTCTTTCTATACAGAGCAAGGACAAAAGTTTACATTATCCCCGAGTCAAACATGAATGTGATAAGGAATAATAAACCCTGTCAAAGATGCTATACAGAATGTTTTTCCACACCATTAACTTTAAAACTTTTAGGGCATATGGCAAGACTGATAAATGTTTTCGAATTAAGTGACTGCTTAAAAGTTCGAGCTCCTCGCATTGAATATTGAGTTCGTTTGTTAGATCGGATGTGCCATAAGAGCGATATGGGTGGCAAACATTTTAAATGCTGAACATCATCCACTGTGGCATCCAATTTATAGATGTATCATCTTAATAATAATAATAATAATAATAACAATAATAATAATAATAATAATAATAATAATAAGATTCAAGCTTGATTTCCAGTGTTTTCTGTACTGAACGCACAGCTGTTAATGAGGTGTTTGTACAACAGGTTTGGAGGAATGTGCTGCGTATCATTACGTTCACTAACATATAATTTGAATCTTTTTAATGTGTTAAATGGCAGAGAAAGTCTTACTTACTTCTGAGTCTTGAAGTAGGGAATGCATATAAATTTAAAATTACGTCTGAACCTTTGTTTCCTATTCCTTTACTTCAATTTTAAAAAATAAATAATAATAATAATAATAATTCCAGTTGTTTAACCTCCTGTGTAACAGCAAATGTCAAGTGACGGAGGGGAACTACAAATTACGTGGAATCCGAACCACGGAGCGCTACATCATCTGAACGCAGAGAGCGGTCACCCATCCAACTACTGATCAGATCCAACGTTGCTTAACTTAGCTGATCTAACGGGAAGAGGCGTTGTAACGTGGCCACGGCGTAGCCCTTAATTCAGTTAGAATCCTATTTCAATTACTTTACAATGAAACAATAAATATAATTAGAGTTATTACGCGCACTTAATTAAGTATTCCAGTAATATAATTAATGGATTTATTTGCACACTTATGAAACTACATAAATAGACGTGTCTTCCGCAGTTGACAGACTCTCGTCAACCTGCATAATTTGTATACGGGTGGCCCCCATTGTGAAAGAAAAGTTGTGCAATTTCTGAAGTTACTCGTATTCTTCGAAACTTCATTTTAACAAATATTTTAAAACAATTAAGAAACAATTTAACTCTTTCGTTCACGAATACTTTTTCTTTAAACCAAAAAGTATAGGATTTATTCTTATTCAAAACCAAATATTTTAGTAACTAGTCACTTATATTACAAATATTTTTTGTTCCATTTCTGACAATAAAACTATTTTTGATTCCTTTTCTAACAAGAAAATTATTTCTAACTATTTCTAACAAGAAACTATTTCTAACGAGAAATTATTTCTAACAAGAAAACTATTTTGGACTCTATTTCTGACAAGAAGACAACAAAACTATTTTGGGTTCCTTTTCTGACAACAAACACTATTTTGGGTTCATTTTCTGACAACAAAAACTATTTTGGGTTCCTTTTCTGACAACAAAACTATTTTGGGTTCCTTTTCTGACAACAAAGCTATTTTCGTTCCTTTTCCGACAACAAAACTATTTTGGGTTCTTTTTCTGGCAGCAAAACTATTTTCGGTTCCTTTTCTGACAACAAAAACTATTTTGGGTTCCTTTTCTGACAACAAAAACTATTTTGGGTTCCTTTTCTGACAACAAAACTATTTTGGGTTCCTTTTCTGACAAAACTAAGCCATTTTTTAACATCAAAAAACATTTGCGGCAAGTTGTGTTTTAGTACAATAGATATTATTATTTCTTATGAGACTTGAGTGTTCCACTTTGACTGAAAGGGTTAATCAATTCTTGCAATCTAAATGCCAAAAGAAAAGAGGGAACGTAGAAATTATTGTTGGGGAATAAACAGGCTTTATATATATATATATATATATATATACTATGCCGAGAACCGAAACTAATCCATGGAACCCCCAATGAGGTATAGCCTAAATGCTCGATGGTATGTCAACTTCCTTTTTTTTCATGTTTAATGAGTAAAAATGAATAGAGTTAATTTACAGTTTACATTTTTCAAACTCTTATATTGTTCTGCGTATTTTTCTCCTCCCGATTTCACTATCTTTCGGCGTTGTTACGATTTACGATCAAGGACGTCTCTCCTCAGTGGTTCTACGGATTCTTTATGCTCCCATTAATTAATAAAAAAAAATTATCAATAATACAAGAAAAATAACCAACAGCAGACTTTTGACATATTCTCACCCCTTTTCTGTCGAACTCTCTAACGCAAAGGTTAATCGATATTTTCAATCTTTCATCTACTCAACCGGTCAACTCTGGAACAACCTTCCTCAATCCATCTTTCCTCATGTCTGTGACCTCCAATCTTTCAAACGCAAAGTATCCAGGCATCTCGGAAACTCTGGGTCTTGATTTCGGCTCTCTTCTTCTCCTTCTATGGTGGGGTTAGGGTGTTTTTGCGAGCATTCGCCCTTAGCCCTTCCTTCCTGCATTAAAAAAACTGATCTCAAAGGAGATGGTATTAGAAAATACGGTTATTTTTAACTTAAGAAACGGAACTTTCTCTACCTCCTTTTACATCTAATTATATATCCCAGAATTAAAAAAAAAATAATTGTATATACTTTTTCCGTTAACCAAGGACAACTTTCGGCGGGTTATACTTTTACTCAGCTAATAAATATCAATTATAATGACATTTCCAACAATAACTGTTTCGTCTCAGATCTTGTGATTAACTAATGAGTTTCATAGAAAAATAATTAAGTTACTGCAATCCAGGAAAAAAATTATTATTAAAAAAATTCGATTTTTAAAGTTTAAATTACGATTATTTCAGGGTGACGAAGTACCAAGTCTTGTATGCAAAAGCATTTGTCGCGATCGTCCGTTTATAACTATACACAGAAATAAACGAGAAGCATATCCGAGTATAATTTCAATAATTAAATATATTTCCCTTTGAAGTTCACCTTTCTGAAGCAATTCCATTCATAAAATTTATAACATGTTAATATGGCCATCGTGTTTCTATCCTCTTCTGTGCGGAAACACCCCTCACATAAGGACAAAGGCTCATCAAACAACTTCAAATGGATTCTAATGAGGAAAGCGGCTTATCAAAGTTTGAAACAAAAAAAAGAAAGTTTTCCTAATAAACGTTCCATCTTCGTCAAAGTCGAGCACACGCGCACACACACACACACACACACACACACACACACACACACACACACACACGGTGGCACACGCGAGAGAGCTTCTCAGTCTCGTATTCGTATTTGGAATCTGAGACGGACTGTAAAGGGCGGATTTAATCGCTAATACAATACGGTTCTTCCAGCCAAACTCTTGTCATTTGGCGGTTTTTAGACCGTTCTTTAACTCGTTCTCAACTTATGTTGTAAATCTGTTGAGTTTCGCGTTCTTTTATGGCTTTGTTTATTTATCTTGTCAAGTTCTACTTCTGGATTTACTTATTCTTTAAAGTTTCTATACAAAACCACTTTGTTTTTTCTTCGTGTTTATAACTCTTTGTTTGGAAATTTTATTCTCTCTCTCTCTCTCTCTCTCTCTCTCTCTATATTATATATATATATATATATATATATAGTGGTTAAGACGCTGGGCTGCTGGTGGGGCGTGGTTCGGATTCCACGTTAAACTGTAGGTCTAAGGTGGAGTGAAAAGCTTGACCTTCGTCAGAATAAACAATTCGGGCGGAAGCTAACCAAAGGTTATATATATAGTATGTGAACTGTCATTGTATTAATATTTGTCATATGGACTATAGACTGCCAATAAACCTTTTAATTTTCATTTTCATATATATATATGTGTGTGTGTGTGTGTGTGTGTGTGTGTGTGTGTGTGTCCGATGGAACTATTTGAAAGCATTAAAAGTAATAATTAACTTTTTGTTTTACTTTTATCCCTTTCAAACGCTTTGCCTATCTCATTTTATGAAAGACTTTAAAAGTGTTTTTTAATTATAATCATACGTGCATACGTATACCGATACTTATTCACACAAACACCGATGATCAGCACCACTCGTCTATAAAATGAAGGTTGTGGAATTAATAGGAAAAATATCGAGTAAAAAACAAAGAACATACAAAAAAAACCGGTACAGAATGTAACAAATGTCCCTGAACATAAATATATAAAATGGCACAACTTCGGGAAAAACACTTTACTTTCCGAGAAAACGCATAAATACATACATACATACATACGTAAACACACATACACACACATATGTGCAGACCTTCGCATAAACGAGATACCGGCTTTTTGAATCATTATGGGTCCCCTATCTTCAAAATTAATTAACCAAACCTAATTTAACCGAACCTAACCTTAGTGCCATCGGGTCGAGAATGGCGTGATAATTGTTCCGGACGAAACTGAGGGCTCGAAGGGTGGTTTCTATTCGTCATTAAATAGTGAGAAACTCGTCCACCTAACTTAATCTAACCAAACCTTAACTAACGTAAATTAACCTAATCAGGATCAACATACCTTTTTTTCGGCACTGAAAAACGTTTTGTGGATTTTTTATATAATATTTTTTAATGTTCCAAAAACGGTTTGTTTTAATGTACCACAAGCCTTACCTCACAAAAAACAATTACCCAACTTCATCGGTGAGTTACACTTGACCTCATTTATGCCTAGTTACGGTGCGGGCGAGCGCGCGCACACACACACACACACACTATATATATATATATTCCTACTTATCGACATGTCTGAGTGACAGTATATTAACAACTCTAGCAAAAGGGTAGACTATGTAAAGCCATAATAGAGAGTATTATCATAAATGCTAAGAATTCTAAGTCATGTCGGCTATTAAGCCTAGCTTAGATGTTGCTTTATTATTACTGACCCACTTCGGAAGAATTTGTAGGTTTCTGCAAGCGCTCTTATATACTCGTACAAATTGAGCCAGAGAATAGTTTGTACGATTCTTTGGAAGATTCTTTGGAACTATCATCTGATAAACTGTTGAGGCACTTTGCATGAGTAGAAAATGACAACGCAGATTAGGTGCGCGAAGAAAGCGCAAAGCGGTACACTGGTATACTCTTATAACCTAATACTGTACATATATCAGATTCATTGGAGTTTTATGGGGAGTAAAAATGTAATTTAAGTTTATGGAATGAAACGGTGGGCACAACATATTTTTACGAGTAACGTTTCTCCTCAAATGATTTTTATTGGAAATGCAGAAGATGGCTACAGACCTACAAATAATTTTATTAAGAGGATGGGAGATGATGTTAATTTCATTCGATTACTTCCCGCTTGGCAATATTTCTATTCCCACTCGGAGTCCGACAATGAGGTTACTCGAAGTGGGAACTCCACCTTTGGAATTAAAAAAGGGTCCTGATCCGGGAAAGAGTGAAAACGAAGGTGTGACGCAATTGCCCCTCCGCGTTTAGATGATGTAGTGACCCGTTTTGTAACCTTATACGTAAGTAATTATTGCCACGAAATGTAACTTTCATTACCTCATACCTGCCATTGCCCAAGATGTAGTATTTAAAATTGTGTCCTTCATACTGCAAAATTTATTTCAATTCTCTCTCTACTGTCTTTTGAATAATAAAGAATTTGAATTGAGAGCTTGAAGGACATTTTCTATGAAAATTTTTAACTTATAGTGTAAATCCTGCAGCAGAAATGAGAATGGATCAATTTGAGAATTACCTCTTTGGGTTTACCATTTTTATATTTCTCATTCTTGGACGAAAACTGAAATAAGAATTACCAAGACTGATAAAATAGACAGATTGCACTCTTATTATTCTCAGCATCTAATAATTGATTTACATATATGTGGTTCATTTTATATAATATATTACTAAAAAATAAAATTGTATATTTCTCTTTGTTTTAATATAAAACTGTACACGTTTATGAAACACGTTATAAATATTTATAAAGGCTTTTATACAGGAAATGTGCATTGCGATTTAATTAATATAATTGTTATAATATATATATATATATATATTATATAAAACTCTTTAATATATATATATATATATATATATATAGATATATATACTGTATGTATATATATATATATATATATAATATATATATATATATATATATATATATATATATATATATATATATATATATATACTGTATATATATATATATATATATATATATATATATATATATATATATATAATATATATATATATATATATACTGTATGTATATATATATATATAATGTATATATATACTGTATATATATATCTTTCACAAAACCTTTAATGTACCGATGGAACCCAACTTCCGTGCACTCTACCGTACTTCTTCGCAATCCTTAAATTATAACGACGAAAAGGTCCTGGGATCGAGTTTCTATTCGTGTTTGCTTCTCTCTGGACCTCTTTTTGTTTTTGTCAACTGCAAAAACGTTGAAACGATATAAAACGTTGGATAAATCTGGTCACAGAATATTAGAACGCCATTTTTTGTTTTTAGGAAATGTATTTATTACGATTATTATTACTCTATTGCAATTTGTCTCCTTCTTATAAGAGGAAAAATACAAGAGTTTTTGCACTCACTGAATTATTGCATTTAATCCATTTATTTAAGCTTTTGAAATTATTTAAAATAGATTTCACATACCCCCTCCCCACACACACGTGCGCATCTCCGCAAAAGTGAGGTACCGACTGTTTTTATTAAATCCATATATCTAAAACATTAATTTACCTAACCTAATTTAACTTAACCTTATCTTATTGCCATCGAACCATGAAGTGTCTGGGGTGCGGTTGAAGGATCGAAAGGTAGTTTCTGTTTAGCTATTAAATAGTGAGGTACTCGCTAATCTATCTTAACCTAACCTAATGTAGCGTGACCTAACCTAATGTAGCGTGACCTAACCTACTCAGAGCCATCGTATCTTATTTTCGACAGTAAAATATTTTTACATTTTTGTAGAAATTTTTTAATATTCCGAGGTACCAAGTGTTGCCTTAAAAAAAATTACCCCATTACATTATGCGCCTCGTTGGTGTAGTGGTTAACATTGCTACTACGAATCCACCGGCCCCGTGTTCGATACCCGGTGACGACAGTCGGCGCGCAGCAAACCCAGCTGTTCATCCTTCTATACAATAAAAATTGGTTGGTACCTGTGTAGCCTAGTGGTTAAGACGCTGGGATGCTTATCGGGAGGTCATGAGATCCAGTCCCTGTGAGGACCTTGTAATTTCTGACCACCCGTGGTAGGTCGTGGTTCGGATTCCACGTTAAGCTGTAGATCCAAGGTGGAGCAACAAACTTCACCTCATCAGAATGAGCAATTCGAGAGGAAGCAAAACCAAGGTTAACCAAGGTTTAACATCCGTGAATTATCACACACTCGACCTCACTTATACCCAGTTGCTTACGCACACACAAAGCGTTACATGGGATATCACACATTCTATTCCATAATTTTTAACCGTAAATTTGTATACCTAAAATCGAAATTTTAACTGCGCATAAAGACGTTTCGTCCTTTTTGACTTCAAAAAGATGAAATTTAAAAACAGTAAAAAATTCGCAACTATTCAGTAAACGCATTCAATAAATTCTTGAAATAACTGATCAAATATTTATCAAAGAAACCTAAAAGTTTTTTAAAACTCAAATGAGATTCTTCTTCCCCGTCTTTATATTTGATATCCGGAATTAGAAACCGATTTCAATCTTGCAAGACGAAGATTATTAAATTTTACTGTGCAACAGCGGATTTAAATTAGAGTCTAGAATAATCGAATAGAAAATGGTATAAAATGAATTTCCCAATAAAAACTATTCAGGTCCAGAATGAAATTCCTTCTTAGAATGTTTTTAGACCATAGGAGAGAGAAGAGAGAAAAACAGAGAGGGGAGTTAGAGCGACAATAGATGTATCTTTAACGGGATTCACGTTTCCATAGCGACCTAAATGGTTGGGTATATTGAGATATAATTGTCCGTTCTGTTTATTTCATTTAAATAGCATTTTTAAATCGTTATTAAAGACAAAAAAATTACACCAAGCTGTGAGATATGATTTAATTGACATTTTTTTAATGAAATTTTTGCGTTTTGATTGGACGAAAAGAACCTTTGTCAAGGCAACGGTAGGTGTTAAATGTTTTTAATCCATCTGTTATTCTCTGTGTAAAGTTTATTGAACGATGGTCGGAACTACTTTAATGGGAAAAACAAGCAATATTTCTTTCGCAAATTGGATTCTCGAAATGGAGCAAGGTGCAGTGAAAAATAATGGACAACGTAAACTTTGTTTGAAATTATCTTTTCCTAATTTTCTTTCTACCTTATATATATATATATATATATATATATATATATATATATATATATATATATATATATTTCTACGTCGGAAGATTTTATTTATCTGGATAATGCAAAGTCAACCTTGCAGGTATTTGCAGGATTTTAATCTCATTTTTTTAACAGTACATTTTTTTTTTAATTCGTTTATTTCTGAGTTTGAAGAAGATTAAAAAAGTATTTAGAATTTTATTATTTTTAACTAGAAACTCTTTTATGTGCGTGTTTATCGGAGGAGGGGCGGGGGTTGCCAAAGCAGGTTTTCAATCCCCAAATAAGCATGGAGATACTGATAAAGAAAAGAAGAAGATATAAAGTGTAGTTTTAAGGGCTATTTCTCTAAGGCTTCGCAACAAATGCGTGGAACTTTGAATTTTTAACAATTTAAATGGATTTTTCGTTTTTTACCTCTTCTTTGTGTGAATTAAAATTTAAATCGATAAATAATTACCCCTTTTTTTAAGGTAAAATAAACCACCTTTTTTTTTTTAAATTTCAGTTCTTGTTCTTCAATTCTTTTTTTTTCCCTAAAAATAACGAAAGAATTAATACCTTACATTCAGTTTCTGTATCGTTCAAAAGACAGTACAAAGAGAATAGACATATGAGTACTTTGTTTTTTAAGGACATATAATTAGGGTATGGTTCTGATTAATCATTGTTTCGAATTTAATCATAATTAATCAAAAAATGTTTTTAGAAAATAATGGGAAATGATTAATTTTCCTCATAATTTTTGTATCATTTTACCTTAAATTTTGTAATGTATCGTTTGAATTTGGCACCTTTTTGCGTGTATAAACTGTCTAATCTGCCCATGCCTGATTTCTTGAACTAAAGCAAACTAAATGGGTGCTACTGTAGTATGCGGTCTACCTACGATTCGGCGGTCTACCTTTTAATTATAGCTTCTTATCTTCTTATTATTTTATTATTAGGTTAATTGTACGCCCTTGACGATTGGTTAGGTTAAGTCGTGATATTTTCGTTAAAACTAACGAAAATATCACGACTTAACCTAACCAATCATCAAGGGCGTACTGTAGTATGCGGTCTACCGTTAAGTATGCGATAGTAGTATGTTTAACTTCTTTAATAATTCCTTAATTGTGTAAATTAAATTATAATTCCTTTCAATTCATTTTCAATTCCTTTTAAATATTTTGAACGGTAGACCGCATACTACAGTAGAAACTTAACGGTAGACCGCATACTACAGTAGCACCACTAAATGTTTGAGCAAACTATTTTCTTCGGTCTTATCTCACGCAACAGAAACAATAAAGCTCTCTCTTACTCTTTTCAGAAGTATTTAATTTTTAACAATTTTAATCAGTTAATTATTGATTAATTAGAAAGTTTCATCATTCATCACTTTTTCCTAAAAATGATTAATTAACCATACCCTACATAGAATAGATATAGGGATTACCAAATATGAGGTAGTGGCAATAATTATTTGCATTATGCACAATTTACATACGTAACCTCATGGCAATTATATATAGTACTTGGGATTCATTATTATTGAAATAAAACTTAGATTCGTGAAATATTTTTAATTTAAAGAAAGCGGCAATTTCCCTATTGAAATTAATTTTTTAAAAGATTTCGGGAGAAAGAAAAGAGTATTTGAGAAGGGTGAAGAGGGAGAGAAGCTAATATCCATCTAAGATTTTCCTTTTCATTGAATACAAAAACTCCTTTGAGAAACGTTCGCTTTTAAATTTGCTTTTAGATTACTTCAAATAACAACTCCTTCGTAAGAGAGAGATATCCTTGATGTTTCAAGTGTGATCTTAGGTTTGGAAGTAAAAGTTATCACGTTTTAAGTTCAGTAAATTGTTTACTTGGTTGTTTGATAAGATTTCAATAATTAACGCAGGGGCTTCCTTATAGAATATTTGGAGGGAGTGTAGTGTACGTCCCCCCTGACGCAAAAGGGGACACAAACTACACTAAGTCAAAGTTGGAGAACGTAAGCTACACTAGGATCTTTAGGAGACATTTTTTAAATGAATCTATCACATAAAACGTTAAAACTAACAAAAATATTACGACTTAACCTAACCAATTGTCAATATATATATATATATATATATATATATAATATATATATATATATATATATATATATAGGGTGGGCGGAAAGTAGCTCCCTATTTTGGATTGGTAAAAAAATACGTATATTATCCATTTATTTCAGAAGAAATAATATGAAAAGGTAGGCATACATGGTAGGTTTTCTCTAAAATTCAATGTGGGCTCCATCTCTTTCCACCAGCTTCTGGAGCCGCCCAGGAATGGCGTCCACTGACTTTAGCAGGAACTCCGGCGGGATGGAGGACATGACTTCCCGAATTCGGTCCTCCAGTTCTTCCAATGTCCTCGGTTTGGTGCGGTAGACTTCTTCCTTTACCCACCCCAAAGAAAAGAAGTCGCACGGTTACCGCTGAAAAACGGCAGAATCGGTTCAGTGTAACGGTGTGTGTGGTATGACCTCAGATCAGGTTGTGGGCCCGTTCCTTCTGCGCAACACCATGAATGCTGAGCGGTACCTTGCTATGTTGCGAAACGAGGTCTGGCCGGTTGTCAGCACCCAGGAGAACATCGACGATCTGATATTTATGCAAGATGGCGCCCCTCCGCACTTCGCTCTTGTTGTCCGTGAGTGGCTGGATGCCACTTCCCTGGGCGTTGGATGGGTCGTCGTGGTCCACATCAATGGCCAGCCAGGAGCCCCGACTTGACACCGTGCGACTTCTTTCTTTGGGGGTGGGTAAAGGAAGAAGTCTACCGCACCAAACCGAGGACATTGGAAGAACTGGAGGACCGAATTCGGGAAGTCATGTCCTCCATCCCGCCGGAGTTCCTGCTAAAGTCATGGACGCCATTCCTGGGCGGCTCCAGAAGCTGGTGAAAAGAGTTGGAGCCCACATTGAATTTCGGAGAAAACCTACCATGTATGCCTACCTTTTCATATTATTTCTTCTGAAATAAATGGATAATATACGTATTTTTTTACCAATCCAAAATAGGGAGCTACTTTCCGCCCACCCTGTATATATATATAATATATATATATATATATATATATATACAGTGTGTCCGTAAAGTCATGGTGAGATTTTAAATAGCTATATTATTGCAACGAAACATGATAATGAGATGAAAAAAAGGCAAATTGAAGAACAACTCTAAAAGAAAACTTTATTTAACGTAGTTCGATATGGGCTCCTCTGGTAGCCCTGCAGACATCTAGGCGGTGATTCAATTCCAGCCACACACGCCCAAGAACATCAGGAGTGACGGATGCGATAGCTTCCGTGATTCGCTCGTGCAAGTGATGAATATCCCTAATGGGTACACTGTACACGCTTTGCTTGACGTAACCCCACAAATAAAAGTCCAAAGGTGTCAGGTCCGGAGAGCGTGGAGGCCATGGCTTCCATCCTCCTCTTCCTATCCATCTCTGTGGAAATTTTTCATTAAGGAATTCTCGAACAACGTTGGCATAGTGCGGAGGAGCACCATCTTGCTGAAAGATGACATTATTGCCAATAAATTGGGGTACTGCAAAATGTTCCAACATAGCGAGGTAGTTGTGTGACGTCACAGTGGGTTCCGCGAAGAAAAATGGGCCAATCACTCGATCTCGTGCTAGAGCACACCACACATTAACTTTCGGGCTATTACGCTCATGTTCAACATAGGCATGTGGACAGCCTAGACTAACTACGAGATAAAGTTAAGCTTAGCCTAGACTAACTACAAGATACAACTTTGAGAGTTGTTCTTAAATTTGGCATTGTTTCATCTCATTATCATGTTTCGTTGCAATAATATAGCTATTTAAAATCCCACCATGACTTTACGGACTCACATCACCGCCTAGATGTCTGCAGGGCTACCAGAGGAGCCCATATCGAACTACGTTAAATAAAGTTATTCTTTTAGAGTTGTTCTTCAATTTGCCTTTTTTTCATCTCATTATCATGTTTCGTTGCAATAATATAGCTATTTAAAATCCCACTATGACTTTACGGACACACTGTGTGTGTGTACTGTGTATATATATATATATATATATATATATATATATATACTGTATATATATAAATTGACGATTGGTTAGGTTAAGTCGTGATATTTTTGTTAGTTTTAACGTTTTATTTGATTGGGTATACGCGGACAAAGTTGGGAACGCAAACTACACTAGACACCACAGGGGAACGTAAACTACACTTGCTCCGAATATTTTATAAATCTGTGAGCAGATCCTGAGTTTGTGGTCATTAAGCTTAGGAACTTTTAGGCATTTGAACATACGGCTTGTGTGTGTGTGTGTGTGTGTGTGTGTGTTGTCGGTTGGTTTTGGCACCGATATAATTCTGACGATTTTTTCATGCAATATTTTGAATGGATAAATAATATAATGGCTTGTATTTCCCCAACTCCTCAATTATGTTTTTTGCCCCCTCCCCTATAGAAGTTGAAGGAGAGAGCCGAAATCACGATCCAAAGTTTTCGAGATGCCTGGACACTCTGCGTTTGAAAGGTTGGCGGTCACAACATGGGGAAAGATGGATTGAGGAAAGTTGTTCGAAAGTTGACCAGTTGAGTAGATAATAGACTGAGAATACTGATTAACCCTAGATGGACAGTAAAGAATACATGGACAGTGGTTTAGTTTCTTTTGCTTTGGTTTGGTTCTTTTTCATAGTCACTCAATATACATGAACGTGTTCATATATATGAGTTTTATTTGTGCCAAATATGCTTCTTTTCCTAGTCTCTTTATAAAAAATGAACAAAGACTTACATCGTTGTCTGGAATACCTATATGTCATAATCATTTCAAAATAGTGACTGTCACAAATTATTAACAAAAAGGCTGTTTTTTGTATTGGGCGTAGCCAATTTTAGCATAAAATCGTCATTTTTTTTAGAATAAATGATGGTGGCATTGGATTCCTTATGTCTGAAAACATAGAAAAAGGACACTTCATTCATTTTTTTTATGTGATATATTGCCGAAGATATGCGACTTAATAGATTTTCGCAATTCGTGCAGCGGCCATCTTTTGATTTTTCCCATTTATGGGCGTCAGGCGAAATATTCAGCTTGGTATTATATCTAAAATCATTTAGTACATATTAAACATGATCTATGCCAATTTTGGTGCTTTTACCACAAAAGCCACAATTCCTCTCAATTTTTTCACATATCTGCTTCACTATACTGTGAGCTCTCCTTCAAGGAGGAAGCATGCACTTAGAAAGTTCAGAAGAGCAATATCCGTTATAATAATGACAGTAAAGAGAAAGTGAGGCAACATTGCGGCGAAGAGAGAGGGATTCAACTCAGTTAGTAAGAGGAGGGGGAAGTAATGAGACGAAAAGTCTTTTATTCCACCCTGTAGAGCAGTGATGCACAAACCCTGGCCCGCGGGCCAAATGTGTCCCCCACGGGTCTTTTCAGTGTCCCCACGGGTCTTTTCAATTCAATGAAAAAGTTAGAATATAAAAGTGACCCAATTTATGACTTAGATGGAAAGTAAGTAGGCTAATACATTTAGTTATTTTCTTCGCTTGGCCCTCACATCAAAAAAGTTTGTGCACCACTGCTGTACAGAGACAGGAACTGAGTATGAGTGAAGGAACTGCGGAGGCGGTACAACACACCTAACCTCTTAGAAATTGTTTTAGAAGGAGAGTATATGTAATCTTTCTAGGAAAGATCACGACAAAAGGGAACACCAAGAATGTTAAGAGAAGAGGAAGGATTGAATTGTGTATTGCTGAAGATAAGGGAATTGTCGTGTGGAAGATTGTAACGAGTAGATAGACGAAGAACTGGATTTTATGAGGCATTGAAAACCACAAGATTTTTTCTGCCTCAGTCAGAGATAGTAGATCAACGGTCAGGTGCGCCATAGCCATCTCACGTGAAGCATGGAGTGACTGCTGAGGCGGACGCTTTTGAAGCGGGTGGAGAAGTGAAGAGCGGAATCATTGGCACAGGAGTGGATAGAAGTGGAAGTGCGGATTAAAAGATCATTGATAAATAAAAGGAAAAGAGTGGGTGAAAGAACAGAGCCCTGGGGAACACCACTATTAATAGCTTTAGCAGAAGAATAGTGACCATCTACAACTGCAGCTATAGATTGGCCAGAAAGGAAATCTGACATGAAGGCACAGATGGATAGAAACCGAAAGAGGGCAATTTCGAAATTACGAATTTGTGTCAGACTCTATCAAAAGCTTTCGATATGTCTAGCGCAATAGCAAAAGTTTCACCAAAATCTTGAAAGAAGAATGACCAAGAATCAGAAAGATATGCAAGAAGATAGCCAGTAGAGCGCCCCTTACGGAACCCATACTGACGATTTGAAAGAAGATTGTGAGCAGGAGTTTTTAAGAATCTTCCTATTAAGGATATATTTAAAAACTAGAAAGGCAAGAAATCAAGGCACTGAAACGATAGTTGGAGGGTTGAGTGCGGTCACCCTTCTTTGGGAAAGGCTGGATGAAAGCGAACTTCCAACAAGAAGGAAAAGTACTAAATGTAAGACAAAGACGATAGAGTTTGCCTAGATAGGGCGTCAGTGCAGAAGCACAGGTCTTGCGAACAACAGAAAGGGCCCCATCAGGACGGTACGCCTTCCTAGAGTTGAACCGAGATAGGGCAGAAAAAACGTCTTTAGAAGAGGTTCTAATTTTAGACATAATTAAGTCAGATGGAGAAAGAGATGGATGAACAGCCCCGGAGTTGTCCAGGGTTGAGTTGGAGCTGAAAGTCTGAGCGAAGAATTCAGCTCTATCAGAAGAGACGACAATTGAGCCGTCAGAATCGAAAAGAGGAGGAAAAAAAAGAGGATATGAGGGTGTGCAAGGGTGTAATAATAGACTGCGCAGTATGTATTTTGGAATGTGGTTTTAATTTATGTAATTTATGCAAAAGTTGGCAGTTTATTTAAAGAGTGCTCGATATGCTCTTTTAAAGTAATTTTTTCAAATAAAATTACACTCAATACTCTCATTTCTGATACTCTATAATTATAGTATTATCTATATGTATATTTAAACTTATATCCTGTTTTCTATTTGTTATAATCATATACGGAGTCCTTGATAGATTTAATGATAATTTATTTACATTCAGTCACTTGTAAATACGGGTGGGCTCCATGTTTGCGCTTTCTCGTATCAGGTATGATAAGTGTCGTGTCATATGCATACTGAATGCTGATTGAGTTGTGAAAGTTATATGAAAATCACTGACATAACACAGGAATGGGAGTGGTCCCAATATCGAACCTTGTAGCACACCGTGTCTAATTCACGTTTATCTAATCTGACCTTTTGCTATCTATTATTTAAATAGGAATTGAACCTCCTACTCAATAACGAATCAAATCTTGGGTTAGAATTGAGTATTCTTTCGAGTAAAAAACTTTAGACAAGTCCAGGAAAGTGCAACTGACCTTTTTTATTGTTCAAAGTTTTAAGTTTAACTGCACCTTCCATTGAGGTTTTCACTTTGAAACCGAAATGAGAGAATAACAAAATATTTTCCTCTGTGGAAAACGTTATAAATTGTCGATGTATGATTTTCTTAAAAACTTTCTCAGTCGTCGGCAAAATAGATATCATATGATAATAATAATAATGATGATAATAATAATAATAATAATAATAATAATAATAATAATAATAATCATAATAATTGGTGCAGCAACAATTATAATTATAACAGTTATAAAGCCAACAGTATAACTGTAACGATAAGATGACACATGTACAGTAGTATTAAGACAAATAACCGCAGAAACCGTAGAATTCACGGAGAGGTCATACTGAACAGTTTTGTCGAAACTGTTTATAATGTTTCAGATACGTTTATCAACTGGATAGAGTCCTTTGGACCCACTCAGGTTTGGAAAAAAGTGTTTAGTTACTGCAGATTCAGTAATTCTAAGGATATGTAAATTGAAGTGTTTATATAAAATATGGTATACCCGAATCTCATTTAATTTATGGCGTGATTATGACTGTTCATGTGTTTGAAATAGGAGTATTTTCGCTAGTTGTCCTAATGGTGTGTGTGTGTGTGTGTGTACAGATAATTTTATGAACGAAGTTTCTTCGCTTTCGCCAGTAGAGACTGAGGACATAGTGTAAATATCAAGAGTATTAACAGCAGGGGCTTCAAATGGCAGAAGGAACCTACAGCTTTACGTGGAATCTGAACGCAGAAGTCGGTTGTCCAACTACTACCACCCACACCCAACGTCATCGCTTAACTTCGCTGATTTATGGGAAGCAGTGTTGCGACACTGTCAGGACGTAGCACTGAGAGTGAAATACATCTGCTCAATATCAGTGGGAATGAAAAATGAATAATCAGGTTAACATATTACAATGTTTAAAGTTAATTCTGCTAAATGATTACATAATCTGAAACTTATAATAGCTAAAGCATGTTGAGGCAATTTCATTTAACAATCTCCAGTATGACATTGTACCTTGATGAGTTTCATCTGACTCTAAAGGAAACAAGGATACCCACATCACTAAATCCATAAATAGTGTTTAATCTGCTATTATGGCACAGTGGATGACAGAGCATGAAGGAGTATAGTAAAAACTTTCCTGATCAGATCAACTTGTCGACGAACTGAAATAGAGCGAAGTGAGCAGGGTGTAACTTTGAAAACTGAGGTCGTTGAAAAATGAGGTACACCTCATTATTCAACGTTGAATAATGAGGTGCACCTCATTTTTCAACGTTGAATAATGAGGTGCACCTCATTTTTCAACGTTGAATAATGAGGTGCACCTCATTTTTCAAAGTTGAATAATGAGGTGCACCTCATTTTTCAACGTTGAATAATGAGGTGCACCTCATTTTTCAACGTTGAATAATGAGGTGCACCTCAATTTTCAACGTTGGAAAATGAAGTACATTGTTGAAAAATGAGACAATTCGTTGAAAATTGAGTTGAAGTAGGCTATAAGTTAAAGTAGCTCCTCAGAGCTTGGCCGTTCAAGGCTCAGCTGGGATTCTGAACCCAATCAAAATAAATAAAACTAGCGGAGCGACCCGGCGTTGCCCGGGTGGAAGTTGAACGATATATAACCTCGTTAACCTCGTTGATGTTCCGTGCGTTGGTCTCTCTTCACACGAAGGTCAAGCTGGTGGCCCCGCCTCTAGTTCTGGCTTGGTGAAGGAGCGAGTTGCTTTCTTGCGCTCTCCACCGTACATAGCCAGGTACACCCGGCTCATCTGGTACCATTCTGAGACAGGCATCTAGTCTTCTCTTGAAGACTTCAACTGTAACGTTTCTGAGGTCCTTTGGAAGCTGGTGAAAAAGTCTTGGCCCTCTGACAACCAAACTATTTTCCTTGTGTTGAGGAAGTCCCTTCTCGGCCCTTTAATTTGGGAACACTACACATCCTGCCTTTCCTATTTTTCAGTGTTATTTGAATGGTAATTAGCAGAGCTGGGCACTTGCGTTTTTTTGCCCGTTTTTTTGCGGTACTGCGGTACTACTACCGCACTACCAAACCGGTACCGCATAACGCAGTACCGCAAAGGATCGCTGAAAGTACAGCAGTACCGCTACTGCATTCAAATTTCCCGCGGTACTTTCCGCGGTACCGACCAACACGGTAGTACCGCAGTACCGCAGTACCGCAAAAAAAACCGCAAGTGCCCAGCTCTGGTAATTAGGTTTAGTTTGAGGTTTGGTACCAGTTTTTCGATCATTTTCCATATGTACTGTAGATTATAGTGTACCACTCTCTTCTTCTTTCTAGGGAGTACAGATTTAGTTTACGTAGTCTTTCCCAGTAGTTGAGTTCTTTGCAGCCATCAATCTTTGCTGTGAAATGTCTCTGAGTTTCTTCAAGTTTATTAGTTTCTTCCTTTTTATATGGGGACGTCAATACTGAGCAGTATTCAAGTTTTGGTATAAATAATCAGTGTTTTTAGCAGGAGAATCATTACTGTCCTGTACCTTCTTTTGAACGTTTTTAGTACCTGACCTGCGACTCTTTTTGCTTTATTTATCGCTATCTGATTTTGTGTTTCGAGTTTCGCATCATCGGTCATTATTACCCAGAGATCGATCGCTTTCGTGCTTCTCTGAATTTCCTGTCTATCTGGAGCAGTTTGTTTAAGTTCCTCTTTTCTACCATATCTCAAGAGCTGAAATTTCTCGTTGTTAACTGTCATGTTGTTGTCTTCTGAGCATTTGTATATTTTGTTCGTGTCCCTCTGCAATGCCTCCACTTCATTTACATCGCTGATTTTTCTGCTGATCTTTGTATCGTCTGCAAAGGATGTTACTATACTGCTGCTGTTTGTTCCGCTGTCTATGTCTGTTGAATTTTGACGACCTGTAGACGTTCTTTGGAGAAGTTGTAGATTCATTTTCCCACTTTGCCTGTTATTCCCATGTATTTCATTTTATGTGCTATTATACCGTGATCACATTTGTCGAAAGCTTTAGCAAAATCTGTGTATATGACATCGTAGTTGTCATTGCCTTCAAGTGCATCTAGGATAAATGCAAAAAAAATTCACTTTTTTCTACGTGAAGGTCAAAATATGATAATTAAAACCCACTCTAATAGACAGTTTATTTCCACAACAGTTTCGATGCCCACTAGCAGTGGGCATCGAAACTGTTGTGGAAATAAACTCTGTCTATTAGAGTGGGTTTTAATTATCATATGCATCTAGGATATTGTTGTAGTATTCTATTAGTTGTGATAGACATGATCTACCTGGTCGCTATCCGTGTTGATTTTCGTTGAATCTTTCCAGTGTCTCCAAGAAATCATAAATTTTCTCTCTGACTCTTCTTTCAAATACTTTGGTGAGGTGGGACGTCAATGACACTGGTATACAGTTCTTTGCTTGAGATCTGTCCCTTCCTTTATATATAGGGACAATGTTTGCTCTTTTCAAGATGCTCGGTATTCCCCCAGTTTCTAGGGATCTTCTCCATATCTAGTATAAAGGTGTAGCTATTTCATTTTTACAGTTTTTAATCAATAATGCGTTCCACTTGTCCGGACCTGCAGCTGAATGTGGTTTCATTTGTCCTATATTTCTCGCTACATCTTCTGGGGTAAAATCAAAGTCTGTTATGCACTCTCCTTGCAATTTCTCGTCAAAGAATGCATCTATGTCAGGTATCGCTTTGTCACTTTTTGGGGTACTAAAAACTGATTCATAGTGGGCTCTCAATGTTTGAGATATTTCTTTTGGATCGTCGGTTAGTTCATTATTTCTCTTCCTTAACCCTTTAAGCCCTGAATTTTTTGAGGGTTAAGTTATGAATGCGTGTATTTGAAACGTTAGCAATTGGCATCGTCAGTCCTTAAAGGGTTAAGGGCCCAATAGCGGCACTCGTTTTTGTTTTCCTTTTCGCATAGCTATAGAAGCATTTGGGATTTTCCGTTATTGTTTCTACCGCCTTTTCCTCTTCCCTCTCTGTATGGTCCTTAATCAGGGCTTTTATTTCCCTATCGATACCCTGCAGTTTTTCTTGGATTACTTTCCTGGCATTATCTCCGCAGTTGGCTAACTTCGCCTCCACTCTCTTTCTTTTGCGGAATATTCTTCTCCTCTTTCCTTTTGGCTGTGATTTCGGAGCATATTTTTCTAAAATTCTCAGCGTTTTTTCTTCCAAGGTTGTTAGCATTTCTTCAGTTGTTTTATTCTCTAAAACTGTTCTCCACTCTATTTGGGCCATGTGCGACCTGATTTCTTCCCAATTTATAGTCTTGGAGTTTAAGTTAAAGGCCCCAAATTTGCTTCTTTCCTCAATATGTGTATTGTCTTTTAATGCTGTCGTCGTATTTGTTGATATCTCGATCAAGTTATGGTCTGAGATAATGGTTGGGGTTATTTTTATATCAGCAATCAAGTTCGTGTTATTCGTGAATACCAGATCTAGGCAGTTATTTTTTCTGGTATTTTGTTATATCCTGTGTCAGCATAAACTCATTTGTGAGAGCCATCAACATTTTTGCTTGCTTCTGGTCTTCTCTCGTGCTTCCCTTGTCCTGGTATATATATATTCCTATCCACCTTTTTGTATTTTGTAAATGGGAAGTTAAAGTCTCCGCAGATCATTATATTGGGGGATGGAGGGCTTATGGCCTTTATTAGCTTCCTGATGTCATCATTGGCCTCCGAGAATTTTTCGGTTGGGGGTGTTTGGAGGTCTATAGATGACTATTAGTATCACGTTTAGTTTTTCTATTTTCACTGCCAGGAGTTCCACAAAGCTGTTTGATTTACTTATTATCGTCTCTGTCATATGACCTTCATGTACATATATAGCACAGCCACCTTTACGTCTCGTTGTTCTACCCGCTCTTAGTAAGTTGAAACCCTCTAAATTTATCTCTTTCTTATCAATACAATGTTCGCAGTTTTCACAATTTCCTTGGCAATCCTTAAGATCCGCCCTTGTTTCGTTCATAAATCATTTCAGGTACGAAACTTTGTTAAGTGATTGGTTTGGTCTTATTTCTTGAATATTAGCCAGTCCTTCGTTGCCCTTATACTATTTGTTGTCTTTATACTCTCTTTCACCTGCATGGTTTCGGCCTCGTTGTGTGACGGTACTGTATTTGATTTGTTTCTACTTCGCCTTTCTTCGTTTCTTCTGTTTTCCTCTGTTCTTTATTCTCACTTTCCTCTTTCATTTTCTTCTCGTAGTCTCTTTCTGCTTTAAATACTGTAAAAGAGTTTATTTCGGTCATGCAGTTTTCGCAGAAAATTTTTATCCCATTAAGTTGCTTCACATTCGTTATAAGGGAGCTTTTTTCATCTTCCCATTCTAGGCATCTAAAATTAAAAAGCAGTTGACAGAGATAGCACCTCATCGCCTTTGTCTCATCTGTTGCATCATTGCAGATACCACAGAGTTGCAGGAATTTATTTACATTTCCATGTTACTGATAGAGGGTAGCCGCTATGCACAAAACTGACTCAAAAAGGGTATTATGGGAAGTATTGGGTGCGGGTTGACTCAAGCTGAGTGAGGGAAAGTATTCTCCGTTATTCCGGGGGATGGGGAATGTGGCACGCTGTATACTTCTCACTGATTGGTGTTCGCGACTGTGTCTGCGGGGGATAATGGGGGGGGGGGGGGGAGGGGGGTATTTGTAGGAATTTCGATAGGCAGTTAATTTTCTTCACAAAGAAACACTAGCAAAAATGCTCCATGGATTAATTCCCTTCGTTTTTATTTACCTTTTTTGATATTTGCGCAACTTTTACTTTTTAAAAAGAAATACCACTATGCACTATCAATTAACTCACAATATCGGCATCGTTTAAAAATGATTAACTGCAGGATTTTTACTGTAATACCGCTTTTATTCGGACTTCGATCGAAACACGTGTAACCGACCAAAACACACACACACACACACACACACACACACATACACACATATATATAATATATAATATATATAATATATATATATATATATATATATATATATGCCAGGTTACGTTAATTGAATGCCCGGTTAGGTTAACTGAATGCCTGATTAAATTAACTGAATGCCTGGTTTGGTTAATTGAATGCCCGGTTTGGTTAATTGAATGCCCGGTTAGGTTAATTGTCCGACCTTGACGATTGGTTAGGTTAAGTCATGATATTTTCGTTAGTTTTAACGAAAATATCACGACTTAACCTAACCAATCGTGAAGGGCGTACAGTTGACCTAACCGGGCATTCAATAATTTTACCGGAGATTTCAATATATATATATATATATATGCCCAGTTAGGTTAACTGAATGCCCGGTTAGGTCAACTGAATGCCTGGTTTGGTTAATTGAATGCCCGGTTAGGTCAATTATACGCCCTTGACGATTGGTTAGGTTAAGTCGTGATATTTTCGTTAAAACTAACGAAAATATCACGACTTAACCAATCGTTAAGGGCGTACAATTAACCTAACAGGGCATTCAATTAACATAATTGGGCATTCAGTTGACCTAACCGGGCATTCAATTAACCTAACCGGGTGTGTGTGTGATATATATATATATATATATATATATATATATATATATATATATCGAAATCTACGGTAAAATTATTGAATGCCTGGTTAGGTTAATTGAATGCCCGGTTAGGTCAACTGAATGCCCGATTAGATTAATTGAATGCCCTGTTAGGTTAATTGTACGCCCTTGACGATTGGTTAGGTTAAGTCGTGATATTTTCGTTAGTTTTAACGAAAATATCACGACTTAACCTAACCAATCGTCAAGGGCGTACAGTTGACCTAACCGGGCATTCAATTAACCTAACCGGACACATATATTATATATATATATATATATATATATATATTAGTGATGGGACGATACCAAAATTTTTAACGATTCCGATTCCGATACCATTAAAAAGTCTCGATTCCGATACGATTCTCGATTCCGATTCCGATTCTCAATATTTTTAAATATAATTCTATACTTGTTTTTCTGGAAATTGTCATATTTTACTCTTGTAAGATTAACTATTTACATTATGAGTATGGTAATATAAATTATAAATTATAATAGATTGGTTTAAAAATAAAAATCAACTGTAAGTTGTAACAATTCATTTTAATCTTCTTGATTACACATCATGGATATACATGTTTTAATGTATAGCTACAATACAATAAAAATAAAATTTGTTATCCTCTTTCATTTAAATTTTAAAGTTTACATTGCAAAACTGGTTCAATTAAAAGTTAAAGAATCGTTTTAAGAATCGGAAATCATGGTACAAGTTCTCTCGATTCCGATTCCGATTCCTGAAAAATGCTTGATTCTTCCGATTCTCGATTCCGATTCCGATTAATCGTCCCATCACTAATATATATATATATATATATATATAGCGTTCAACTTCCACCCGGGGAACGCCGAGTCGCTCCGCTAGTTTTATTTATTTTGATTTGGTTCAGAATCCCAGATGAGCCTTGAACGGCCGAGCTCTGAGGGGCTATTTTAACTTACAGCCTACTTCAACTCAATTTTCAACGAAGTGTCTCATTTTTCAACAATGTACTTCATTTTTCAACGTTGAAAATTGAGGTGCATCTCATTATTCAACGTTGAATAATGAGGGGTACCTCATTTTTCAACGTTGAAAAATGAAGTACATTGTTGAAAAATGAGACACTTCGTTGAAAATTGAGTTGAAGTAGGCTGTAAGTTAAAATAGCCCCTCAGAGCTCGGCCGTTCAAGGCTCATCTGGGATTCTGAACCAAATCAAAATAAATAAAACTAGCGGAGCGACTCGGCGTTCCCCGGGTGGAAGTTGAACGCTATATATATATATATATATATATATATATATATTAGTGATGGGACGATTAATCGGAATCGGAATCGAGAATCGGAAGAATCAAGCATTTTTCAGGAATCGGAATCGGAATCGAGAGAACTTGTACCATGATTTCCGATTCTTAAAACGATTATTCAACGTTGAATAATGAGGGGTACCTCATTTTTCAACGTTGAAAATTGAGGTGCATCTCATTATTCAACGTTGAATAATGAAGGGTACCTCATTTTTCAACGACTTAATTTTTCCACATTACATCGGAACTAAAAGCGAAATTCGGAAACGTGAGAAAAGTTAAGTAAAGTTTTGAAAAGTTGATTAAACATGAATTTAAGCCCGGTCCGCATGTGCAAAGGAGTTTCGTAAATGTGAAGAGAGACTGGCAAATTAAAAAATACTTGAAACTACGAGGTACTTCATATACTTCGTACTTCGTATGACCTTAGCTTTTTTTTCTAAAAATTCTTTAAAAATTAGGTAGCGTATATTAAAGTATTCCCCTGAAGCGCTAACGTACTCTGTCCATCAAAGGGGAAAAGCCCCGAATCTAACTGAATAAAATTCATTAAAGCGAATGTACACCCGCTTTAGATCTTCGACACTCTATACCAGGGGTGGAGAACTTTTATTGTGTGGAGGGCAAATTTCAACTAAAATTCTCTCTACCGAGCAAATTGGAGTTTTAAAAATAGTTTGTGACATAATTACGATGTAAATACTGTATGACTTTAAATAATCAAACAGTCCGCAGGCAATTAAATTACGCTGATTTAATTACGCATTATGCCCGCGGGAGGCAGGTTCCCCATCCCTTCTCTAGAACGTCATACTCTCGACAAGCCTTTTGAGTAGGCAAATGAAAGCAAATACATTTTCATTTTTATTACTGAGAACTGCATATGCTGCATTGTCATTCATGATAAAAAAAAAAGAAAGTTCAAAGTGAGATCGTCTTTCCATCTCTTTTCTCGTGCAGTTTTATCATTAAAAAATAGCTCCTCAAACCTACACTGAAAGACTTAAATATTATAGATGATACATCTTCTGCGGAAAAGAACCAGAGGAAACTTTGGCATTTTCTATACAAGGCTTACGATTTTTATAACCGTTTTGCACCTGAATTTTTATTCACTGTATAAATAACATTTTTTTCTTTACTGGGCACACTTTATCTGTACAGTAAAAAGCATTTTGAAAGTTAGGCTCCAAAATTTTCTATTTTTAGAAACACGAGTATCGAATTTTTAGCATGTTTGAACAAACGAGTATATACATACATACAATTTTATAACTTTAAGAATTATATTTTTATGGAAGAGGTTGTTGTTGTTGTTGTTGTTGTTGTTGTCTCATAAATTTTAGTTTTCAAAATTTTCAACCGCTTTCAAAACTAATTAAATGTACAGATCAGTATTTAAAAAATTCTATGATACATTGTAGCAATTGACCTTGAGGTGATTCCATTTTCAAACAAAATGTCTAGTAGCTCTACAGTAAATGAAGGCAATCAAAGTTTTAGTTTTTAACCTTCAGCAGGTACCATCAAAATAATTACGCATTTAGAACCATGGGGGTCATATTGACCCCATTTTAAAAAAATGTATAAAAAATAGTTTTTATTGCTTTTTTATGTTTATTATGATACCAACAGAAAAAAACGTTTATTTTTCACATTTTACAATCAAATCCGTAACAAATTAATTTCAAACTTTGCAAAATTAGAATCCATATAACCACATGAAAATTAGTAAATCCTTTTTGTAAATGAACTAAAGAATAATGAATTTTTTTGAAATCTAAGCGCTTTTTGAAAATAAAAAATGAGACTTTCAGCAAAAATAAACGTAATTAAAATATTTACTCATCTTTGCGTCTAGAGCATAATAAAAAAGTATGAGACTCACAAACAAAATGCTGGCATTTTTTGCATACAGTTCTGACTTTTCTATCACCTACCCTTGGACATAAATAGCATCTGGCTCTGGTTGGAGCGTTTCTAACACTTCCAGCTACTTCAGTTCTATCATTATGAATTCCATAGCTCTCCATGATAAGTCTGACCTTTTGAGGCGTTTGTTTTGCCATCAATCTCCTTTGAGCATATGGCTTGATGAGAGATAAAGCCATTTTCATGAAATGCACTCTTTTATCCCTTCTGTTTGCTCCAAAAGTAGGATCATTTTCTGACCCATATGCTTGAAGAAGATTCTTTTGAGCTCTTTGTAGAACCTAAATAAACTAATATGCCTATAAGAGCTTTCAATTCTTCTTTGTATGCATCATACGCGAATCCTTGTCTGCTTGTAAATTTCTCTCTTGTTTGGCATATTTTCTGATTGGTCCTATTGTAATAATGTCTAACATATCATCCCTTATGAATAAGTTGAATGCATCTTCGGGAGATTTGGCATGAATAGCAGCATTTTTTGGTCCAAGACGCCGCGAAACAATATTTCTTTGAGGTGTTCTACCGCCGCGTTTAGGATTTCTTTTCCAAACATATCCGTCTTTCCCAAAGTATTGAGAATTATCCTCAACATCGCTTATATCTGAATCTTCAGCGCTTTGCTCACTAGTATCGTTCTCGGGTTCTTCATATTCATTGTCTGTATCATTGTCACTTGCCAAATCTTCTACATCAGTCAAGATTTACTACTTCTAAGCATTTTATCATTTCAGTTTCGCTAAGTAATCTTTTATTTGACATTTTTGTAAAGCGGGACTAATAATACTTTAGAAATAATAATACTTTAGAAATTTATAAAATAATCTGAAAAAAAAGAAAAAAAAAATATTAGTTATGTTACACATTCAGTACCATGGGGTCATAGTGACCCCATCGTCATAAAAATACCCGTATCTACCTAATTACTCGTTATATGACAACAAAAACTTGTGAGCAATACATTCAGTCATTAATAAACGAATACATGTGAGCACGAGAACTATCGTGGCGGATTTTTAAAAAAAAATAGTCATTTGAAATACCCTGGGGTATATTGACCCCATGGTACCTGCTGAGGGTTTATTAATCAATATATATCATATTATTGTAACTGACATTAAATTATTTTTTACTAAAAACAGAACGATACTAATAAATAGTAACCCTAAATAGGTAAATTTTAGTCACATCCTTCAATGAACATTAAAAAAATCTATATGAAATATAACGTATTTTTAAAATTATACTTTTCAAATTATATTAAAATTATATTAAAAATATAGATGCATTTATTTTGTCGTAACGACAAATTTATGTATTCAAATTATGTAATATATATATAATATATATATATATAGTTAGATAGATAGACAGATATATTGAGAAGGAATAAGTCCAGAAAGAGGATCGCCAAGGAAACGCGACCGACGATTTGGATAAACGCGTACAGCCGCCGTACATGGGAAGGCAGTTCCTGAAAATTTTGTTAAAAATACTTAATTTTATTTTGTATGATTTTGGGACCCGAAAAATCTGTGAACTGCGCAAAGCTTTGGTAAAGTTATTTATTTGTTGTTGTTGTCTTGCTCGCGCGGAACCGTTGGAACAACAATTTTATATTTTTTCTGTAGGTAAATTTTTATGTTTAAGAAATTTGCATTAAGTATTGCCTTAGTTATGCAGTGAGTCACCCATAAAAGTCTCCTTTTGTAGAACTCATTTGAAACTTAATCCAAGTAATATGAAAACATTGTCCGGAATTTAAAGCTATTGTTTTAACTAAAAATGTATACTCCTGTAAATCATTCGGACTACGGACAGTTGTGTGAGAAATTTTAATCTTATTAAATAAAATTTAATACGAGGGATTAAACTGTTTTTATACTACTTTGCAATATTTGTTAAAATAACTTTAAAAGTTGTAAGAGTGAGTCAAAGGGATGTAAGCAAGTCGCATAATACCCCACATAAAATTAAAACGTCACTCTTGCGTTTCCGGGCCATCCTGAATAATTGAACCCACGCGCAATAAGTGCAATGAAACAATAGTTGCACGACAATTTTTCTTAATTCTAATATTTAAGGTGATTATATAAATTTAATAGAAAAGACAGTGGTACTTTTCCCTTATACCCCGGCAATTTTAATAAGCCCCCAATGTCAATCGCCCTTGACGATTGGTTAGGTTTAGTCGTGATATTTTCGTCGTTTTATATATATATATATATATATATATAATATATATATAGTCATGCTGGTTGCTTCTACAAAGCTTCAATTTAATATTTAGGAGAAATATATATATATATATATATATATATATATATATATATATATATATATATATATATATATATATATATATATATATATATATATATATATATATTTATTTATTTATATATTGACGATTGGTTAGGTTAAGTCGTAATATTTTCGTTAGTTTTAATGAAAATATCACGACTAAACCTAATCAATCGTCAAGGGCGATTGACATTGGGGGCTTATTAAAATTGCGGGGGTACAACGGAAAAGTACCAAGACAATAGTGTTTACTGAAAAACCGCACAAACAAGCTGTAGAGTTTCCTTTTAAAAGGTTTAACTAACTAGTAAAATACACATTGAAATATATATTTCAATTACTCTCAGTAATTTATGCATTTTTATCAATTTCTTAAACTACGAGTAATTTTGGTTTATATTTCTCAATCTCTATTTGCGAGAGGAGTTTCCCTCATACCTTATACTATCTATTCCAAAAGGCGGGAATAATGGGCCATATCCACTTTAAAGCCCAGTGTATCCCGACTATTGAAACAGATAGTACATAAAGCATAGCAAGGAAGCGAGTCAGAAATGATGATGGGGAATGATGTAAGCCAGTCCAGCTGGGATTAAAGGCCTCCTGCTACATCAATATGTGTGTGTGTGTGTGTGTGTGTGTGTGTGTGATCATTCCTTGTATAGAAAATTATAGAGAACAAATTTATATTTAAATCAACCTCTACACATGAGCTGTGTATGTACCCCCAAATTTTCAGTCTCTATTCCTTACACACACATCAAAATGTACCTCGCGAAACAAGAGAAAATCTACCTCCATTATTGATTGAACATAACAAATGGGGGCGTCCATAAATGATGTCACGCTTCTAGGGGGGGGTGTCTGTAATTTTGTGACCTTTTGTGACAGAGGGGAGGGGGGTCTAAAGTTTTGTGACATCACAAAAAAATTTGGAGCAAATGTAGTTTACGTCCCCCTGTGGTGCCTAGTGTAGTTTACGTTTCCCTACATTATCCTAGAGTAGTTTGCGTTCCCCAACTTTGTCCGCGTATACCTAATCAAATAAAACGTTAAAAAGGATCACCTGAAGATCAGGGCCCCCAGCCTTCTCTAGTTAGCCTTATAAGGTTAACTAACAAAAATATCACGACCTAACCTAACCAATCGTTAAGCCAACTAACTGTACGCCCTTGACGATTGGTTAGGTTAGGTCGTGATATTTTCGTTAGTTAGCCTTATAAAGCTAACTAAAGAAGGCTGGGGGCCCTGATCTTTAGTTGATTCGTTAAAACTAACGAAAATATTACGACTTAACCTAACCAATCATCAATATATATATATATTGATGATTGGTTAGGTTAAGTCGTAATATTTTCGTTAGTTTTGACGTTTTATTTGATGGATTTATTTAAAGAATGTCTCCTAAAGATCCTAGTGCAGTTTACTTTCTCCAACTTTGACCTAGTGTAGTTGTAGTTTGTGTCCCTTTTGCGTCAGGAGTATGTAAACTACACATGCTCCAAAAAATTTTGCGTTATGTTGACATTTTGAAAATTTTAATGTAAAAACTAAAATATTGATATGGTTTTTTTATCGACTAGTGTAATATTATATACCTGAAAAACGTAAATTCTCATACATCTGGCTGCTTGCATTGCTAGATATTAACAAAAAAGCTACTATTTGAATGAATTTTTAAATATATATGTTATTTCACTGTATTTTTTTTACAACTTTACATATAGTTTGTGACTGTGACATGGGGAATGGGTGGTTCAAAATGGTGTGACCATTTGTGACAAAAGTTGGGTGGGGGTGGGGTGGGGGTGGGTCCAAAAATTCGGAATTTTGCATAACATCATTTAGGGACGATCGTAATTATGTAGGGTTGCCAGACGTCCCATATTTTACGGGACAGTCCCGCATTTGATCCAAAAATCCCGCGTCCAAATCCCGCGTCCAAATCCCGCGTCCAAATCCCGCGTCCAAATCCCGCGTCAAAATCTCGCGTTCAAAATCCCGCGTTCAAAATGTCCCGCAAAAAATATTTTTTAAGCAAATTTTTTAGGGATGAATTGATTTAGAATTTCAATATTATGTATAATAATTTCAATTTATTCACGATGTTCAATTGTTAAATATTATTGTAATAAAAATTTTCTAATTTTCTTTGTTGTAACCGTTGAAGAAATCGTTTCAATTTGAAAAAAAATTTGGTCTTAAAAAAACACCTCAGAAATTTTTTTGTCCCACATGGGCTTTTCAAAAATCTGGCAACCCGATGACCTAATACAACACAAAATATTTCGCTTTATCATGTCGGCATTCTCAACAACTTACAAACATAAAAACAGTACCATTTTTACAATATATTCTCGTACCCTCGAAGAGTACAAAAAAAAAGGAAAAGAGTCTTCTTACAAAACAATGAACCCATTGCAGAGGAAATAACTTAATTAAACAACCGCAGTGGGAGCCATATAATTCTCTTTTATTCTCTGTTACGACGACCATATAACAATTGCTCTCTTTCAAAGCCATATACTCGTACCACTAAGATTGTGATCTTAGTGACGACGAAATAATCTTTTGAAAACACAAAAAGCACTACAATTCTAAATGTATTTAAAACTCATTATTACTCTCTCTCTCTCTCTCTCTCCACGCACACACGTATATATATATATATATATATGTATGTGTGTGTGTGTGTGTGTGTGTGTGTGTAAAAGGAAGCCTCTTTACATTATTATTAATACGGTGCTACATATTTCTAAAAAGTGCAACTAATGTAAAGAGAAAACTGTCACCAAATGTATATTTATTTTACGATGTAATTATGGTCTCGAACCTACTTTTCCAACCATCCATTAATTATTATTATTATTTAACTTAGGACCTTTTTCCTAGACATTTCACCCTTATAAACCCTTTTTCCTTCTGACAATCAACGACCGTAACGCCACATTTGCCACTGTTAGAAATTAACGAAATCTTTCCAAGAAAGGAGAGAAATTCCGTAATGCAACGATAAATATAGGATTAAGAGGCTAATGGACCTAATTAAAGGAAATGATACAGACATGTTCTTACACTTTTCTTAATTTCTTTACTTTAGCTTCATTTTCTTCGTTCTGAGTTTTCATTCAAGTTTTGCTTTAGGTCCGATCTACTTTCGTCTCAGTTTCTTCTTGTTTTTTTTTTTGTCATTCATTACGATCTTTCTTTTTTGGGGGGATTTCTTTTCCTTCTCACTTTCCTTTATATCCCTCTGTCCCCATTTATCCGACTGCCCATCCCCACCCTCTCTCTCTCTCTCTCTCTCTCTCTCGCTCTATATATATATCCCTTCGCTTTGTCCGGAGCTATAGGGCGCGTCCCTCTGTGGCCAATGGGGGAATGCATCTTCCTCCGATGCAAGGGCCTTCTCTGCCCTCGTGGACCATTGGACCCGTTTGGGGACCCGGCTGATCTCCTACCCTCCTACTTATATTTCCCTCTCCTCCTTTCCCCAACTCTCTTTTGTTTTGTTGTTTCTTCCCTTCCCGCATTTAGCTTTGTTTTGGACTTTGACTTGATTTTTTTCCTTGGACCTTGGGTGAAGGAGGTGGTTGTCCTTCACCCTTGTCGCTCTTAAACCAAACCCAAGCCCTGTCCCTGCCATTTTTCACCGCGCGTTGGATGAGAGTGGCCGCCTTGTAGGCACTGGGACTGGGAATAGGTGTATCTCCCCTGCGTGGCATCTATTGGCGGTGGGACCGAGTGAGCCCACGATTCGCCTTTCCCTTGTTGGAGTCGATGGAGGCTGGATGCGCGCGGAGGATGAAAATTCTCTTTTTTTTGCTATGGCTTCTTCATCTACTCGGTTCACGACTTCCGCTTCTAATACTCGGACTACTACTCTCAACACTCGGGAGGTGGGCAACCAGGCCCTCGAGTCCCCTACCACTGGAAGCCCACATCCAGAAGGGGTTGACCCCCCTTCGGTAACTGATCACTTGCATCCTCCTTTACCGTTGCCGACCCCAGGCTGTACCCTGAACATCCCTTTGGATGTACACCCTCTGGAGCAGGGGTCTCGCCCCAGCCCGCCTCAGCTGCCTTCGGGCAAGTCAAGTTCCACCCAAGATTTACCTCCAAAACCCGGCTTCTTGCTCTCCCCGTATGCCCCCCTCACCCGCCGTCGGCCCGCCTCCCCACGGAGAGAGCCCCGCGGCGGAGGGGGAAGTCGGCATGCACGACCATCCTATCGACAGTTGGATATCCCAGTCCACTTCGACTCTACTGCCTCCATATCCCTTCCAAGTATCCACAAATTCCTAGAGATCCGGCCTACCTCTGGATCCCTTCCGACCAATTCTGAACGGACGTTTCAGGCGATCCGAGCCCGCAGCAACTCCAGCCGTTATGATGTGCGACCGCAGAGGGATGGTTCCCTCCTCATAAAATCACGCTCAGCCACAGAGACGAAAGCCCTACTCTCCATCACTGAGGTCCTTGGATGATCGGTGTCCGTTTCACCACACCCTCGCCTGAACCAGAGTCAGAGCACTATTTATGCCACACGCTTATTGTCAATTACAGTGAACGAGCTCTTGGAGGACCTCGCACCCCAGGGTGTCACCAAGATCTATCGCTTCACATCCCGACAGGGAGGTACCCCCTCCCCCACCCCGCGTCTACTTCTTACCTTTAATAACTTAGTCCTTCCCGACCGTATTGTATGGGGTATGGGAGACCGCACGTCATGCGAATTCTCTGTCCGACCCGTTGTTTTAAATGCAACAAGTTCGGACATGTTAGCTCAGTTTGTCGGCAGCAGCACCAATTGTGTGTTCGTTGCGGACAAGTTGCTCATCCAGACAAGTGCCCCAACACACCCAAATGCTCCAATTGTGAAGGTGCACACCCATCTTCATCCCGAGAATGCCTGTTCTTCAGGTTCGAGAAGGAGGTCCGAGGCCTACAGGTAGCGGATTTCCTTAGCCTCCGAGAGGCACGAGACAGGGTGCGGAGTCGGGAGGTGAGACCGGGCGTATCTTACGCTGCAGCCCTCGGCTCTGTCCGCTCGGCACGCCGCCCTGGCCTGCCGCTCACAACCCCCTCGATCACTGCTCCCCATTCCTCTCAGGGGGAGTCCCCACAAGAGCTGAAGACCTCCTGTACCCCCACCATTCCTTCTCTCTATGCACCTCACCTGCCACAGATTCCACAGGAGTCTGGGACCAGGACACCCAGGCCCCACCCACCTCGAACCCTGCCCTCCCAGCACTCTCTGCACACACCCGAACCTAGTGCCCGGAGTAAGTCGACGAGGAGGAGACGTCGGAGTGAGTCGCCAGACCCTCCGACCTTCAATTTGTCTCTCCCTCTTCCCCTAGTGCTAAGAAGATGGATCGGACCTTCACACCGCCCAATTCGCCTATGAGGACCAAACCACCCCACAGCAGAAGTCCCATCAATCTACCCCCACAGACTCGGACAATAGTTGCCGAAGTATATGACCCACCCTCCACGACGAGATTCAATCTGGACAACATCCTCTCCCCCGAGAATCCAGTGGATGCGGCTCTGGCGCAGCTACATGGTGAGGGGAACTCGGCTGCGCCCGTGAGTCTCATGGACCTGCCCTTGCCTCCTGACGCAATGTTTTCTCCCCTCCTCGAGAACACTGTTTCACCTCCTCCCACCCCCACTGTACCTGCTCCCTAAAATCCCCGGCCCAAACCCTGTCAGCCACTCTGAGCACGTCCTCCCTCCCATCTGCCGGGTCCTTCTGGCACCCCTTATCGCCACCTGAGGTTCGTCGTGAGACCCCAGACAGGCGGGGAGGTGCCATTTCGGGAAATAAAACGCCCCCCCCATGGCCCGAACACAAAAGCTCAAGAAAGTTTCACCATCGGAGCCCACGACAATCTCCAAGCTGCCGTGATCCGCGCCTCCGGTCTCGCTCGGCCGACTCGACCCCGCGGTCTCCGAGAGATCGACTGGCCGACCGATTCCTTCTCTGGTGAACGGCAGATAGCCAGCCATACTCCTAACTCATCCTTCGCCTTCGCGAACCTCAAATCTACCTTCACACTCCAACATCTTCGCACCTATACCTTTACCCATCCCCCATCATCAAATAATGGATCCCCCGAAAACTACAATAGTTCACTGGAACTGTAGAGGTATATTTGCAAATTACGAAGGCCTGAATTCCTTGATTGCCACTTCCCGTCCGGTGTGTGTCTGTCTCCAGGAACTCATCCTGGGGACCAGACCCATGCCCTGCCCGACTGGATATTCTTTCATCACCACCCCGTCTCCTACCTGCACTCGAAAGGGGGCTGCCATTTTTATCCACCACGCAGTCCCCTTCTACAATCTCCCTATCCGATCCCCGTTACAGGTGATTGCTACCCGGCTTTCCCTGGATAGACAGTACACCGTATGTTCAATATACCTCCCTCCACACACCAAGTCTCCCGCGATGACCTGGTGGAGGTCGTACAACAACTCCCCAGGCCCTTTCTATTACTGGGCGATTTCAATAGTCGCCACCCCATGTGGGGAGACACGCACTCCACCTATATGGCCCCGACCCTGATCAACATCATGACCGAGCTCTCATTTGAGTGCCTCAATGATGGCTCTCCTACTTTCTACCATGCCACCACCTGCACTCCATCCTGTATAGACCTGTCCTTCGTTTCGACCGATGCCCTCCTAGATTTCTCGTGGCAAGTCCTCCAAGAGGATTATGGAAGTGATCATTTCCCAGTTCAACTCACGCTTAATTGGCCCGACCAGACCGTTCGGGTACTGGAGAAATGGATTACTGCAAAAGCTAATTGGTCCCGCTTCCACGACGATACATATACAACTCGAACACCTGCCAACTTCCCATCCTCCGATGAGTGTATCGCATACTTCGAATCAAACGTGGTAGCGGCTGCGTGCTCTAGCATCCCGCGATCCTCCACCTACCCCCGCGCCCGACGGGTACCTTGGTGGACCCCAGAGTGCACGGAGGCCGTATGCGCCAAGAAGACGGCTACTCGACGGTTCTACCGTACGCGACTTCCCATCCATCGCACGGAGATGCAGCGGGCCAGGGCCATCGCCCGCCGCACAATGAAGACAGCGCGCCGAGCTTCTTGGCGTGCCTTTGTATCCGGTGTCACCACCACCACACCTTCGGCTACCATCTGGAAGAAGGTACGGGGCGTCGAGAGGCGACATGTCCCCTCCCGACCCCCGGTACTCCGGACTAACGACGGACTCCTATACGAGCCAAAATCAGTGGCAAACCATCTAGCCTCTACTTTCGCCGCCGTTTCTTCCTCTGCAGTTAGCTCCCCCGTACCCGCCCCTAAAAATAGCTCCTCTTCACCGTCCATAGACAGCTCCTACAACCAACTGTTCACCATGCGTGAACTACAGGCGGCACTGGCCTCGCGACGATCCCCTTGTCCTGGCCCGGACGGTATTCCCTACAGCATGATCCAGCACATCCACCCCACCTTACAAAATTTCCTACTAGACCTATACAACCGCATATGGATAGAGGGCACCTTTCCCTCCCGGTGGAGGGAGGCCTACGTAATCCCTATCCCCAAACCTGGCAAAGATTCCCTCGATCCCACAAACTACAGACCAATCGCCCTAATGTGTTGCGCCTGCAAAATTTTCGAAAAAATGGTCGCGAAGCGACTATCGTTCTTCCTCGAAAATAGTAATTCCTTCCCGGCTACCCAGTCCGGCTTCAGACAATTTCGATCCACCACTGATCCCCTCCTGCTTCTCAGCCGTGACATACAGAATGCATTCGACAGTCCTCTCAGATACTTTCGTGCAGATGGACGGGGTCCCACAGGGAAGCATCCTCAGTGTTCTATGTTTTTCCATCGTCATGAACACAGTCTCAAAATGCCTTCCACCCAACATCCGTTCTTCCATCTACGCGGATGACCTTGCAATCTACTTTGCAGGGCGGGAGCCGTCCGTAGTTCAACGGCAAATTCAGCTCGCCATCTACCGGCTGGAAAGATGGGCGACGTCGGTGGGTTTCCGCTTCTCCACCCCGAAGTCCAAGTGTATGCTTTTCAGCAGAAGAAGACCCGCAACCCTTCCTGTTCTCTCTGTCACGCTATACGGCAATCCTCTTGAGGTGGTACCCTCCACGCGATTTTTGGGCGTGATTCTAGACCGAAGGCTCAACTCGGTTCCTCATATCAAACAACTGAAGCAGTCCCTCCAGCGTCCCCTCGCTCTACTAGATCACCTCTCCCACACCACATGGGGCGCAGACCGACGCTCTCTCCTTCGTCTTTACACTTCCATGGTCCAGTCGAAGCTGGACTATGGCAGTGTAGTATACGGTTCAGCCTCCAACACCTGCCTCCGTATCTTGGATCCAGTCCTTAATAGGGGCCTCCGCCTCACCACTGGTGCTTTCCGCTCTTCTCCAGCCTCCAGCCTTCAAGTGGATTGCAATTACCTCCCTCTCGCCCTCCGACGGCGTCTGCTCCTCATGAGGACATACCTCCGTGCACAGAGACTACCCTCTTCGCTTCTATGCGCGGCGATTTCTGAACTCCCACCCCAGGGACGGAGCTGGCACTTCACTGAAGAGGTCCGCTCTTTCCTTGACTTTTCTAACATGCCTGTCCCCTCAATTATCCCCATTTCATACAACATTTACCCCCCCTGGCTCCTCACCCCTATCAAGTTCTGCAGGGACCTGTGTGCTCTACCGAAGAATACAACGAGTGCTACGGTATACAGGTCACTCTTCCGTGAACATGCAACCCAACATCCGGACACAGTCCCCATTTATACAGATGGTTCCCGTTCGGAGACTGGTGCGGCCGCCTCAGCGGTGATACTGACCCAACCACTTTCTCGAGGCGTCAGCTTGCTCCGCGAGACCTCCGTTTTCTCGGCAGAACTTTTCGCGATTAAGGAGGCCCTAGACATAGTGCGCACTCACTCTGCCAGCTCTTTCGTCATATATTCAGATTCCAGAAGCGCACTTCTCTCCCTAGAGAGATGTAACCCCCCTCATCCGCTCGTCTGTACCATCCAGCAAATTTTCCATTTTATAACAGCCTTCCGACACAAGACAATCGCCTTCTGCTTGGTCCCGGCACATGTCGGCATCCAGGGTAAAGAGGAGGCGGACCGCACGGCAAAGTGGCCTCCTCCCGGCCTCTTCCTTTCACCGACTTCTTCCCGACTCTCCGCTCCCATTTCCGTTCCATCTGGCAACGGGAATGGGACCAGGCCACACAAAACAAACTTCATAAGATCAAACCGCAAGTGGGATACTGGGCCTCCTCCTTCCACCGGTCCCGACATAAGGAAGTGATTATAGCCCGTCTCCGCATAGGACACACACGCATTACTCATGGCCACCTAATGGCTAAATCGCCAGCCCCGCTCTGCCCTACCTGTCATATTCCCATCACTGTCGTACATCTACTGGTCGAATGTCCAAACTTGTCCGCTCTTCGTTGTAGATGTTTCCCTCACTTGGCCGAAATTCCCATACCCGAGCGTCTACAATTCATGCTCGCTGAGGGCCTCCATTTTTCGGAGGAAGCGATTTCCCGTTTCCTCACTTATTCCCACCTGTTTCAACGGGTCTGAGACCAGGCCCCCCATACCCACTCCCCAGTAACTGAACACTACATCCCCCCCCTGGTATATCATCCCCAACTCAGTAACACCACTCACCCACTGCCTCGCTGAGATATGTACCACACTAGGTATGAATCGGCGGTAAAATAAATAAAGGAAAAAAATATATATATATATATATATATATGGTGAAGTGATTAGAATCACTGACTACAAATCCACCTGCCCCTGGTTCGATTCTCGGTGAAAGCAGGCCGTGCGCAGCTTCCCCAGCTGTTCATCCTTGCATAAAAAAAAATAGATTGGTAGATAAATGGGTATCATATGTGGCCTAGTGTTTAAGGCGCTAAGCTGCTGAGCAAGAGGTCACGAGATAGAATCCGGGGAAGGACTTCGTAATTTCTGACCACATGCATTGGGTTGTGGTTCGAATTCCACGTCAAGCTGTAGGGCCAAGGTGGAGCATTAAGCTCGAATGAACATTTCGGGCGGGAGCAAAACTATGATTAAATCCAGGTTATAATGTTGTGCAAAAGTCTTAGACATTTTACATTTTTTCCAGTCTGATGCATAACGAAACTAAAACTGTATTCAATTCAAATCCACCTTTAATGAAATGAAAATAAAATTCAAATAATCATATTTATACAAAATATAACTTGATATAAAGTATAAACCTTTAATTCACATTGATCAGAATCTTCAAAACATTGTGATCACAATAATTCAAAGCAAATTGTACATGAACAGCTACTATTAAGTATTGTAGTAGCTAATCCCTCACATCTTTTATAGGAGGAGATTGTAGATACCAATCGACCAGGGAAGTACTCCCGGGGAAACGTTAGACAAAAGATAGGGAGTGCTGGAACTCCCGTTTCTCCTGTCGCTGTCCTCCTTAGCTGTTCTTTTTCCGTGTCTCATCTACCCTGTGAGCAATCCAGCATGCTCTCAAACACACACTTCTCTCCCTATTCCTCACTACATAGTACATACACATGCATCTTACACACTACATAATCTTTTCATAATTAAAAAAAAAATGGCATCAACTTCAAGAGCCTCAGAGTCCCCTGGGGAGGGGACCGTAAGTGTCCCCACTTCTGGCTCGCCCCCTGCCGATACCGGAAACGCAGACCCGGACAGCGGGGCTGGATCTTCTACCACCCATTCGAGATGTTCTGGACCTCTGTCTGATTCACTTTTCTTAAACTTCTGCAACATTCGTGGCCTTTTCTCAAATTTTCAATCTGTTGAACACCACCCCTCCTCCTCTAAACTACATCTTTTCCTCACTGAAACTCAGGTGTTTGGGAAGACTGACAGCAACCCCTTTTCTGTATCCTCTTACTTTTTCTATACTCACTTTCACTCCAAAGGTGAAATATGCGTATATATACGCAATGACCTAACTTGTTCTCGTATTCCCGAACTCGAATCTTCTGAATTCTATACTCTCTGGCTACGGCTTACATGCCATTCTCAAACAAAATACATCTGCGCTGTTTACCTTTCTCATAATTCTATGGACTAACCAAAATTCTTTGACTACCTCACTTCCAAAGTGGAATACATTCTTTCCCGCTCTCCCTTTGCTGAAATCTCCATTTTAGGATATATCCATGTTCACCACCACCTTTGGCTTTCCTTCCATTTCACTGACATCCCTGGTGAACTAGCTTACAATTTTTATTTCCTAAATGACTTAGAGCAGATTGTACAGCACCCTACTCGTATTCCCGATCACCTTGGAGATAGGCCCAACATTCTCGATTTATTTCTTACCTCTCATACTTCTTACTTTGTGAAACGTTTTTCTCCGTTGGGCTCCTCCGATCACAATCTTATATCTGTTTCCTGTCCTATCGCTCCAATTCAGCCTTTGGATCCTCCCAAGAGGAGGCGCCTTTGGCACTTCGGCGCCGCTGATTGGGAGGCCCTTAGACAGTACTTCTGTGATTTTCCACCCATGGAATGATTACTGCTTCCATGGCCGGAGCCCTTTTGGGTGTGCTGAGCGCATCACAGAGGTGATTCTCTCGGGCATGGAGGCGTACATTTCATATTCTATTCCTACTGCTAATGCAAAAAAACCTTGGTTTAACTTTACTTGTTCTAATGCTATCCGCAACAGAGAAGAGGCTTTCAGGAGGTACCGTCACCATCCAACTCCTGACTCTCACTCAGCTTATGTTTTTGCCCTGAATCGTGCAAAATCTGTTCTTCGACTCGCCAAAAATTCCTTCATCCGACAAATATTTGAAAATCTATCCATTTCTAATTCTTCTCGATCTTTCTGGCATCTAGCTAAGAACCTCTTCAACAACTTTCTTACCCTTCTTTCCCTCTTCTTTTCCATTCCGACGGCACAGTTGCCGTCTCTTCTCCTGATAAAGCTGAACTCTTCGCTCAAATTTTCGCTTTCAGTTCAAACCTGGACGATTCCGTGCTGTTCCTCCATCTCCTCCCCCCTCTGATTTTATTATGTCTGAAATTAGAATCTCTTCTAAAGATGTTCTTTCTGCCCTATCTGGGCTCAATTCAAGGAAGCCGTATGGTCCTGATGGTGTTCCTCCTGTTGTTCTTAAGAACTGTGCTAATGTGCTGACACCCTCCCCAGGCAAACTCTTTCGTCTTTGTCTCTCATCTGGTACTTTTCCTTCCTGGTGGAAGTTCGCTGACATTCAGCCTGTCCCAAAGAAGGGTGACCGCTCTCAACCCTCCAACTATCGTTCAATTGCTTTGATTTCTTGCCTTTCCAAAGTGTTTGAATCTATCCTCAATAGGAAGATTCTTAAACACCTCTCTTCTCACAATCTTCTTTTAGATCGTCAGTAGGGATTCGGCAATGGACGCTCTACTGGCGATCTTCTTGCATATTTCTCTGACTCTTGGTCATCCTCCTTTCGAGATTTTAGTGAAACTCTTGCTATTGCGATTGACATATCAAAAGCTTTTGATAGAGTCCGGCACAAAGCTTTAATTTCCAAACTGCCCTCCTTCGGTTTCTATCCTTCTATCTATGCCTTCATCTCTAATTTCCTTTCTAGCCGATCTATAGCTGAGGTTGTAGATGGCCACTGTTCTTCTCCTAAAGCTATTAACAGTGGTGTTCCTCAGGTTCTGTCCTGTCACCCACTCTTTTCTTTTTATTTATCACTGATCTTTTAATTCGCACTTCCTCTCCTATTCACTCCTCTGCCGATGATTCCACTCTTCACTTCTCCACCCGCTTCTCAAAGCGTCCCTCACAGTAGTCACTTCATGATTCGCGTAGGACGGCTATGGGACACCTGACCTCTGATCTTTATGCTATATCTGATTGGGGCAGAGAAAACCTTGTGGATTTCAGTGCCCCCAAAACTCAGTTACTCCATCTGGCTACTCGTCACAATCTTCTACACAACTATCCCCCTTACCTTCAACAACATACAACTCAATCCTTCCTCTTCTTTTAACATTCTTGGCGTTTCCTTTTCTCGTTATCTTTCCTGGAAAGATCACATATACTCTCTTCCTAAAACAGCTTCTAAGAGGTTAGGTGTGCTGTACCGCCTCCGCGGTTTCTTCACCCCCACTCAGTTGCTGTCTCTGCATAGGGGTCTCGTTCGCCCCTGTATGGAGTATGCTTCTCATGTGTGGGGTGGCTCAACCCACGCAGCCGTACTTGACCGGGTGGAATCAAAGGCTTTTCGTCTCATCATTTCCCCGCCTCTCATTGATTGTCTTCAACCTCCTTCTCGTCGCCGCAATATTGCCTCACTCTCTCTTTACTATCGCTATCATAACGGACATTGCTATTCTGAACTCTCTAACTGCATGCCTCCTCCTTTAAGATTACGCAGTACCAATCTTTCTACACTTTTTCATTACTTTTCTGTCCAACTATCTAATGCAAGGGTTAATCGGTATTTTCAGTCTTTCATCTACTCACCCGGTGAACTCTTGAACAATTTTCCTCAATCCATATTTCCTCCTGTATATGACCTCCCATCTTTCAAACGCAGATGTCTAGGCATCTCGGAAACCCCGGACCTTGATTTTGGCTCTCTTCTTCTTCTATGGGAGTGGCGCTTTTGCGGGCATTTTCCCTTGACCCCTCCTTCCTGCATAAAAAAATTTAATATTCATATATAATTGATGAAACATTGTAACGTTCTCATTGTTACTAAGATCATTTGTTTCTGTCTACAGATCCATTAACCTTCAGGTTACTTTTTGTACTGCAAAATAAAGATCTACTAGGATCATCTGTCTGTTTTAAACAAAATGGCTACAATTTCAGTTGAAGACTGGCATATAATTGCATTTCTGTATAAAGAAGGAAAAACATTGAGTGAAATACGAGCAGTGGACAGAAAATAAGTCTACACGGCGTATAATTTCGTAACTAAACGACCTACATTGATTATGTTTGTATCAGGTGAATTCGTTAATCATTGTTGGCAATACTGCACGTCGATTCGGCTGCCATCTACCGTACATGGGTTATATGATTCAGTTGAACATGGCGGCTCGACTGGAACAGTGCCCTGTCATTTCTGCAACGATATTCCGAATCTGTCACTGGTCAAGAATTTCTCGAGCGCATTGTCACAGGAGACGAGACGTGGGTTCATCACCGTACTCCGGAAACAAAATGTGCCAGCATGGAATGGAAACACCCTGGGTCCCCGCGACCAAAGAAGTTCAAGATTGTGATGTCCCCTGGCAAAGTGATGGTTACCATGTTTTGGGACCACAAAGGCGTTTTGCTAGCAGACTTCATGCAAAAAGGCACAACAATCAATGCAGCTGCATATTGTCAACACTGGAACGTTTACAAGCGGCCATTAAACGTAAACGTCCTGGACTGCTTCGTAGGGCAGGGCACTGTTCCAGTCGAGCCGCCATGTTCAACTGACTCATATAACCAATGTACGGTAGATGGCAGCCGAATCGACGTGCAGTGTTGCCAACAATGATTAACGAATTCACCTGATACAAACATAATCAATGTAGATCCTTTAGTTACTAAATTATACGCCGTGTAAACTTATTTTCTGACCGCCCCTCGTATAAGCATCACACGATTTTCAAGGTGTGGTATCTGAAGCATTATCAACAAGTACGGAAAACATTTTCTGTAATTGACAAACCCAGGACTGGAAGATCCCAAAAGTTGTCTAACAAGGATCAAGGATAAAGATATTACCTTTAAGCAATAAAAAGAAGACAAGCGTTGGATTGGCAACAGAATTGGCAGAAGCCTCGGGTGTCGTTGTCCATCCACCAACAGTACGAACGTCACTTTTAAAATCAGGACTTAAAAGGTGTGTTACGGTAAGAAAATCTCTATTAACCCTTTCATGGCGACCAGTACAAATTGGTAGCGTATCAAATACACGCATTCATAACTTAACCCTACAAAAAATTCCGGCCTTAAACAATTAAGAAAGGGGAACAAGGCTAAAAGGCTAAAATCTGCACGAGTACGCAGAAATTGTACTATAGAACAATGGTCAAAGGGTGCTTAGGACGGGCGAGTCAAAGCCTCAATTATATGAAAGTAATCGAAGACAATATGTGAGACGACGAATAACTGAAACCTACAAAGAGACTTACTTGAAGCAATCATGGTCCAATTCAAGTTTGAGGGTGCATCTCTTCAAGTTGTATTGGAAAATTGCTGAAAATTGAATGCTGCTAGGTACAAACAGATTTTGATCCACCATGCAATCCTTAGTGTGCAAGGCTTATTGGTCCAGACTTTATCTTACAGCAAGATAATGATCCGAAGCACAGAGCTGGAATAATTAAAACCTATTTGCAAACGAAAGAGGAAGCTGGAGTCCTTCAACGCATGGTATGGCTCCCTCAAAACCCAGCTCTCAATATCACAGAACAGTAGCGGATTTATGGATTTGCTGCCCCTATTAAGCAGAATTTAAAGACAAATTTCAAAATCACAATTTTTAAAGGAACTCAAATACATTCATTTTAGGAACAAAACTTAAAAATAAAAAATAAAAGTATATCAATAAATTCAAATAGGTTTTTTCTTCTCGTTTTTTTTTATAATTTTTATAATTTTTTGTTTTTTCTCACTCCTAGGCCTAGGTCTTTTTTGCCTCTACGTAAATCCGTTAATGTCACTGAAGCTGCATGGGACTACTTGGATAAAGAAAAAGTAAAAAAGAATCGCAGCAACTTAGATGATCTGTGAAAGGTCTTGGAAGAAGCGTGGAACACGACACCACAAGAGTTTATAACAAAATTATTTGAAAGTGTCCCTAGAAGAACTTCAGTGGTTTTAAAGGAAAAAGGTGGACACACTCAGTATTTATATGAAAATATTCGGGTTAAGGTGAACAAAAAAATGGACAATATTTTTGTTTTATTTAAAAAAATAAATTCCTTATTAGACTTTTAATAGAACATACACACGTAGGTGGTTTTTTGCAAGTTAGGTTAGAGTAATTACCTTAGAATTTTTGCTTTCCCATGCTAAACATGGGACTAGTTCGTGTAGCGTATAGTCATTACTCATAAGATATTTTAGATATTTGAGTGATTAATTATAATAGCAGAAATCCATATTGGTCTCCAAATATCATAAATCGCCCAACAAAGCATACAACCACACGTAAGTGTTTTTTGTAAGTCAGGTTAGGTTAGATTTATTTGGAGCCAAATATGGATTTTGGTTAATATACAAACTGGAAAAGGTCCAAAGTTTGGATCACTTTAACATATTGCTTCCCAAAAATAGACATTACACAACCAATTACAGTTACATTACAATAGTTTATAATATTTAGAGATTAGCCAGCCGAGAAAATGTAAATTTATGGACAACTTAACTTATTATGCTTTGCCATTCTTTGTGAATGTAAAATATTTGGATCACCTGAAGATCAGAACCTCCAGCCTTCTTTAGTTAGCCTTATAAGGCTAACTAACGAAAATATCACGACCTAACCTAACCAGTCGTTAGGTCAACTGTACGCCCTTGACGAGTGGTTAGGTAGGTCGTGATATTTTCGTTAGTTAGCCTAGATTACCAACTCTTTCTAACCAACCAACCTTTGTCTTTTAACATATTGCTTCCCAGTGTTAATCACTTTAACATATTGCTTCCCAGGAGGGATCACTTTAACATATTGCTTCCCGAATGCTTGGGAAGCAATATGTAAGTTATCCCAAAGTTTTAGTTTCCTTATGCATCACAGTGAAAAAATGTAATACGTTTCAAAACTTTTGCACATCAGTATATATATATATATATATATATATATATATATATATATATATATATATAAAATATATATGCTGCAAACCCACAAGGAAAAGAAAAAAACGATTCCAGGCCTTTAGTGTATTCAAAGCTACACCTCGTCAGGGAATGAAGATAAAAGGCGAGATGCCCATAAATATATACAAGTACAGGAAAAACAAAACAATTAGCACATACTTAACAAGGGTAATGAGAGGCAAAAGAAATTTAACATGATATCGTCAATTTTATACATCTCCGCATGTTATTGAAATTGTTTTAAAATGAAAAATGCACATGTCGTTTGGATTGGCTATGGGAAATCCCCTTCACCTGTACTAGCTAATTATATATGGAATTTTTGAAAGTAGAATTTTGCCTACGATTGTTAATTTTAACCTGGTTTGGTACAGGTATATAGATGATATTTTATGCCTTTGGCCTAATAATTGGATGTGGACTTATTTCTTGGTAGGCTCAACAATTTAGTCCCATCTATTAAGTTTACAGTTGAAAAGAAAATGATGGAAGCTATCTTTTCTTGATCTAAAAATTGGAGATGCTCTAATCAGTTCAAATATGAAGTACGTAAGCCTACTAATAATAACTTCTTATGTGCATTTTTGTTCTAACCATCATCCTTCGATTAAATCCTCTATTTTCTCTGCTATGTTTCTTCGAGCATTGAGAGTTGTCAGTCCTGAATTTTTAGAATCCGAGTTATGCAATATCATGAATATTGGTACTAAATTATGTTATCCTATTTCATTTTTAGATAACTGTCTTAAGAAAGCCAAGAATAGGTATTATAATAATGTAATTGTAAAGGAATTTCAGCGTAAAAATATCCTTAGCCTACCTTACCATGTTAATTTTCAATACCTTCCAACTGTACTTAAAGCAATTGGCATTAATGTAATCTTTATGTGAAAAAACTATATAGGGCTATGGGTTGATTGCCTGTGCCCTCATCCGCTGAAAATTTCCAGCAGATTTCAGTGGAGGGTTACCGACAAAAGCCCTATGCTTTTTCGTTAGAGAGTTATAAATATGTAGGTCTTTAAAGGACCTCTTTATATTTATATTGATTACGGTAATTCTAGCATCGGGAGTTGGGAAAGCTTATGGTATTGAAAAACTGAAATTGCTCACCTTATTTTTGCTGGGTCTTTGTTTGTTTCGATGTAGGACGTGACGGTCATTTTCGGTGTAGGGCCGCCACGATGGGGTTACTCGGCGAATTTACTTAAGGTAATTAATATAGGCAGTCACTATATAAACCCCTGAAGGAATAGGCCTATCCTTTTATCGTCATTAGGTTTTATTATTATAAGGAATTCACTCAGGACTAGAGGGGGGACAAAGACATCCTCCCAGTTTAAAGCTTCGCTGTAACATAAACAGCCCTGAGAGCCGTTCCTTGGTTCTGGTGTATTATTTGCCGAACTAGCAAAATTTTTGTTTGGGCTACTCCTTTGGTAGACTAAACAATAAATTGGGTTTTCTTGTTGCTATGTGAGGCTGATTCATACATACAGGTTCTTTGTACGTATGGCAATTCAATTATTTCATTCCCAATAGGCTATGTCGCCAATCCCGAGGCAATTTTGTATAGATATTTAATTCAATTAATTAATAATTTATATTTAATTATGAAATAAATGTACCACATATGATACCATGTTGTGAGTGCGTATAGTTTTTCCATACTTTAAGTATAATAATACTGTTAAATCACGCCTAATAAAGAATAGCCCTGATAATGTTGTTGGTTGTGTGTATTCGATCGGATGTACACAATGTAACTCAGTATATATAGGCCAAACCAGTAAAACGTTAGATATTAAGGTAAAACAGCATAAATATGCTTGTAGAACAGCTAATACTTCCAATGCTTTATTTAACCATATGTCTAGATGTAACCATAGCATCAAGTGGGATAGTTCTAAAGCGCTTGTTAAAAACAGAGATATAATAGAAAGAAATATTCTAGAATGTGCATTTATTCATTTTAAAAACAATTTCAATAACAGTGCGGGGACGTATAAAATTGACGATATCATGTTAAAATTTCTTTTGCCTCTCATTAACCCTTGTTAAGTATGTGCTAATTGTTTTGTTTTTCCTGTACGTTGTATATATTTATGGGCATCTCGCCTTTTATCTTCATTTCCTGACGAGGTGTAGCTTTGAATACACGAAAGGACTTGGAATCGTTTTTCTTTTTCCTTGTGGATTTGCAGCATTCATTCATTTCACGTGTTTTATTGTGAAATTCATCCCATATATATATATATATATATATATATATATATATATATATATATATATATATATATATATATATACAGGGTGGGCCGAAAGTCTGGATTCATAGGAAAATATTTATTTTAATACATAAATTCCAACAAATGGTAAATACTTAAAATGAATATCAACTTTAACTCGTAAATGCGTATCCGTGATACTGTACAGTAGGGCGGAGTGAAAAACTCATTTTTCGAATTTTCAAATTGGCTAGTGTGGAAAATGTGTGGAGTAGTGAGGAAATAAGCTGGTATAAATTTAAAATCATAACATTAATATCTTCAGGTGCCACAATGACCTTCAATATTGAAAAAATTGAAAAAAGCAGATTTTAACCAATAATTACAGAAGAGTCCACGATGCACAATAGACAAGAATTTATTCACACTTGTATAAAAATAGCTCAGTGAACCTTTAAAAAAAGTTTCTATTCTCTAAAAACAGTTTTCTATAGTCAGCTCACTCAGCTGTCACGTGAGTACCTCGGTTCAGTGTAGCTGTCGCTCTCGTAGCAGGTGGGTGTTCTGTTGTTGGCGTTACTCAGATAGTCTAAACTATATTTCTTATATATTTTGCATTTCTGTATTGTGTTGCCCTAAGTTTGCCATGTACTATTAACTGAAATTAACGTATAATTGATATTAGCTCTTTCTTTTTCAGATTTGTATACTTTCAAAATGTCTCGAGTTTGTGCAAAATCAACCAGGGCCTCAACTGAGTGCCCCATGTTTGGTATGGGGGAAGATTTGTGGCACAGGAATCTTCCTACATACGAAGGAGTTTTTAAATATTACTTGTTTGTAAGAAACGATTTGAAACAGAATACTAATAAAGATCCTTCAATATCTCAAATATTAGAACAAGTTGTTGATAAATTGAAAACAATTTGGGAAAGTGCTTCCGTCCCAATTCTGTCAGACAGGCGAATTGAAACACTGTTCAGAAGCTACCACGAAAAGTATCGTGTCATTATGAAGCCATACCAAAGCAGAAAAAATTCTGGAGCTTACAAAGCAAAGATTGATATGTTCAAAAAAGAAGCACACACGAAACTTTTTGACATTGCAGCGTGCAAGTGCAAAGTACTAACACAATGTTCTTGTCCCAAAGAAAAAACGGTTCCAAAGGAAGAAGTGACGTTCCTCTTAGATCAAAGGAGTGAAAGAAAACTGTTTATTGATAGAGTAGATATTACACTCTCAAAGAAAAAAGCATCTACGTTGCTAAGAAAGCAAAAAAAGCTGTGAGGCTCACCAAAGAATCTTCACAGGAGAAATTGCAGGATACAAATGTTGAATTATCATCATCGACATCAAATAGTGAAAGTGAATCTGGCGAAATATCAGACGATACATTTCCAGAGCCAGTTAGCTCGAAGAGAAAGCTCGAACAACCTGAAGAACAATTATTCAAGAAAAGGAAAACTACAAATCTACCTTCAGTGGCTACTGCTTGTGACAGGACTGCAGTTTCAGATCGAGCTGCAGCATTCATTGTTAGTGCAGTATTGCAAGATATTGGAGAAGTTTCTATTGACAATACATCTGAAGTAGTGGATAGGAGTAAAATCAGAAGAGAAAGACAAAAGAAGAGATCAGAAATTATGAAAGATCAAAATCAGGTCCCAATCAGAGGAATCTATTTTGATGTTTGATGGTCGAAAAGATTCTACACTCTTCCAAGAAAAAAAAGAGTCCAAAGTATATCAGAAGGTAACAGAAGAACATATCACTTTAGTGAGAGAACCTGGTTCAGATTATTTGGGCCATTATTCTGTGAATTCTGGATCAGTTGAAGAAATATGTAAAGGAATGTTTGAGTATATTGGAAATAATGACATGAACCTGGAAAACCTTGTTGCCATTGGATGCGATGGTGCAGCAGTCAACACTGGAGAAAAGGGAGGCGTTATAAGGCTTATAGAATTGAAGCTGAAGAAGCCAGTTCAACATTTAGTGTGCCAGCTCCATGCCAATGAATTGCCATTACGCCATTTAGTTGCAAAGCTGGATGGAAAAACATCTGGCCCCCGCGATTCACCGGTCCTATTGGCAGGGAATTAGAGAACTGTGAGAGTCTTCCTATTGTCGAGTTTGAAAGGATTGATGCTGAGGAACCAACTGTAGACTGTGAAGATCTTAGCACCGACCAAAAATATCTAATTGATATTCATCAGGCCATAACAAAGGGATATTGCTCTCCAGATCTTGCTCATCGTAGTCCAGGCAAAATGGCACATTCACGATGGCTGACTACAGCAAATCGTTTGCTTCGTCTATACGTTTCAACTGTAAGTCCATCTGAGAACCTCATGAACATTGCTTCTTTTATAATGAAGGTCTACATCCCAATGTGGTTTTTCTATTAAGCAAAGTACGTCTTTTGTCAATGGCTCAAAACATGTTTTCAAAACTATTGAACTAACAAGAACACTGAATGACGAAGTAAAGGATATTGTAAACCCTGTCATACAAAGAAATGCATTTTTTGCAAATCCAGAAAATATTCTAGCATCAATGATTCATGATGACCGCAGCGCCATAAGAGAATTAGCGTGGAGGCGAATAAAGAAAGCAAGGCAAACAAACAAGGAAAAAGTTGTGAGGCGTTTCACAGTACCTGTTATTCAATTTGAAGCTACTGATTATACTGATTTAATTAATTGGCAAAAATGCATTGTCACTGAACCACCTGTGACAAGACACCTGACAGAAAATGAGATTGAAGAATTCATAGAAAACAAGAGTACCCCTCCATTCGAGAAATTCCCTTGTCATACACAAGTAGTAGAAAGAATGGTAAAATTAGTGACTGAAGCATCATCAAAAGTATTTGGATTGAACGCGCGAGATGGCTTCATAAGATCAACACTTCAGTCACGTAAAAAAATGCCATCATTCGAAAGTAAAGCTGAATATAAAGTTTAAATAAAACGTTAATAGAAAAAAACATGCGCAAGGATGGGTGGTTGGGAGGGCATGGGTGGAGCTCGACACGCAGCCACCTCCTCGTGGTGAGTTCTGGATTATTTAGATCATTAATCAAAAGAACATTGATCTAAATAAATAAGAGCTGCGTAATTCAGTAACTATTTTGGTAATTGGAACGCTTAATATATAATAATAACAAGTAAGTTTCAGTTATTGTACTAATGCAGAATATAAGAAAATCATTATATTTCACTTTTTTTCGACGGCTTTGTGGCACCTGAAGATATAATTTCGCAGGACTAATATGTATGCACAGTCATTATCTATAGCACCCACATATTTTCCGCACTAGCCATATTTGAATGTCGAATAAACGTTTAAAAACCTCATTTTCGATCCGCCCTACTGTACAGTAGTTCGTACTCCAGTATAAATACTCAAATACTTTTTTTATTTCAGCCCAGAAATGGCTTCAAATCTAACAACAGAAGACCGGGTAGAACTTGTGCTCATGTACGCAAGACAGGGCGCTACACACAGAGAAGTTGCTACCGAATTCAATAGAAATCATCCTGATAAGCATCCAGTAACACATGCGACTGTTGGCAAGTTGTTTAAACGTTTCAAAGAAACAGGAAGTGTACATGATCGACGG
>JAJOZX010000166.1:547500-692500 GCA_023014485.1 Bathynomus jamesi
AGGTCTCGAGACGTCAATGTATCGGAGCGAACCGTTAGAAGGAGTCTTATGGACAGTGGCTTACATGCTAGACGTCCACCAATGGGCCCGGAATTGTTCCCACACCACCGCAATGCTCGTCTTGCTTTCACTCGTGTGCATGTCAATTGGACTATGGTCCAATGGAGATGAGTATTGTTCACGGACGAATCAAGATTTAATCTTCGAACATCCGATGGACGGGAAAGAGCGTGGAGAAGAACAGGAGAAAGTCCGTGAACAACACTCGTCCCCATTGGACCATAGTCCAATTGACATGCTCACGAGTGAAAGCAAGACGAGCATTGCGGTGGTGTGGGAGCAATTCCGGGGCCATTGCTGGACGTCTAGCATGTAAGCCACTTTCCATAAGTCTCCTTCTAACGGTTCGCTCCGATACACTGACGTCTCGAGACCTTTCCAGCTCATTGCGAACGTTTGTGGCAGTCAAGCGACGATCTCGCAAAACACTCAAGACGATGAAACGATCGTCACGGGCAGTTGTGTAGCGCAATCTTCCAGATACTGGTCTTCGGGTGTACTCTCCTGTCTCCACATAACGTTGGTAGACACGTCGAACCGTTCGGCGACGTAACGGTGGCTCCGACCATCTTCAATTAGGGCGACGACTCTTGCGACGTTCACGGCACTCAAATCCATTGTAAATGTCCAATTCTGAAGCCCAAAAGAATTAGAAGTGTATCTGTTACTAAACGCAAATGCCTACTCCCACTAGTGGAAGAAAAGAGTGGCACTAGCAGTCTAAGAGCAACTGAATGTCAGACTGTCGAATTCTTAAAAGAAGTCGAAAATTCGTTACAGCTAGTGTGTTCGCAGCAGGACGTTATTTTGTCTCGTTATTTGGTTGCCTCATAGACTATATTTTCGAATTTTAAAACTTTTATAAACAGAAGCTCGCCCACGTTTTTGCTTTTCGCGATATTCCCAGTGGACCGATTTTTCTGCCGCTCAGTGTATATATATATATATATATATATATATATATATATATATATATATATAGTGATGTAGCGGATGTCATTTTTTTCACATCCGCGGATGCGGATGCGGATGAGGATGTTTGATTTCAACATCCGCGGATGCGGATGCGGATGCGGATGTCTACATTTTCGTTATTTTTTAGGATATATTCGAGATTTGTTGTGTTTAACGTATATAATAAGTTATTATATAGAGAGAGCTGTAGCTATAATGTAGTTAATTGATTAATTGTACAATAATTGCTGTACTTTTCTCTGAACATATAAAATAATATCAAGCATCTAACTAATATAGAAATCAATTAGCGAATTCGTCTGCAAATAAATTCGTTATATTTTGTTGAGTTTCAGCACAATTAGAAACCATAATTGTGTTACCAGGATGCGGGACGTGAACCCAACTCAAATGCACCCCACCGACCTCTTTCCCCAACCTCCACCCTTATAGAAAGAGATCTTTAATTAGCTTGATAACTATTTATATTAAGTTTAAAGTTTTATTAGGCATATTTATAAATGAGTAATTAAAATAAAGTAAACTAAGATGTTCATCGTTTAATGTTCAAACTTAATTATAGGAAGGTTATGCTTAAGGAACATTAATTTTTCTGCCATTTCTGCTGCCAGTCTGTTTCTCTTTTCATCATATATTAATCCAGCACTGCTAAATAATCTCTCGCTTGGTACGTTTGTTGGAGGACAGGCTAAATGTTTTCCTTGCAAGTTTACTCAAGTATGGATAGATATTCTACGTATTTTTCCACCAACTAATAGGATTGTCACATGCAGCCAGGCGTTTTTCTTGGTGATAGCTCTCGATCATTTTTACTACATCTTTTGACATCGCGTAGGTCTCGTCTTGCTGCTTGACTCAAGAAACTGAGAGACAGATTCTGTGATAGATTTGCTTGTTGAAGGTGTTGGTTCTGTCACTGAAACTTTTATTCTTTTGGTGGGTGGCGAAGCGACAGATTCAAGAGATTGAAGCTCTTCAACTGCTTTGCCAAGTGATGATTTAACTCGTTCTAATGTAGTACTAGGTGAAAATAACTTAGCTTTGTAACGTGGATCTAAGTAGGTTGCAAGAGAGTAACTTCATACAAGAACAGCCTCTCGTCTTGTCGCTTGCATCACTTTTGCGCACAATGAACTAGTTCTATTAATATAGTAGAATTTGATAATTTCCGCTTATTAATGACATTTTATCTCAACGGTCCACATCCGCACGACATCCGCAGTCCAAAGTGCGGATGCGGGTGCGGATGCGGATGCGAGAAAATGTGCGGATGTTCCGCGGATGCGGATGCGGATGCGGATGTGACCTACATCACTAATATATATATATATATAATATGAATTTCACACTTAAACACGTGAAATAAATGAATGATGCAAACCCACAGGGAAAAAGAAAAACGATTCCAAGGCCTTTCGTTTATTCAGAAGTACATTCCCTGACGAGATGTACTTCTGAATACACGAAAGACCTTGGAATCATTTTTCTTTTTCCCTGTGGGTTTGCATTTTATATATATATATATATATATATATATATATATATATATATATATATATGCTGAAATGATACAGTTTTTAAGTTAATTAACAGTTAAAATAAAATAAACAAATAAAGCACCCTGTATGTGCTTGACAGTAATGCTGCGAACTGCTCGTACCCTGAATAGGTGTATGGGCAAGGCGGGGCTCTGTTAAAAACAATTAAATCTTTCTTCTACCAAAGATATAATCTATTAACATATATATATATATATATATATATATATCAACGTAAAGAACGACGCTTGTATAGGAGAATATTCCGCGCAAGATGAGAGCGAGAGAACGAAACAAATGAAAAAATGAGGTAACCACCTGGGAATCGAACCCGGGATCTTCCGATTGCCGGTCAGATATGATAACCATTACACCACGGGCCTCACTCAATCAAATGTCGTAATTCCTCTACATACGCGCAGAAACCAATGCCCCAAGGGGGCACCTCCCGCATGCCGTACATTATATACATTTAAACTGCAAACACGCAGTATAATTAACGTAAAGAACGAAGCTTGTATAGGAGAATATTCCGCGCAAGATGAGAGCGAGAGAACGAAACCAATGAAAAAATGAGGTTTCTGCGCGTATGTAGAGGAATTACGACATTTGATTGAGTGAGGCCCGTGGTGTAATGGTTATCATATCTGACCGGCAATCGGAAGATCCCGGGTTCGATTCCCGGGTGGTTACCTCATTTTTTCATTTGTTTCGTTCTCTCGCTCTCATCTTGCGAGGAATATTCTCCTATACAAGCGTCGTTCTTTACGTTAATTATACTGCGTGTTTGCAGTTTATATATATATATATATATATTATATATATATATATATATTATATATGGGGAGCAGCGTATTCTACATACAAGACTTTTATCCATAAATTGAACAATTAAAATGACAATCTACAATAAAAATTACATTGTAAAGACCTCCTCCTTATTTGTATTCATAACACGCTACTCAAAATTTAATCATCAATAAAAACAGAATGTGTGCATGCTATGAAATCTGTAATTTCTTCCTCTAAACTGGGCTGAATGATAATTCAATGTTAATTCTTTGGTTTATTCTGTTATACAGCGGGCGTTTGCGGGCACACACACACACACACACACACACAATTTTGGGGCGGATTTGATTATTTTCAGAATATATATATATATATATATATATATACAGACCGTGCATGCAACAAGGAACTCTTTTTTGAAAAATTATATCCACTGTAATCCGAATAAGTAATGGTAAATGACAAACACTATAGTTTTTCTTTTTCATGATGTTAGCCCGACGTGGGGAACGGGTCACTCGAAAAGAGGCCCCAAAAATATAGCTTCCCTCACCAGCTATCTGCAAAACAGATAGGATCCAGCTTTAGGACAGGATCTAGGGGTTGCAGCTACACCTCGCCTACTATATCCAGGACCTCAATATAAGCAAAAGACTCGCTGCATTCGCGTCGGATTGAATACATCAAAGAAAAAGGGATAACTATTGTATTTTTAGCCAAAAACCAGAACTTAAACCTCAACTGGCAAAATTGAGCGTCCACTTTTCAAGGCACATAACATGTCCGTTTCATAATGGGATTGAATTCAGAATGGTGTCCTCAGGTTCTTTCATGATACACACAGACCGTGCATGAAACAAGGAACTCTTCTGAGAAAATTAAATCCACTATAGTCCGAATAAGTAATGGTAAGGGACAAACACTATAGTTTTAGTTTTTTCTTTTTCATGATGTTAGCACGACGTGGCCAACGGGTCACTCAGGTCACTTGGTATTTGGCTAAAAATACAACATTTACCCCTTTTTCTTTGATGTATTCAATCCGACGCGAATGCAACGAGTCTTTTACCTATATTGAGGTTCTGGGTATAGTAAGCTACGTGTAGCTGTAACCCCTGGATTCTGTCCCAAAGCTGGATTCTATCTGCTTTGCAGATAGCTGGTGAGGGTGAGAGAAGCTATATTTTTGGGGCCTCTTTGCGAGTGACCCGTTGCCCACGTTAGGCAAACATCATGAGAAAGAAAAACTATACAGTTTCACATGTTGATTTTTTAAATTCATTTTCCTTTCAGGGTAGATAATAATGAACACCTGCGTGATTAACACGTTATGTGTAAAATTTCATTAAATAAATCATCACCTGTATATCTACATTTTATATATATATATTTTTTTTTTTTTTTTTTTTAGCGATGGCCATAATTCACGCATCACCCCATTAATTTCTAAAAAAAAAAATTTAACGTAAAAGTAAAATACCAAAACTATTGTAAATGGTAGAAAAGATGTATTTAGAAACTACTCAAGCATACAAAACATACTAATGAACTGCGGTCAGTATTTCGTACATTTACCCTTTTTTTTTCAACACTTCGGCGATAAGTCGTGGCATGGAATTTACCAGTATTTCGCAATACTCCGGCGTAATTTCCTACGCCCACACCTTCTTTATGGCTTCAAGCAAATCATTCAATGATGTAGGATTGTGACAGGTAACTTTTTCTTTGACGTTTCGCCAGCAGTTCTCCATCGGGTTTAAATCGGGCGAGTTTCCCGACCAAGGTCAAATCAGCTGAAAACCCGAATTTCGGAACCAATCAGACACGGCTTTGGTGCGGTAACATGAAACTCCGTCTCCTGCAGGAGAAGTTGCCGCTGTTTATGGAGATGCGCTCCACAACGTTTTTCCAACAAGACAGAGTGCCATGTCACTGTACCAAAGCCGTGTCTGATTGACTCCGAAATTCGGGTTTTCAGATGATCGGGCCTTGGTTGGGAAACTCGCCCGATTTAAACCCGGTAGAGAACTGCTGGCGAAACGTCAAAGAAAAAGTTAGTTGTCACAATCCTACATCATTGAATGATTTGCTTGAAGCCATAAAGAAGGTGTGGGCGCAGGAAATTACGCCGGAGTATTGCGAAATACTGGTAAATTCCATGCCACGATGTATCGCCGAAGTGTTGAAAAAAAAGGGTAAATGTACGAAATACTGACCGCAGTTCACTAGTATGTTTTGTATGCTTGAGTAGTTTCTAAATACATCTTTTCTACCATTTACAGTAATTTTGGTATTTTACTTTTACGTTAAAACAATTTTTTTTAAATTGATGCGTGACTTATGGCCACCAATATATATATATATTTTTTTTTTTAATTTGTTTAAATACAAAGACACCAGGCGCGGATACAGAGGTAGAGGCGACGAGATTTAGGATTTGTCTTGCCGGTGTCATGTAAATATTGCCAGCCAAATATTATATATTATACAGTAATATTAAAAATTATATATTAATTATTAGAATACGAGATGTCATTCAGGTTAAGCAAGAGGAGTTAAGCCTCGCCCCTCCCTGTATACACGCCTGGATATTATACCTACTGTACACTGCTTCTGTCCCCCATAGTTTACCAATATGAATGTAACCACTGTATAGGGTCATATATAGGTAAAACTAAAAGACATTTAAAATCTCGTAATCATGAACATCTGGGTAAATCACTCCGTATACGATCCAACCCCTTAGCAAACCATCTAATTCTCATAATCAGGCTAACAACAACAACAACAACCGGAATTCCTAATCAAATTTCAATATACTTGCTAGCGGTATTTCTGATCTTTAACTTTTTATTTACAAACTGAAACCAGCCCTTAGTTCTGACGAATCACTGTTAGATCTGTTGTGTTTTACGTATGGTATTATTATTGTATTATTGTCTTAAATGTTTTTAGTTTTTGTTATTTTACATTAGTTATTATATAAGAATTGTTTGTATTTGTTTTATATTGGTTATTTTATGTTAGCCCTGATAATGGAATCCATGTGTTTCGAAACGCTGGTACAATAAAATAATGTAGAATGTTTATTACACCTCTGGTGCTCCTTTCCACTGTGTGTATATATATATGAAAATTATTTCACGAAAGTAACACGTGAAAAATATTTCCTCAAGTGTTCATGGAAAGTTGGTAAGAAGTGGGTACTTAATTCGTTCAGTGAAACTTGCAAGAAACCTGCACGATAGTTTGATTGAAATTTCCATATATATATATATATACACATATACTGTGTATGTGTGTGTGTGTATATATATGTATATATTAAAAATACACAGGACAGTATATACTGAATCGCAGAGTCTTCTTCATATTCGCCATTGTCAGAGTCATAATTCACACGAAATCCGTCCCTTATATTTAATGTTGACTCAGTCCATTATTAAGCAGAATTTGATCAATGTCAAACACGAATGTTTGTAATAAAATTCAAAGAACAAAAGAAATTCATGCATGATTTTTATCTCTGGCCAGAGAAGCTATTTTAGCCTCGGATATACATAAAAGTAATTTATACAGTAATATAAGGACAAAAATCTTTGGTTTTAACGTTTTAAAGTGCCATTTCTCATTTCCACTAAAAATCAAAGTGTGTGTGTGTATATATATATATAAAATTATATATATATATATATATATATATATATATAAAATTGTGTGTGTGTGTGTGTGTGTGTGTTTGTGTGTGTGTGTGTCTGTAAAAGTTATTTTTTACTGACTAAATGGAGAAAAAAAACACAGTTTGTTTGCTTTACAATAAATGGGATTGAAAATCGGAATTTTAAATGTTGTAATTTACATTGCATGCGGAAGGTTAATATATATATATATATATATATATATATATATATATATATATATACAGGTCGTCCGATAAATGAGTGGCGATTCGGGAACAATTTATAAATAAAAGATAAAGGATAATAAAAATTTTATTAGAAGGAATTTTATTAGTGGTAAACTTACAATTAATTCGATAATTAATTGTCATAGGGATCAACCTGATCGCCATTTACACGAACAGCAAGCTGTATGCGTCTCCATGTCCTGTCTGACATTTTTTGTAAAAGTTCTTTATCCTCATTGATGTCACTTAACACAACTTCTGCGATTTTTGTCAGATCAGATTCACTTTGATTTTCACGGCCATTAATCTGCATCTTGAGGATTCCCCAGAGGGTATTATCCGGGGTAGTCAAGTCCGGACTCCGCGGAGGCCAAGGTACAGGACCATACTTTCCGATCCATCTGCCAGGAAAATTTCTGTCTAGGAACTCACGCGCAGTGAAAGCGGTGTGTCCTGGAGCACCATCTTGCTGAAAAATAGGGTTGCGAATATTCGTATTTCTTAAAGCGGGTAGAAATCTGTTCTCCAACATGTCGATATAACTTCCTGAAGTAATTCGACCAGTGCACACAAATGGACCAATTAAACAATGCGCTGATATTGCACACCATATCATGATTCGAGAGGGATACTGTTTTACTTGATCATAATAATGAAGATTTTCTTTCGACCAAAAAAACGAAAATTTGCTTTTGCCATCGCCATAAAGGGCACATTCATCACTGAAGAACGTACGATCTCTCTCGGCTTTACTTGGAAAAGCTTCAAGAATTTGTTGACAAGCATTAACTCTGACAATTTTATCTTGTGGCGATAAAAACTGAACAGAGGTTGGGCGTAAAGCTTTAAAATGCAAGTCTTTTTTCATCAAATCATGCAGTGTTGATTTCGGAACATTTAATGCAGATGCACGCCTACGAATACTTTTGGTTGGCGATTGTCGAATTGACACTTGAACATCATCTTCCAATCTTGCTCTTGCTTTGGGGCGACCACGGCGTTTTTTATCAGTTATCATCCCAATTGTGAATAATTTGTGCTCCCATTTTCTAATAATTTCGCCCTTTGGCGGCACATCATTAAATCTTTGTTCAAACCTTTCGCGTACTACCTTCATGCAATGCTTGGTTTTTCCAGATTCATGCCACCATGTTGCTGCTAATATCCGTGCTTCATATGTGTAGGGACTTTGATCACAAATTTTATCAACACGTGCGTCTACCTCAGCCATTGCAACGCCAATAATTAGAAATAATAAAAATAAAACAATGAAAAACCAGAACAAACAGGAATAAACATGAATTACTGCAAAATTAAAAATTTGGATTTCATGTGAAGCTAGCTTAATTGAAAAAGGCATAGACATTTATTAGATATCAAAGATATTAGTACACTATGCTAACTGACATAGAATCGCCACTCACTTATCGGACGACCTGTATATATATATATTTGCTAAAAACCTTTTTGCTCGCTGTTTGATTTTTTAAAACGTTTTTGTTTTTTACGGAATATAATAAAAAATCCATTTTTATGGAGAGTAAATATGTAGTTTTAATAATTAATTGTTTATATGTTTCAAAAACATATAAAACATATATTTCAAATATATAAAATAGGCTTTCTTTTAATTATCTCAAAGTATAGGCTTAACTTTTTTCTGCTTTTATATTTCAAACCAAATATACAAATAATTATATAGACAATAAAATAATTGCGAAATGTTATAAAAACAAAGAGAAACAGGATGCGTGTAAAAACTATAAACGATTTTTTTATATTAATTAATGTTTGGCCAAAGCTCTAGGCCAATTCTTCTCGATCTTTTTTTTTTCTGCCCTGGCGACCCCCTTTTGACAGAGAAAACAAAAATTCTCAAGTCCACTTCCCTAAATGATGATGCAGCATCCTTGAACTGCGAAAACAGATCCCAAACTATTTCCCCAAGTGTTCATGGAAAGTTGGTAAGAAGTGGGTACTTAATTCGTTCAGTGAAACTTGCAGGAAACCTGCACGATAGTTTGATTGAAATTTCGGACCTTTTCCAGTTTGTGTACCGTTTTTCATATAATTTATTTTTGCTTCTTTTCAGATCAAAAATGAGTGATAATATCAATCTCTTTAGTAGGCTTATAAGGCTAACTAACGAAAATATCACGACCTAACCTAACCAATCGTTAGGTTAACTGTACGCCTTTGACGATTGGTTAGGTTAGTTCATGATATTTTCGTTAGTTAGCTTTATAAAGCAAAAATAAATTATATGAAAAACGGTACACAAACTGGAAAAGGTCCGAAATTTCTCCTGAAAAGACTTTGCAGTCGTCTCTCCTGTTAAAGAATTTTTTGTACGTTTTGGATAGTAGGAAAAGTGAGTATTCAGAACTGGTGTCTGAAGCAATGAAAGTTTTAATTTCATTTGCAGCCACTGTCTCATTGAAAGATTAAAAGATGTAAACTAACAGTTTCATATAGAGATTACGACTAACAGAAGATAATTTCAACTGTAAAACTGTAACACTGCACGAGTTTTTCGCTTCAAAAGAAAAAGAAGTTTTTGTCTGAGTTCAGATATTTCTGTAATTTTTGTTCGAAAAATAAACTTTCAATTTTCCATATAGGCGACCCCCTAGCTGAGTACCTGCCACGGCCCCTAGGTTGAGAACACTTCTCGTGATATCTATGATAATACAGTATTTTTTAACCTTATTTTTTAATAATTACTTGTAATCTGGGACAGAAAAATATACAATGTTCAAAATCCGAAGCATACCTTCATGGGCAATATTAAAGTACTTACTAAACACGCAATTAATACACCTCTTTATGTGAAATTAATGTACATTGTATTGTATAGGGTGACCACAAAGTCCCGTTACCCCTAGAGAAATGAATCGTATAACAATGATATGGGCAGGGGGTAACGGGACTTTGTGGCCACCCTATACACTCAATATGTAACAGTAATTACCGTACAAGTTTACCATTTTACTATCAGTAGGTAGTTTTTTTTAATAATATTTTAGTAGCAGTCATAGGACTTATCTTAGTTGTCCGAGAAACAATGGTTAAAATAATGAACACCTGCGTGATTAACACATGTTTTGTGTGAAATTTCATTAAATAATCATCAACTGTATATCTACATTATATATATATATATATATATATTATATATATTATATATATATATATATATATAATATATATATATTATATATATATATATATATATATATATATATATTATAATATATATACTAGCTGAGGTACCAGGCGTTGCCCGGGATAAATTTCACATTGCTGTTGCATGTCGTTCACGGTCAGCTTCAAGGCGTGATTGTCTTTCTTAGGGTGTTTCTCTTGCTTTGGTAGCTGCTACACTTTCTCGGCCAGCTTCAAGACGTGATTGTTTTTCTTGGGGTGTTTCTCTTGCTCTGGTAGCTGCTACACTTTCTCGGACAGCTTCAAGACGTGATTGTCTTTCTTGGAGGTTTTCTCTTGCTCTGGCTGTTGCATGTCGTTCACGGTCAGCTTCAAGGCGTGATTGTCTTTCTTGGGGTGTTTCTCTTGCTCTGGTAGCTGCTACACTTTCTCGGCCAGCTTCAAGACGTGATTGTCTTTCTTGGAGGTTTTCTCTTGCTCTGGCTGTTGCATGTCGTTCACGGTCAACTTCAAGGCGTGATTGTCTTTCTTGTGAGCTTTCCTGCTTCCGGGCTACTTTATTTTTTCTGGCTGCTGATGTAGATCTGCCCAAACTTGCCCGTTTCTTTGTTGGGATTTTCAAAAACTGCAAAAAAACATTGCCACATTAACTTCCTGTAACTATTCGCACAAACAAACAAACAGACAGGCTGACCGACTCTGTGTTCACATTCTTCATCCCATAAGATGTTTCCGTGCCAAATTTGGTAGCTCTAGGTCAAACGGTTTGAAGTCGTCCTAAAAAATAATTATATGTAAAGCTCAAGATTTTCATGACTGTGTTCTTTTCTATAGTTGACCAAATAATTAGTCATGAAAATGTTAAGATTCAGAAATCTTGACAGAATGTGAAGCTCAAAATTTTCAAGGCTGCGTTCTTTTCTGTAGTTTAATCGCGGTGATGGGGCCTTTGGGACCAGTAATTTTAATTATTTAATTTATTAACATTCTTCATCCCATAAGAGGTTCCAGTGCCAAATTTAGTAGCTCTAGGTCAAACGGTTTGCGCTTGCATAAAGGACAGACAAACAGACAGGCGAAAATATACAATAGATATAGTGATGGCCATAATTCACGCATCACCCCATTCATTTCTAAAAATATTGTTTTAACGTAAAAGTAAAATACCAAAATTACTGTAAATGGTAGAAAAGATGTAGTTATAAACTACTCAAGCATACAAAGATACTAATGAACTACGGTCAGTATTTCGTACATTTACCCTCTTTTTCAACACTTAGGCGATACGTCGTGGCATGGAATTTACCAGTATTTCGCAATACTCCGGCGTAATTTCCTGCGCCAACACCTTCTTTATGGCTTCAAGCAAATTATTCAATAATGTAGGATTGTGACAGGTAACTTTTTCTTTGACGTTTCGCCAGCAGTTCTCTATCGGGTTTAAATCGGGCGAGTTTCCCGACCAAGGTCCGATCAGCTGAAAACCCGAATTTCGGAACCAATCAGACACGGCTTTGGTGTGGTGACATGACACTCCGTCTCCTGCAGGAGAAGTTGCCGCTGTTTATGGAGATGCGCTCCACAACGTTTTTCCAACAAGACAGAGTGCCATGTCACTGTACGAAAGCCGTGTCTGATTGGCTCCGAAATTCGGGTTTTTAAATGATCGGGCCTTGGCCGGGAAACTCGTCCGATTTAAACCCAAGAGAGAACTGCTGTAACCACTGTATAGGGTCATATATAGGTAAAACTAAAAGACATTTAAAATCTCGTAATCATGAACATCTGGGTAAATCACTCCGTATACGATCCAACCCCTTAGCAAACCATCTAACAACAACAACAACAACAACCAACAACAACAACACAACAACAACAACAACAGTCGTTCATTCTTCCCGCGTCAGTCGTTCATCTCTTCCCGTGTCAGTCGCTCATCTCTTCCCGCGTCAGTCGTTCATTTTCTTCCCACGTCAGTCGTTCATTTCTTCCCGCGTCAGTCGTTCATTCTACCAGCGTTAATATGTTTAAGAACCGTCTTGACAGACATTTTAAAGGTATTAACGTTGTTTAATATAAAAAAACAAAGTTAGCAACAGGAGCTCTGGTGGTGGTGCTCGAGGATGAGTCTGTTGACGATGAATGCCAGCTTGTGACATGCCAGCGTGTGATGCCAGCAATAAAATTATTAAAAAAAAAAAAAAAAAATTAGACTAACACGAACGTAGATGTAGCTCGTAGCGTAAACTAACCCACTTTCTGTTTAACTTTACCTACTTTTTTACTTTGCATGTCTGTAACTCTCTTTTTCTTGCATGTTTGTAGTTTGCATGGTATGACTGTGAGTTAAGACTGTGTTTGCATGGTTTGTAAGCGTTCTTATTTCACTTCTTTTCATCTTTCATCCCTCTCATATTCTCTCCGACTATTTTTCTGACTTGTCGGCAGTGGCCGGCGGATGATGATGGTGAGTCTTTTTTCTCTTTTTCTGAATGAATGTTAACCCACGAATGATAGGTGTTGCTCCTTACTTAACCCCTTATTCTATTCTCTTTTCTTAACCCCCTAGTCTTTCCTTTCTCTCGGGCTAACCTTAGAGTGGATCTTAGGGTCTTTGTTAGCCTTAGCTTCTGTAGATCTGAACAACAACAACAACAACAACAACACAACAACACCAACAACAACAACCCGAATTCCCAATCAAATTTCAATATACAGGGTGTCCGAGGAGAATTATCTGTACAATTTTTGGCTGTTATTTAAAGTCAACCATGAAGTGTAGAAATTCCAGTGTTGTCCCATTTTACAGAGAATCTCATTAAGTTTTTTCTGATACCAAGTTTTGACAAGTTTTTTAGAAATTCCAGTGTGTCCGAACATTATCTGTACAATTTCATCTTTTAATAAAATTCTTGATAACACACGTAAAATTCTTAAACAAGATTATTTAGAATCTGTATTTTCAAAAGTTTCTTTTATTAAAGTAACGTTGTTACAAACATTCGATATGTGCACCATTAGTGATTCGCAAAACATTCAATCGATACTCCAAATGTTGCCATGTACGCTGCAGCATATCCACATCAATTCGCTCAATATCAGCTGTAATTCTTGCTTTTAAATCATCAATGTCTGTCACCCGCGTACATTTCTAAAAAACTTGTCAGAACGTGGTATTAGAAAAAACTTAATGAGATTCTCTGTAAAATGGGACAAAACTGGAATTTCTACACTTCATGGTTGACTTTTAATAACAGCCAAAAATTGTACAGATAATTCTCGGACACCCTGTACTTGCTAGCGGTATTTCTGATCTTTAACTTTTTATTTACAAACTGAAAACAGTTCTTAGTTCTGAAAAATCACTGATAGATCTGTTGTGTTTTACGCATGGTATTATTATTGTATTATTGTCTTAAATGTTTAGTTTTTGTTATTTTACATTAGTTATTATATAAGAATTGTTTGTATTTGTTTTATATTGGTTATTTTATGTTAGCCCTGATAATGGAATCCATGTGTTTCGAAACGCTGGTACAATAAAATAATGTAGAATGTTTATTACACCTCTGGTGCTCCTTTACACACATATACTGTGTGTGTGTTGTATATATATATATATATATATATATTACTATGTGTGTGTGTGTGTGGGTGTATATATATATATATATATATATATTATATATATATATATATATATATTACTATGTGTGTGTGTAAAAGTTGTTTTTACTGACTAAATGGAGAAAAACAAATACAGTTTGTTTGCTTTACAGTAAATGGGATTGAAAATCGGAATTTTAAATGTTGTAATTTACATTGCATGCGTTATATACACACATATACACACAATATATATACACACAGTATTTGCTAAAAAACCTTTTTCCTCGCTGTTTGATTTTTAAAAACTTTTTGTTTTTTACCGAATATAACAAAAAATCCATTTTTTAATAGATTAAATATATAGTTTTAATAATTAATTGTTTATATGTTTCAGAAACATATAAAACATATTTCAAATATATAAAATAGGCTTTCTTTTAATTATCTCAAAGTATAGGCTTAACTTTTTTCTCCTTTTATATTTCAAACCAAATATACAAATAATTATATAGATAATAAAATAATTGCGAAATGTTATAAAAACAAAGAGAAACAGGATGCGTGTAAAAACTATAAACGATTTTTTTATATTAATTAATGTTTGGCCAAAGCTCTAGGCCAATTCTTCTCGATCTTTTTTTTTTTGCCCTGGCGACCCCCTTTTGACAGAGAAAACAAAAATTCTCAAGTCCACTTCCCTAAATGATGATGCAACATCCTTGAACTGCGAAAACAGATCCTGAACCTGCACGATAGTTTGATTGAAATTTCTCCTGAAAAGACTTTGCAGTCGTCTCTCCTGTTAAAGAATTTTTTGTACGTTTTGGATAGTACGGAAAAGTGAGTATTCAGAACTGGTGTCTGAAGCAATGAAAGTTTTGATTTCATTTGCAGCCACTGTCTCATTGAAAGATTAAAAGATATAAACTAACAGTTTCATATAGAGATTACGACTAACAGAAAATAATTTCAACTGTAAAACTGTAACACTGCACGAGTTTTTCGCTTCAAAAGAAAAAGAAGTTTTTGTCTGAGTTCAGATATTTCTGTAATTTTTGTTCGAAAAATAATCTTTCAATTTTCCATATAGGCGATCCCCTAGCTGAGCACCTGCCACGGCCCCCAGGTTGAGAACACTGCTCATGATATCTATGATAATACAGTATTTTTGAACCTTATTTTTTAATAATTACTAGTAATCTGGGACAGAAAAGTATTCAATGTTCAAAATCCGAAGCATACCTTCATGGGCAATATTAAAGTACTTACTAAACACGCAATTAATACATCTCTTTATGTGAAATTAATGCACATTGTATTGTATAGGGTGGCCACAAAGTCCCGTTACCCACTAGAGAAATGAATCGTATAACAATGATATGGGCAGGGGGTAACAGGACTTTGTAGCCACTCTATACACTCAATATGTAACAGTTATTACTGTACAAGTTTACCATTTCACTATAAGTAAGTAGTTTGTTTTAATAATATTTTAGTAGCAGTCGTAGGACTTATTTTCGTTGCCCGAGAAACAATGGCTAAAAATAATTCGTCATATTTTTCTTGTTATCATTTAAGGATGTTTTCCAAATGGACGACCCCATGGGATTTAGCTGAAAAAATGTATACGAATAAATTTTTAGATAGATAGAATAACCTTTATTAATAATAATAAAATAAATACATTTTTTCAATTTACATTGACATGAATAATTGTGAAGCTAGACTATTTATTTTATTTAATTTCGCCCTTAAGCTTTAGGCTTTACTGGGCTCTTATTAAAAATAAGCAGCTAGTTGTTATTAATTAATAATAATAAATAAGTAAATAAGTATTATTAATTGTTAAAACATGTATTACAATATTAAACAATATTAATGGACAATATTAAACAATATTAGTGGACATTAATCCTAGATTTTGTTAGTATGCCATTATTAATCGGGATTTCAACTTGGTTCTAAACAAATTTACATTCACAATATCTTTTATATCAGCATGCAAGTCATTCCATAGTTTCAATCCAATGAAAATGGGTAGTTTTTGAGATGAAGACAATCTAAATTGAGGTATAACAAGCTTTGATCCATTTCTGGTCTGATACGAGTGGATTTCTTGATGAGTTACAAAATATCTATTTACCCATTGTAAATTAATGATTTTGTTCTTACACTTGTAAATAAAAATAAAATGTGCCAGTTTGGTTATATCGTTGAGCTTTAGTAGGTTTAGCTCTTTAAATAATGCACTAGAGTGATCAAGGAAATCAGCATCAGATAATAACCTTACTGCTCGTTTTTGGATGACAAAGATACCATTTAATGCGTTGTTAGCGGAATTTCCCCAAACAAGGGTGCAGCATGTTATATAAGGAAGAACAAGAGTATGATAAAGAGTCAATAAAACTTGTTTAGGGACTACATTTCTAAGTTTAAACATTATAGCAACTCCTTGAAATCTTTTTCGCGATATAATTTACATGATCACTCCATTGCAAATTCTTATCTAGCATTACACCAAGAAATTTTGTTACAGTACAGTCATTTATGGCGATTTCATTAACATTAACTTCATCAAGATATATATTTCTTTTATTAGTAAAAATCATGAAATTTGTTTTACTGGTATTTAGGAAGAGTTTATTGGTGGTCAACCATTTTATTACACTGATGAATTCTGAATGAAATATATTCTTAGCTGTATTAACATCTTTGCAAGAAAAAGAGACAGTTGTATCATCTGCAAACATTATGAAGTTCAGTATATCAGATGAACGTGGAAGGTCATTTATATATAATAAAAATAACAGTGGACCCAGAACTGAGCCCTATGGCACACCATGTTTGACAAGCGCTTTAGTTGAGCAAGTAGTATAGCCGAAAAAGGGGAGAGTGCAGGAATGTTGCAATGTTGCAATTGAGGGGTGGTGGTTGTTGCAAAGGGGGTGGGGGTGTTGCAAAGGGGGTTGTTGCAAAAAATAATTCCCCCAAAGGGGGGATGCTGCAGGTGCAACAAGGGGGGGGGGGTCATGAAACTTGGAGGCGGCGTTATCCCCCAAGAGAAAGGAGGAGAGGTGTTCACCTGGCAGGAGCCAAGTGCATATTAAGACTTCAGCCGAGTAGGCGTTGTTTTATAGGCTCCTAATCAGCCAGTTGGCTTAGAAGGCGTAAATGGCTTGAGTTGCCAGATAGCGCCATGTATTCAGTTTGTGCTATATATTTAATTAATTAATTCTAATCGAAGACTGAGTTGTCAGATACCATTGTATACATTATTATAGACTCCTAATCAGCCAGTTGGCTTAGAAGGCGTAAACGGCTAGAGTTGCCAGATACCACTTTTTATTATTGCCAGATACCATTGTATACATTATTATAGACTCCTAATCAGCCAGTTGGCTTAGAAGGCGTAAATGGCTTGATTTGCCAGATAGCGCCATGTATTCAGTTGCCAGATACCACTTTTTAGCATTATTATGGTGAGTTGGCTCACTAAACAATTAAAAGATTTCGTTCCATCAGATACCATTGCTCAGGTACACAGAAGGCGTAACATGATATAAATATCCAAAAGAATTAAGTAAAACAACATTGCATCAATCTGTTTATTATAAATATATAGAAAATAAATATACATTTCAATAATAAGAAATATACACACACACACAATTATGGAGATATATAGAAAATAAATATACATTTCAATAATAATTGAGGAATATGCATATAATCAAGAAAATATATACACACACACACAATTATGGAGATATATAGAAATAAATATACATTTCAATAATAATTGAGGAATATGCATATAATAAAAAAAAAATATATATACACAATTATGGAGATAGATAGAAATAAATATACATTTCAATAATAATAGAAATATGCATATAATCCTTCAATATAACAGTACAGGAGAAATATCACGCAAAATATATAAATACATTTCACTTTTTTTTCAAAATACTAAACTCGCACTTAATCGAGTTTACAATTACATCATTATTGCTCTGCATTACGCAATATATGCGGTTTAATAATATTTCACCGCTTAAAGTATAGGGAAACCTGTATTCGATATGAAGGGCTTTCATATCGTTCAGTACTATTTTTGTTCCCACTTTACAACCGGTTGGTAAGTCATCTTTAAATACGTCTAGAATACAATCAAAAGCACGCACAAAGAGTTCATCGTTAGCTACATTATTAAACACAAGTTTATAAACACGCTTTTCCAATCGAGGGTTTATTTCTACCGACTCGAGCTTTTCAATCGTGAACTCATCTTCACTCAACATAGCGGCAATTGAAATAATCTTCTAATCGTTACGACAACTGCGCGTTATATAAAGAATAGTTCTTCAGGGTGAACGGTGTAGGTGAGCTCAGCCTTGTACCGATCAATTGCTTTGTACCAAAGTTCATGGTATTTCAAAGAGTCTAAACTTTTTAAATAAACGTCCAGCTCTAGACCATTCTCACCCTGTTCAGCCCTACACTCGGTAAACCCATCGAGCAGAGCGGTGTATGCGTATTCAAGTACTGTATCAAAATAAAGCATATTCGTAACACGCGCGTCTAATATAGGTTTCAGCTTGCGGAATCCGACGATTTCAAACATTCTGTCGAGGATGAAACGGTTTCGCGTAGGAACAAGAGCGTTATTATCAGAAGCATTCTTCCACATCAGCCGTATATCAATGCACGGCCGATCGTTATTTATACACAACGTACATACAACGGCGTATGAGGGTGCGTCACTAATCTGCTCTCTTCTTGTACCTACGTTAGCAGGTATTTTATAACGATCTTCAATCCACTTCTCAACTATCACGAAGATTCTATTCATCTCCTCGACACTTAAATAAACCCGTTTGTTTGTTTGTCTACATTCCGTTTCCAGTACATAGCTAACGGTTCCGGATTTACGCCTGAACACGCACAACGATTTCGTCACGGACACATCGTACGAGGCGTTGAGAATGCTGCTCAAAGGAAGTTCCATCGTATTCGAGGAGCGCACGTCCACTCGGTTCAAGCTCTGAGATAACTATGAGCCGTGTGAGGCACGCAGGTAGGCAGGAACGGTTCGACGGGCGGCTGACTCGATGATACGTGAATGGGGTTGTTCGAACTCGTATGATCCGCGAGTCGCACCGAATTGTTGTACATATTGGGTAGGTGTTTTTCCGGTACAAGAATTAATTTCGGTTTATCACTACCAGACTACGCACCAGACAGTTTACCTCAGGATAATTTTCTACAGATCTACAGAAGCTAAGGCTAACAAAGACCCTAAGATCCACTCTAAGGCTAGCCCGAGAGAAAGGAAAGAGTAGGGGGTTAAGAGAAGAGAGGAGAATAAGGGGTTAAGTAAGGAGCAACACCTATCATTCGTGGGTTAACATTCATTCAGAAAAAGAGGGAAAAAGTCTCACCATCATCATCCGCCGGCCACTGCCGACAAGTCAGAAAAATAGTCGGAGAATATAGGAGAGGGGTAAAAAATGAAAAGAAGTAAAATAAGAACGCTTACAAACCATGCAAACACAGTCTTAACTCACTGTCATACCATGCAAACTACAAACATGCAAGGAAAGAGTTACAGACATGCAAGTAAGGAGATAAGAAAAAAAAAAAAAAAAAAAAGTAGGTAAAGTTAAACAAAAAGTGGGTTAGTTTACGCTACAAGCTACATCTACATTCGTGTTAGTCTAATTTTTTTTTTTTTTTTTTTTTTTTTTTTTTGCTGGCATCACAAGCTGGCATCCATCGTCAACAGACTCATCCTCGAGCACCACCACCAGAGCTCCTGTTAACTTTCTTTTTTAATTTTAAACAACGCTAATACTTTTAAAATGTCTGTCAAGACGGTTCTTAAACATATTAACGCTGGTAGAATGAACGACTGACGCGGAAAGATTATTCCATTTATCAATTACTTTAAACGTAAAGAAGTTTTTAGCGATATTAGTAATGAAACGTCTGCCACGCAACTTAAATCCGTTATTGCGAGTATTACTATTATCGAAAGTGAACAATTTGTCAAAATTTACGTTATCGATGTTATTAACGATTTTGAAAACTTCAATAAGCTCCCCCCTTAATCTCCTAGTTTCGAGTGAATACAAGTCTAACTCTTTAAACCTATCTTCATAAGGCTTATTGCGCAAAGACGTAATAAGTTTCGTGGCACGACGCTGAACCCTTTCTAACCTATCAATATCCTCACGCAAGTACGGGCACCAAAACTGAACTGCATATTCTAAATGAGGCCTGACTAGGGACTTGTAGAGGGGCAATATAATATCCTTCGATTTAAATTCGAAATTACGCGCTATGAAGCCTAACATCCTATTAGCTTTTGCGCAAGACTCCAGGCACTGGTTCCTAACCTTTAAATCTTTAGTTACGCGTACGCCTAAATCTACTTCCTCGTCAACGCTCGCTAACTCCTTATCATCCATCGTGTACGCGTAATTATTGTTGCGAGAACCTATATGCAAAACTTTACATTTATCTACGTTAAATTGCATCTGCCACTTATCCGTCCACTCCGTAATCCTATCTACATCGTCTTGGATCCTATTTCTATCGTCCTCGTTAACAACCTTACCCCCTATTTTAGTATCGTCCGCGAACTTTGACACGTTACTAGTCAATCCTACATCTATGTCGTTAATGTAAATTACGAATAACAATGGGCCTAACACTGAACCCTGTGGGACACCGCTACCTACATCTAACCACCCCGATTCACTACCATTAACTACGACCCTCTGTCTCCTAGCACGAAGCCATTCTTCTAACCAGTTAGCTACCTGACCGCGTATACCGTGCGCTTTAACCTTCGCAATTAGTCTCCTATGCGGAACTGTATCGAACGCATACAGCGCACTATTTGAGAGGAACATATGCTCATATTTTTCCTTTCTGCCCATCAAACGATACTCGTCTCTAAAGTCTGTTAAAAACTCACGCAGGGCACTAGCCACAACCTCACTACGAACCTCATCATGATATACATTAATATAGTGATAAAAATACTTAAGATTGTCCATGATCACGAGATTCACATTTTCAGTCGTAGGGTATGAGTAATCGACATGGTGTAGCATGACGTAATACCGCTTGTCACACCACCCATCCGCAAGACTCATTATCCATACCTGCTGCTTCTCTTCTGCACGCGTTGTTTCTTTTACTTCACGGTATATGTGAGACTTTATAAAGTTTAGCTCTGCAGCATACTTCAGCACATCGTCTGTGCAACGAAAGCCTTCAACGGTCTCACCAGAACATCCGTAGAGTATTTGTACATCTTGCATCTTCGCACAATCCAATGTGGTTTTAAAAGAGGCATAGGAGGGGGGAATAGGAAGTTTTTCGGTATCCACCACATCCTGGCACTTTGCTGAATACCATTTCATAAACGTTGTACAAGCAATATTAAAGGTAGCCATTTGAATACACGTCTGATCTTTTCTTCTACGCTGGCGAATACACGTCTGATCTCAAGGGCTTACTGCAGTCGACTGACCACGCAGGGACTCCTAGATAGTAGCATGACTCACGTTGCTGATCTTACAGTGGGCGGAGCTTAGAACTTTCACCTGCGCACAGACACACATACACACAAAGGAGAAAGTGAAACGCTAATTGAAACATGATTTATTTAATAAACGAGATATTCAAGTTATATATATATATATTTACAAATACGATTTAATAAACGAGATATTCAAGTTATATATATATATTTACAAATACGTGTAATAAATCAATAGATACATCAAAGATTATATACAAGACAAATACGTGTCAGTTAACAATAGAAGCATCAAACGTTATGGTATCCAAAGGGCACGGTATCATAGGTACCAGGTAACTGGTAACGTTTTCTATAGGTGTTACGGCACACCTTCGTACCCCTCAGTTCCTTCACGCCCCCCAGCTTCTGCGCCCTAAAATTGTGAGTGCCTACAATTAGTTGGGGAGGTCGTTCGCCCTCATCATCGTCCAAACACACTAGATCTTCAACGATTCAAAGTTAACAACCCGCCGATTCGCATGGTTGAGCGTAATACCCTTTGCCTTCACGATATATTTCATATCCTCCCCCACCCTGACCCGTACCCCATAAGTTTTAGGTCCTGTTGAGAAAAAAGAGTCTGCGTATGCGTTGTCCCCATACTCATCCTTGATCTCATCAGTGAGCTCGCCGAGGAACTCCCCAATAGCGGGCATGTATTCACCCTCCCTCTCTGTGAATATCACGCTATCTGTATCGGCATACAATACTCTCCGCCCAAGAGAATGCAATAGACCCCAAAGTTTTATACGGGCGTAGGCTGTTGTGAAGCTGGCCACAGGTATGTTTGTAACCCTTGAGGTATCTGTGGCCAATTCAGTGTTGTACTTTATTATGTAAGTATTACCTACATTCACGATCTCCATGACCTCTTTATCGGGAGCATTGGCATAATCCCAGACATCAATATAACTTTGTGCCAAATGAATGTTCCCTTTGCCGGTATTCTGCGCAAATTTTCCCCATAGACTGTTTAGACACAACTTTGCACTAAAGCGCTTGCCAGGATTCTTTGCAATTTGGACACGATCAAGTTGTATACCTTCGCGGTCGCGATAACGTTGAATATAGGCAGACTTTTCATCCTCGGTATCAACTCCTCGCGGATACCCTGATGCCTCAACCTTATCCTTCAAAAAGGCGTTTATATTTGGTGTGAAAAGGTTGGGTAGCTTCTGAAACCTCCACACCTCATGTATCTTCAGTATTCTATAACCATGGCGTACGGCTAGGGCCAGCTCAGGACTTGTATATACGCCTCTGATCTTACGCTGGTGGGGTATATGGTTACAATCGCCGTTATCCTCTTACGCGCACTTCACGCACAGGGGAAACATGAGCTTGTCGTCGATAACGACAGGTAAGATTGGCATCCATAAATTGCGTGGGGGGAGTACGTCTACGAAAGAGAGCCCAAAGTAACGATCATTCAAATTTTTTGAAAATTCATTGATGGAGGGCAGGCTAGGTCCCACCAGTTTCTCAGGAGCGCCCACGGGGTACGGATTGTTCTTCATCACGTATGGGTATAAAGAACAGAAATCGTAGTAATGGAGCTTCACGCCCTCCGTAGGTGGAAAGTATATTCTGAATGGATTTGTACGTCCTCCAAACAAGCTATCACCACATTTGAGAGGATCCAGCACCATTGAACGCTTGATCGTGTTTATTTCCTCACGGTACACCTCGTCTGTCTCCATCCGTGCATCATATTCATGCTCCCACAAGACTTTGTGAGTGAACTGTGATCCTATAAGTTGATCGCGGGTGCGGGTCCATGCAAGACAGTCGGCAGGAGATCTACCATGGATGCCACCAGCATCCGTTAAAGGAGTACACAGTCTTCACACCAGTGACACGGTTTTCACTTAACCCATCAACCCAAAAAACACGTCCATTAATCTTAATGGGTACTTCACCCGTGTTGCGGGCGTGCTTTATGTATACACCTGTCTGTTGCTGTAGGTGTATGAGCCAGTAAATAGCCTTGTGTCCGTAACTGCGGGGTTTGTTTCGGTGAATAATGGCTAAGGTGTCTTTAGGCATGAAGTTATTCTTGAACACCGTAAAACATAATGATGCGATGGTGGTTGCGACTTGCAGTGGATCGCATTTGAAACGGGCTATGTACATCCTTCTAAAGGCCTGGAAACATACTCTAAGCACGCGCACATCATTCACGCAATAACGCTCACATTCATCAGCTATATTATAAGGGTTACTTTCATTAAAACTGTCGTAGTATCGATCAAAGTCTTCACGTTCATCCATACAGTCATAGTTAAAATAATGTTTGGGTGTGTGGTGGGCCTACGTAGTTTAAAGTCTCGCTGGTGAGGAAAGTGTAAGGGAAGTATCCTTTGGAAACTTCAGCTGCTACTCCCATCACCTTGGGTAGCTTTGCTAATTTACAAGGTGTGAATAATAAAGTATCTTTAAATTGTACATTGCCTCTTATCTGCATCTGTATTAATTTGTTGCCTCTTTTCAATGGATCACCTGTAAATATCTCAGAGGATTCGTGTTCAAGCAACTCCTTATAAAGGAACTGCGTGTCAAACTTTGCCCCGTTATGGGCGAGAATATACACAGTCATTTTTTTAACTTGTCGGCTAACTTGACAATATAGGACACAAATAGTTTCACAGGACTATCGCGGACATTCGTTTTAAAAACGTTTGTCCGTTTACCGCATTTGGGGCACTCGTCACATTCGATCCCATACACTCATCACAGATGGTCTGGCTCACAAGTAAATGTGGAATTACCTCTTTGGTTTCAGCGTTCGTATATGTTTCTATATCGTAGTATACAGTTATACAAGGGTTATTTTTAGGCTTAGCATCTTTCATATAACATACATGCTTTACTCCATCCGCCTTATATTCCTCCTGGCATGTAGGACAGTGAATTTCGTCACACTTGTGCTTAAATTTCCCCCAATTATCCATTGTGTGAAACATACCACATTCACAGATTCTCATTTTCCTGCACGTGCCAATTGATTTATGGAAATCAAAGTTATTGAAAATGTGCGTCTACACACATCACAGTCTCTCTTCTCAGCTTCAACTACACGGCTTTCACATTTGGTGCTTTTACACTGCTCACATACCATGTGACATTCTTTACAATGTCTCACTATATCATCCGCAAACTCGAGGCACCCTTACACAAATCATGATGTCTCCCATATTTTCGACTTTTGTCATAACTCGCGTAAAGCCACCTTATATTACGGATGGGGAGATACGTTGTCCCTGACAATCCTAAAATAAGTAGGGGTCTTGTACGATCTCTCACACAGCTTTTAAAAACATACACAGTCCTACGACGATCATCCAACCCAAATACAACTATACGGACATTCATTTCCTGTTCTACCATTCTCAGCTCTTCAGGACCCATATTACAGTCAAATTCAAGTTCACAGTCTACAGCTAGTTTACGGGCACGTCCACGACCGTAGGCAACCAAATTTTTTGAGTCCGTGTATTTTGTACAGTAAACATACGTGCTAAGAGTACTGCTATAAAGCCGCAACCACGATCGACGTTTATATGCTTTCGGTAAATAGTCGGAGAATTGAAGTTAAGAGTATACGGTATGGCACTATGGCCCGCAACACGGAATACACGATCAATATTTACCGTGAAGTTGTCCATATTAAAGGCTATACTACTTTGGGCGGCTGCATTATACGTCCTAATATATATTCTACATCTTCAGCCGCCAAACGTCTAAATGGCACTATCACCCAATAATCATCTACATCACCGTCATCTGACCCGAATCCAAAGGACAGACTCGTCCTGACTTCACGCTCGTCGCGATTCTGAAGAGCAAACTCTACAATACGCTGTACAACCCGGCGTAGCCCGCGCTCAATTCCATTGCTATACATGGCTCTAGGGTCGACCCTGACTCTATACCGATTTCTAGTCAAGGCTGGGGTGGGGGCTGCGGAGCGCACCAATCAAGCGTTATATCATCCTCAACAGAACGGGGGAACTGTGGCGGATGAATTAGGGGTATATTAGCGGAAGGTGCTGATGGGGGGCCTGTTGCGTAGGAGGTTGAGGGTTGGGGATCTATTATTGTAGACTTAACAGAACGGGGGGCAACTGTGGCGGATGAATAAGGGGATATATTAGCGGGAGGTGCTGCTGGGGGGATTGTTGCGTAAGAGGTTGAGGGTTGGGGATCTATTACTGGTGCAACAGGCGCGTATTTCGGTCGCTTTATACCTGACGTGGGGTTCTCTTCATCTACCTCCGCTTTGGACGTGCTACCGGTATCGCTGGTGAGGGTTCGTTGGCAGGGGAGGAGATCACAACTACACTGTCGTCGAGGTCATCCGTAATGTCAATGATGGGATGCTCTACCTCATCGTCATTCACGGTTCTGTGGGAGAAGAAAGCAAAATATAAGGAACAGCACTCAAAATTTGTAATATTTTGTAAATGACCCACTTAGGAGTGTGACGTGTTAGAAATGGACTCTGTAGAAAAATTCAGATTCACGAGCCATCCACATGTATTATATCTGGACCTACAGGATGTGGTAAAACTGTGTTTATGCTTAAAATCATTAAAAAAAGAGAGATGTTCTCGAAATTTGTGCATAAAGTTATATGGTGCTATTCGACGTATCAATCAGTGTTCAACGAGTACCAAGATGATATTTTGTTCCACAAAGGCGTATATGACGTTAATTCGTTAAAGGGAAATGAACATACAATCATTGTAATTGACGATCTCATGTTGGAGATGGATAAAACGTTTGCCGAGACATTTACAGTATTCTCCCACCATCTTAACATAAGCGTGTTCTTCATCAATCAGAATCTATTTTTCAAAAATAGATACATGCGCGATGTGTCGTTAAATACGCAATATCTAGTCTTATTCGCGCAACGTAGAGATGTATCACAAATTGGGGTATTAGCCAATCAAATGTTCCCGAATCAGCGTAAGGAGTTTTTGGAAGTTTATAAAGAAGCTACAAGCACGCGTTACGGATATTTGCTTTGCGACCTTCATCCGCGAAACACGTTTAGAGTGCTTCTACGAACGAATATATTTCCAAACGAGCCTGAAACGGTGTATATTCCAGAATGACAAAGAGACTAAAGAAATACCGTGAATTAATAAAAATCTATCATCGACTGCCCCGGGCAATGCAGCAGATGTTTATTAAAAATATCGACGCCGACTTTTTAAAATGCATCTGTGAAATCTGTCTTAACGTTATAAATTGCAATGTATCAATGAAAACCCCTCAGAAGGCTCGCCTACGCCGCTACAAGAACATAATACGTGCACTCGCTCGTAAAAGTCAAACTGTAGCGAAGAAAAAACGAATTATTGTACAAACAGGAGGGTCATTTCTCCCCATCTTATTTTCAGTTTTGGGTCCTTTACTGACTAGATTAATATAATGAAGAAAGTGGTAGTGATTCCCCACGAGGTGTACGCTTCACTGCAAAGGAATCCAGACACGGATCTAGATCCCCGTAAAAGCAGACTTAAAAGAATGGAAAGCGAATTGCTAGCCCTATTAAACAGTGAAAAAACACCTGATGAGAAAAGAATCTTATACCAAGAAGCTCTGCAGAAATTTCTTCACGAGTACGAAAATTATAAGAGCCCTACAGAGATTCCTGTGGTTATTAGGCACAGCACGGGGGACGATGGACATGGCGACATAGGATCTGAGCCCGACGATACAGCTGACCAACCAAAAATTAGATTAGCCACACAACATATCGAACATGTATTAAAAAGCACCCTCCCACATACATTGATGAGTAAAGGCTTAAGTCTTTATAATCTATTGAATGAGGATCCAGCCATACAATGGACCGATACAGGCGAGATCATTGTGGAAGGATCAAAGGTACAGGGATCGAATATCGTAGACATTGTCCATGATCTGGTGAGAAAGTGGGATAGGCCATCACCATCAGGATGGAAGCATATTAAAGCAAGACTACAACAAATAAATGTCCCTAAAACGTTGATAGGAAATCTGAACAGGTTAAAAGACTTGGAACATGCAACGCATGTGACACAATTGAAGACGCCGTCACCCCCGGCGGTAACACCTTTGAAGAGGAGCAAGAAGAGGTTAAACCAACCCTACCCACGTGCCTCTAAAATACGCAAATGGCTAACGTATTAACTAAACGCTATTATGACATTTCTAACCCATCCTCTTACGGCGGCGTAGATAGACTGTACAGAAGTGTTTACGGAGTAGGAAAAAAGATGTTGAAAGATTTTTGAGGGAGCAGGACGCTTATACGCTTCATAAGCCTGTGAGAAAAAGGTTTAAAACAGCCAAGACAACGGCTTCCTCGATTGATTCTATTTGGCAAGCAGATTTAACAGACATGCAAAGATATTCTGTGTATAACGATGGTTACCGCTACATTCTATTCATAATAGACGTATTCTCTAGATATCTGTGGCTAGTTCCTCTGAAAAATAAATCACCTGAAACAGTTGCTAAAGCCACCAAAACGCTAATGTTAAAAGAAAACAGGGTTCCTGGCTATTTTTGTACGGATATGGGGAAGGAATTTATAGGCCGTGCTTTTCAGAACATGTTGACAGAGTTTAATATCAGCTATTACACAACCAATTCTATACATAAGGCTTCTTTAGCTGAAAGAGTTCAGCGCACCATAAAGGAACGCATGCACCGTTATTTTACACATAAAAACACATACAGATTTCTAGACATTCTGGAATCATTGGCATCATCCTACAACCGCTCACACCATCGCACGATTGGGACAACACCTAACGAAGTTTTAGAAAGAGGTACGCTCCCGAGAAGAGATGGATCACCACCACCACACTCGCGCGCTTCAAAATCAATGATTATGTAAGGCTGTCGCGTTCGGGGAATAAATTCGCAAAGGGTTTTGAGCAAGGATGGACACGCGAGATTTTTAAAGTTAGGGCTATGAGACCTAAAGGTGAGATAATGATGTATTACATTGAAGATTTGAATGGGGAAGAAATCTCAGGAGGCTTTTACCGCGAGGAATTGCAGAAAGTTGCGTTTAATTTAGGAAAAAATGTGTTTAAAATTGAGAAAATTTTAGGAAGCAAAGGTTCAGGAAAGAGAAAAATGTACCTGGTGAAATGGCTAGGGTACCCAGAAAGCTTCAACACCTATATAAAAGCTGATGCAATAATGAAGCTTAAATAGTATGCAACATGGCTCCTAACCATTTCTACGTCACACTCCCGTCCTCCTCGTCCCTGTCTGTACACCCTAACAACACACTAGCCAACTTTGTAACAGAACTCCACGGGCACATTGAATTGGGTCGTGATTCGTATGAGGTGGGGATATGCGAAATTCAGCTGGACACCATCTTTTTAAATATTGAACATAAAGAAACCGTTTTTACGATTCTTAGAGACATTGACGAGTGTGAAAAAGCTGGGGTAGCTATGGATGAAACTATGCGTATCGCTCGGACTAAGGTTGCACGGTATTACAGTACAGAAGTAAGACTAGGACCGGGTCAATATGGTTCGGTCGAGGATGTTGTGAGAGGCTTAAACGTAAGTTTAAGAAACTCAAACCTTACGAATGATTTAGTATACGAAATCGTAAACAACCCTGCACATACACTAATCCTAAAATCAAAGACTAACAGACGTATTAAAGACCATAGAAAGTTCAAATTCTAACCAATGGCCGATATAGCGCAGCCTTCCAAAGAGACACATTTCACGAGACACAGCATGACTTGTCCAGATTAATGTATCAATTGAAGATGGAGAAATTGGCTGAAAGGTCCCCAGACATGTGCTATATTTACAGTAATATAGTGGAGCACCAGTTTGTTGGGGATACCCAGGCACGCCTGCTGCGCATTGCTCACATCCCCAACCATAGAGGAAGGAGTTTGAGTATTACATATGACAGACCCCATTATGTGAATGTCGCAACTAATTTAATAACCAATATCTCAATATATATAAGAACGATTGAGGGTGAAAACTTCCCATTCGGTAACGGGAGCTTAACAGTGAAGCTACACTTTCGACGCACTGAGTTATAATGGATAGAAAGCCTTTCACCGTCTATCGAGGGGTGAGATACCAGCGCGGTAGTGGACTTGGATCCATTTTTTCATCCATACTACGTACGGCTGTTCCTTTGCTGAAGAGGGGTGCCAGATACCTCGGAAGGAAAGCGCTACAATCAGGCTTAACACTGCAGAAGACATATTGGCCGGGGCTAAACCTAAAGAAGCTCTAAAAAAACATTTAAAGCGTACACGGGACGAAATCATCAAAGATGCAAAGAGAAAAATGCGTGGTGGCGGGAAGAAGAAGAGGGCTGCCCGGAAGAAGGGGTCACGTGGTATTAAACGTAAAAGGCTATCAAAAAAGAAGTGCTGTAAGCGAATGAAACCTATGGTTGACCACTTTTTTGACTGATATAAGCTAAGGACATTGATCTCATGAATCATAGTTTGTTTACCACTTGTCGAGAGAGGAGGCACTATTTCTAACTCGCCATGGCACGCTTCATCCACCCATGTAGTTCACAATGCTGTAAATCGGAGCTGTCCCTTTTTGAGCTGCCTCCAACCCAAGTTTCTATTGAGCACAGTGACTTTATTACAATTAACCCTTTAAACACAATTAGTTCCCCGAGTGCACCTATAGAATTCGTGATACCCAGCTCAGGCCCTTACTTTTTTATCCAAGCTGTGTGCACATGTACGCTAAGCTACGTATAGCCCATTCTGATGGAACGGTCTGCGATGACAAATATGCTGTATACCCTGAAACAAACTTTCTGCACTCCATATTCAACCAGTGTGACGTATATTTAAATCAGACCAACATATCGGCAGGCACGGGGTACTATCATCTACGCCTATCTGGAAAATGTCCTCAACTTTTCCAAAGAAGCGAAGGCTACCTTTTTAAGTGCCGAGGGATATTATCAAACTAAAGATGAAAGTAGTATAAAGGACAAATTTAAAAATTCTAAAAAGAAAATATACGAGTGTTTTGGACGGTTGCACACAGATTTCACTTTCCAGGAGAAGTTGCTTGTCAACGGGGTGGATATGAAAATAAAGCTCACCCGCACGAGTCCTGAGATCTGCTTAAATCTGGATGCTGATCAAGAGAGGGTGCAAAGCCCGTTGTGGTTCACATTATGGACACATACCTCCGCGTACGGCGAGTGAAATTAAGTTCACCAAAACAACTAGAAATTGAGAAAAATTTACTAAACGCTACAGTGAAATATCCTATTAACAGAGTACAAATCAAACTATATACGGTTCCTGCAGGGTTGGCATCGAAGCAGATAGAAAACATTGCCCTGGGAAATCTTCCTAAAAGGATATTAATCGGTATGCAGGACCATGCTTCGGTGAATGGAAAATATAAAAAGAGTGCCTTTAAATTCGAGAATTTCGGACTTAAAAATATAACGTTAATGGCACTGCTTTGGGTGGAACAATGGGTACGGACTATTCATCAGACGCTGTGTTACCTCTTTGTGCCAGAGCCTATAGTAATCTGACCCATATTGCAGGTGATTGTGATGAGCTTGGTAATGGGGTAACGCAGGAAGAATTCATTGATCAATTTAACCTTTATCCGTTTGACATTACACCTGACTTATCTGCTAGCGTAAATACCCATTTAACCCCACAGCAGAGCGGAAACATCTCAGTGCGGCTGGAATTCGCCAAGCCTATAGACGCTCCTATTAGTGTACTAGTATATCTCGAATCGCAAGCCCTAATAGAAGTAGATAGATTTAGGAGCGTTATCACTGACTTTTAAAATGGATGCTAATACACTTCAGAAAGTAATGAATAGTGAACGAGTCACACGTTCCAAATTTATCGGCGTGTTTGCGAAGAATGAAACATTGAGTTTGCCAAGTACGCGAGAATGCGGTAGTCTTATTGTGAACACAGATGTCATCGGTAATGAAGGGATTCATTGGATCGCTGTCTATTTTAAAAATAGACAGCGCCTGTACTATTTTGATTCACTCGGTACTCAACCCTGGAGTGACCCTATTATTGTAAAATTTCTCGCTCAGTTACATATTCCCGAAGTTGTATGGAACCCGTTTCGTATACAAGGATATTTTAGTAATGTTTGCGGAATGTACTGCGTCTCATTTCTCATGCATATGTCATGTGATAAAGAATTTATAAATTTTTTAAATTTATTTGACCCGTGCCACACTCGCCGAAACGATGAAATGGTATGCAGACAGATAAAAATCCGTTTTCCAATTGTACGTACTCGTTGTATAGTATAATGTTTTTGTTCGTGTGTGTATATTTGTAACGGTATATTCTGTAGTTGGTTATTGTACTGATTTCTTTCATTTAATAAATTTATGAAAATATATTGTCTTCTTACCCCAAAAAGATCGAAAAACACTTACATTATTTCGGTGTGACATTCATTATGCTGACTGATCAGTATATCCTCCGTATTCATGACACGAGATTCTTCAAAAGATTGTATAACACGTGTCAAATCCTCATCGGACCTTAAAGGAATAATGTTCATTCTTTTAAAACATATACAGAGTATACAGACAGATCCCCATTATGTGAAGATATCTTTGGTTCGAAACTCATTTAAGAGGTAAATCCAAATAACATTTAAAACGATTGCCATAAAAAATTTCGATTTTAGCATAATGGCGATAAGAGGTAAAACCAAATAACATTTAAAACGATTGCCATAAAAAATTTCGATTTTTGGTGAGTATCTAAATGAAGTATTTGACGAGATACTACAACCCTCCATATATATAAAATCATGTTTCTTGAATTATAGACACTTACATTTCTATGGTAGTCCCTTGCGTCGGATTGTAAGGAGCGTCACTGCAAATATCTTCAACGGTTTGCGTTGGAAATAATTCATCACGGTCAATTGCGTTAAAAAGATTAATTGCAGTTAATGCTGCAGTGTCACTTTCTTCATACAAATCCGGGGAGACGTACAGTTCGTGGTCCATGGTGGAGGAATGCACTGGCAGAGGGAATGATTATTCACTGACGCGAAAATAGCTACTGTTACTCCAAACTGAAAAATATCCCCTTTTATATGCACAATCGCCAAGCTCCGCCCCAAAAGATTAAGGCCAGATGTTCGTAGTGATTGGCTGCCGGTGTAGCTGGGTGGAGCTATGATAAGTTTGTGTACCAATCCGCTATAACGGGTCCGGACGAGTAATGGCATCTTTATATTTTCACCAATAGATTTAATGCTCGTATTACTCCTTGCTGTCTTTACCATGTCAATATTTTTCCCCCACTATTCCCGGATCATTAGTCACTAATGTAATCGAGAGGATTTTATAATAAAGAAATATATCCTAATTATATTTTAAAAGAGCATTCGGTTTCTACGTTAAACTGTGGGTCTAAGGCGGAGTGAAAACCTTTCCAATTCGGCGAGAAATTGCACTAGGGGACAACATTTCTTGAAAACTATTTGGTTTCTTATAGAACTTTTGATGCTGATTCCGGTTTCAGAATTTTTCTATCACCCATAGTTTTCGAGAAAATAATAATATTTCCATTTACTCAGAGTTTCCCGCAGATCTTATAGACAATGCAGGTCCTGTATATGAGCTTTAATTATCTCGATGAAATAGTGAGCAATCATTCCCTGACGAGATGTATTTCTGAATCCACGTTAAACTGTGGGTCTAAGGCGGAGTGAAAACCTTTCCAATTCGGCGAGAAATTGCACTAGGGGACAACATTTCTTGAAAACTATTTGGTGTTTCTTATAGAACTTTTGATGCTGATTCCGGTTTCAGAATTTTTCTATCACCCATAGATTTCGAGAAAATAATAATATTTCCATTTACTCAGAGTTTCCCGCAGATCTTATAGACAATGCAGGTCCTGTATATGAGCTTTAATTATCTCGATGAAATAGTGAGCAATCATTCCCTGACGAGATGTATTTCTGAATCCACGTTAAACTCTGGGTCTAAGGTGGAGTGAAAACCTTTCCAATTTGGCGAGAAATTGCACTAGGGGACAACATTTCTTGAAAACTATTTGGTGTTTCTTATAGAACTTTTGATGCTGATTTCGGTTTCAGAATTTTTCTATCACCCATAGTTTTCGAGAAAATAATATTTCCATTTTTTCCCAAAATATTATCAAGTACAGCCATCCCCCGTTTAACGACCGGGTTCCGTTCCGACGACCAGGTCGGTAAACGAAAGCCTTGTTTTACGGCTTTGGTGCTGCTTCTTTTTCTTCTTTTCTTTCTTCTTCCTCCAAATGCTGTTGTTCTTCCAACTCTATCAGCTCTTCGTTTGTCAGCTCACCCTCTTGGTATTCCACTAAGTTTTCCACATCTTCCACTTCTACTTCTAAATTGATGGTATTGGCGAGTAACACTATTTTTCTATTAATTTCATCGATATTTTCAAACTTATCGAAGTCCTCGAAATTACCCACAGATCGTTTTAGGCACTTCTTCCAAATGCCTTTCATACACTTCGCAGTAACATCCTCCCAAGCAGTTGCAATGTTTTTTATACAATGCAAAACATTGTATGATTTCCAAAAATCGGTACGATCGGTCGCGGTCGTATCCGCGGGTGGTCGATAAACGAGTAGGTCGTTAACCGGGGGATGGCTGTACTTTGAAGTGTCGCATCGAGGTCTAGTATGAATTGTGCTAAATTTTCACTTCTAACACTAAATATTAAAAATCAAAGATTTAAGCAGTTAAGATGTAGTTAACTAAAAATTAAGGTAAATATTTTTCACATTATATTTCTATTTAAGGTAAATATTATATTTTTATTTTTACTTACAAGTTATTAGTAATTTTTTCACAATTTTTTTTTTTTTTGGCGCATCCGAATTAAACCTAAGAATGGCCCGCATCGGTTGGCCACCACTGGATTCCTTTATTTATTAATGAATAAAACTCTCGCTCTCTTTCTATGTATATATATATATATACAGGGCGTCCCAAAAAAATGTATACACACTTTAAATAATTATAAAGGCAGTGTTTATTAAAATACATTTCATTTTCAAAATGTAATAGAATCTACAGACATTATTTAATTGTTTTGTCAACGCATGTTTTCAAACTGACGTCCGTTCTGGTCCAGGCACTGCTGATAACGCGAAGCAATGGAATCGAAAACATCACGAAACATTTCGTTTGGTATTTGTGTGCATTCTCGTTCAATGGCTGCTCTCAATTCAGCGACTGTTGCAGGTTTTATAGCGTAGACTTTGTCTTTTAAGTATCCCCATAAAAAAAGTCTAGTGGTGTGAGGTCTGGTGAACGCGGAGGGTATTCTACGAAACCCCTTCGTCCAATCCACATCCACATCGTGCCAAGTACCACTCGCAATACTCCACTCTTCGGTCCGGATCATCTTCATTAATAGCATGGACTAATCTTGGAATGTAACTTTTCCATTGACAGTGCTTCAAAATGCGTTGGACAGACGATTCTGAAATTCCTACCTCACGACTCGCTTGCCGCACAGATTTTCTTGGACTTTGGTGATACGTTTCCAGTACTCTTTCTTGCTTTGTGGGGCTTGTCGATGTCCGTGGTCTTCCGGAACGCTTCTTGTGGACATTCTGAACAGTTCCATCGGCTTCAAACTTATCTCTAATTCGAGTGATGGTAAGTCGCGTTGGTGGATCTGTTTGAAACTCCCTCCTAAACTGTCTTTGCACTTCAACTGCGTTTTCACACTTCCAGTAGCATTTTAGAATGAATTTCCTTTGTTCAAAGCTTAGTCTGACTGCCATTATTAATTCTAATGGGTTTAACTTGGAAAGAAAGAAACATCAATTGAGCTATCAGCTGTTAAAGTGTGTATACATTTTTTTGGGACGCCCTGTATATATATATATATATATATATATATAATATATATATATATATATATAATTATTAGTACTTTCATGTTTGCCTACCTTATTTCTTTCGCTGTTTAATATTTATTAATGAACAAAACTCTCTCTCTCTCTCTCTTTCTCTCTCTCTCTCTCTCTCTCTATATATATATATATATATATATATAATTATTAGTACTTTCAGGATCGCTAAGAAAGGGAGTCAAGAGAGGTTTTGGTCGAGGTGACTGAAGAAAGGTAAAATTATGGTCAGAAAAAAAAGCCTCTGGCATTCAGGTGTGATTCGTGTCGGAGAAACGAATACTCGTTTGCGTGTGTGTGTGTGTGTGTGTGTGTGTGTGTGTGTGTGTGCGTGCACGAGTTGTTCATTCATATACAAACACATCTATCTTCGTAAGTTTCCCACTGTTATTCGATATTTATAATAAAAATAGAAATAAAGTTAGTTTTAATTCGGGGAAATTCAATGTGTGTATACATATATATATATATATATATATAAGGGTTGACAAATAGACAAGGTTATTATGATTCTTTCTATATATATATATATATATATAAATACAGATGGGGGATTGGGGTCGAGCGTGTGTTTTGGTTAATTTCAACTTTCTTCGTTTCTTTAGATTTCGTTTTTTTTTCAATTTTCTTCGCAGGGGATTGGGGGGGGGGAATGTACGAACGTGCTTTTTGATTTTAATTCGGCGAAATTCAATTTATATATGTATATATATATATATAAACACAGATGGGGGATTGGGGTCGAGCGTGTATTTTGGTTAATTTCAACTTTCTTCGTTTCTTTAGATTTCGTTTTTGTCAATTTTCTTCGCAATGTTTCGTTTTTTTCAACTTTCTTCGCAAGGTTTCTTCTCCTTGCGAGTTTTTGGTATTTAAATAGGAATTAAGTGATTTATTGGAGCGTGTGTTTAAATGAATCTTCCAATTGATTAACTATATAAATATATTGTGGTATTTTATATGGTTGAATCTTCCAATTGATTAACTATATAAATATATTGTGGTATTTTATATGGTTTTTGCTATCTCGCAACTGAATACATGGCGCTATCTGGCAACTCAGCCGGAATAGAGGTCTATAAAAGAGTGAGAAGCTGATGACGGAGTCATTACAAGCTCGGCTCCCAGCCGAGCAAGGACCTCTGGTCCTATCTCTTTCTGGCCCTTTGGGAAAACTCCTTAGAGGCCTTTTCGGTTAGGTAAACGAAAATAGCTTGGGGGAGAACTCCGCCTCCAAGTTGCATGCCTTGCAATCAAAGGCCACTACTCTCTCTCTCTCTCTCTCCTTCAGGTGTACCCCTCCCCCCCCTTGGCTCAGCCAACTGGCTGATTAGGAGTCTATAAGACAACGCCTACTCGGCTGAAGTCTTAATATGCACTTGGCTCCTGCCAGGTGAACACCTCTCCTCCTTTCTCTCCTCCTTTCTCTTGGGGGATAACGCCGCCTCCAAGTTTTCCTTGGGGGGGATTTTTTTGCAACCCCCTTTGCAACAACCCCCACCCCCTTTGCAACACTGCAACATTACGTAATAAATTGCATCATTCCTGCACTCTCCCCTTTTGCGGCTATCCTACTGAGCAAACCTTATTTACTGATACAAAATGATATCTATTGGACAAATAACTTTTAAACCAATCACTGATTGCTCCTCTAAAGCCGTAACAATATAATTTATTAAGTAGAATATTATGGTATATTACATCAAACGCCTTACTCAAATCGATAAATATTGATTTCATTATTTCTTTGTTCTCCTTAGCTATATTTACATTTTCCATAAGATTTAAAATAACCATTTCCGTTGTTTTATTATTACGGAAGCCATATTAATTTGGAGATAATAAACTGTAGGATTCTAAATATCGCTGCATTCTACTTTTTTCAATTTTTTTAAAAACTTTGCTGAACACAGATAATGAACACACCGGCCTGTAATTTGTTGTTAGTGTAGGATCACCCCCTTTAAAAAGGGGTGTTATACAACCAGTTTTTAGTATTGATGGGAATATTCCTTTGGAAATACTTTGATTGATAATTTTAGCCAAAGTTACAGATATCTTATCTTTAACAAGTTTCAATATAGGTACAGGAATGTTATGAATGTTATTTTTTGTATTTTTTAATTTACCAATAATATTCTGGACCTCAGTAGAGGTAGCAGGAACAAAAGAAAATTAATTTAGTGGGCTGGGTGGCATATATTCAAAGGTGAGTGATCAACTGATCATTGTTTATTAATTGTGAGCGAAGCTTATCCGCTATTGAAGTAAAATGTGCATTTAAAGAGTCTGCAATAGCAGTATCATCAGTAATTTCTTTATTATCAACGTGGAGGTTCTGAGATATCAACTGTGCGCCCACGGAGCTCCCTCAGCTCCTTGCTTAATGCCATTGTGAAGTTGTAACTTGTAGATGGTTTTCTAGATTCTGATTGAGTTTCTGTTGTTTCCTGAAAAATGATAGATAATTATTATTATTATTATTATTATTATTATTAATTATTATTTATTTATTATTATTATTATTATTATTTATTAATTTTATGCTCTTTCATTTGATACCTAATTTGTTGCTCTATCTTGTTTAGATCAAAAGTTAAAGTGCAAAACATAATTCAAGGGACCCCGGAATTGGCGCTTTGGCCGATTTCAAGGCAGAAAATTTAAAGCTCCATGCGGCAATGCTTCCCAACATCCTAGGTCAAAATAGTTGTGATTTTCGGCTTTTTCAGGTCAAAAAGCATGGGAAAATGTACAGAAACCTATGAAAATAAGAAAAGGTTTATTTTTGAACAGGCCTAGACTGCTACAGTATACTATCTTGAATTGGTTTACAGCAATTCCAGATCCCATGTAAAATGGAAATGATGTCCATGCTCATTTAATCTTCATATTTATCTGAACTGTACACAGCAAGCTTGCAGCTAGCAATTTATTTTGAGAGGTAACACCTATCTGTCCATCTCTACCAAACTTGTTAATTTAGGCCTCAACTCACAATCTGTTTATTTATAATTAATTTTCTCATCAATATCTATCCTTTCTCTGAGATCTAGTATTTTTTTTTTTTTTTTTATGCAACATTTATTGCCCATTTCAGAAATTTAATTATCACCAAAATAAAAAAAATTGAATTGAATCTCTTCCATGTTTAACTGTTGGCTTCAAGAGAGACTCCTAATAGGCTTCAACTGTTCATTGTCTCATATAGCTACTATCTTCATTTACATCCGAATAACTGAAAATTTTATGACAGCCTTCCAAACCACCTTTAGCTGTTGTTCGTAGGACAATTTCTGTGTTCCACATATTTCAACTTTTTAGGAATTTACATTATATAGGCTGAAACATGAAAATATTAAAAATTACTATTAGTTTGGTAGGTCAACTAATAGTTTAAGCCAAATTTAGTCAATTATGACTAACCCTAGCTAAACATAATGGTTCTACTTCTAGTCTCAGTAGTATGTATAGTGTCGTGTATTGGTTTTTTAATAATGTTTAATAAGAAATGTAATGTTTTGTATGAAATTAAGATATGTAAAATGAAATTGTTTGAAATATAAAATACTATTTGGCAACACACGGGCGTGGTTTGTCTCAATTTGGTAGTTTCGTTTCTTATTTGTGACTGTGATCTTAAACTTACTTTAATGTATCTCTCTCCATGGTCAAATTATAATGATGAATCCGCACTCGTTTTACTCCGTCTTGTTCCTTGTTTAAGCATAAATAAAAACCAGAAAATAATGAGAAAGCGTCGTCTTTTTCCCTACCCCGTTGTTTAGTTCGTTCGAAATTTCAATGGCGGCCACGCTACGTCTACCTGTTTGTAAGACATAGCTAATTCAGTGTAAATCAGTAGAAAGAATGATAATAAAAGAAAGCGATAAAAGAAAAGTAAATAATAGAAAAACATTAAAACTTACTATAATAATTTATTAAAACATTAGCTTCAAGCCTACAGCTTTGTAGTTTCAATAACCTGCAGAGGATTATGAGGGTTTTCTCTCAAGAACACATCTCAAAGTTTTGACAAACCAATAAACTACAGTACAATAAACTACTACATACCCAATTTGGGTGTTATAAATTACACTCTTGCTTTTGATGACTATTTTTATTGGTATCAAGATTTAATTTAACATTTTTTGTTATTATTAGGCATTTGGATGAGCCATTCCTTGATGGTGTGCAGCGGCGTAACTAGAGTAAAAAAGTTCTGGGGGTACGAACACAATCCTATTGTTAGAAGCAGTCATTATCTATGGGAGTAATTATAAAAGTTGGGAGAGGATAACTTTTATAATTACTCCCATAAATAATGAGTGCTTCTAACAATAGGATTGTGTTCGTCCTCCCAAATTTTTTACTCCAGCAACGCCCCTGATGGTGTGCCCTGTATTATGTAAAAATTTTCTCTCAGGGTTTCAAGATTGAAAGGAGATAGTAGTTTCACACTCTTTTTTTCATGTAAACATAAGAACCTAAACGAAGTCATACATAATAAGCTTTTCATGGTCAATTCCTGAAATGCATGAAACATTATTTGCTAGTAACAATCCCAATCTGACCAGTATTTGTTCAATGTTAGACTATCCTTGGTTGAGTTAAGTTATCATATTATATGACAGAACTCTCCAGCGAACTATAAGGCGGTCTCAAAGACAACTCTGACTAGTATATTCTCACATCTTTTTACCCATCTTTTCTGATAACTTGTGGTGTGAATGTGGTCAATACTGAGGGATCCATTAACTGTTAGGTTTAGGAAATACTCCTGCATTGGCTTTTTATACGAGGGCCATTCAATATATTTTGCCCCACCTTTTTTTTTTCTTTCCAAGTTTCCTTGTAAGTTCCAGAAATTTTGTACACAAGTAGTTACATACCTTTCTTACAAGTTTTTATTTTTCCACATAGTCTCCATCCTTTACTACGGCTTTTCTCCACCTCGAAATAAGAGCCTTTATTCCTCGCTGATAAAAGTCCGCCGGCTTCCGGTGGAGCCACCTCTTAACCTCCTCAACAACCTCATCGTCACTCTGAAACTTTCTTCCACGAATACCATCCTTCATTGGCCCAAACAAATAGAAGTCTGAAGGTCCCAGATCCAGGCTGTATGGAGGGTGAGTTAACACAGTCAAGGGCATTTTTGTGATGGCCTCTCTTGTTTGCAAAGTGTTGTGTGGTCTTGCGTTATCGTGCGAAAGAAGGACGTCGTCCAGTTTTCTCTCCGGTCGAACTCGCTTTATACGTCTCTGGAGTCTCTGTAGGGTAGCAATATATGCCTGTGTTGATTGTTTGTCCTTTCTTCATAATGTCCACCAGAATCACCCCTTTCATGTCCCAGAAGATGGTGGGCATAACCTTTCTTGCAGAGGGAGCCATTTTGAACTTTTTCTTGCGTGGGGAGTCTGCGTGATGCCACTCCATGGATTGGCGTTTTGTTTCAGGTTCAGTGTTGTACCCAAGTCTCATCCCCAGTCACAATTCGTGAAAGGAAGTCATCCCCTTCTGTCTCGTATCGAACCAATGACTCAGAAGCAATTTCTTTTCTTTGAGCTTTGTGATCTTCAGTCAGTTGGCGAGGAACAAACCGTGGACACACTTTTGAGTATCCTTTGGTAAACCTTTGGTAATGTTTCGTTAGCTTCCGCCCGAATTATTTATTCTGACGAAGGTCAAGCTTTTCACTCCACCTTAGACCTACAGTTTAACGTGGAATCGGAACCACGCCCCACCAGCAGCCCAGCGTCTTAACCGCTAGGCCACCCAGGGTACCCATTTATCTACCAACCACTTTCTTTATTGTGTGGAAGGATGAACAGCTGGGTTTTCCTGCGCGCCGCCTGCCGTCACCAGGTCTCGATCCCGGGGCCGATGGATTCGTAGTCAGCGACGCTAACCACTACACCACCGAGGCGCTGAGTTATCCCAGTTGCTGAATTATCGTAGTCACACTTCCTTCACTAATTCCTAGCTCCAGTGATAGCTCCTTGTATGTGACGCACCGATTTGATCGAATGATGCTGTTAACACGTTGCACAGTGTGGGATGTCACAGGCGATGCCGGGCGACCGATGCGTGGCTCATCATCGAGGCTGGCTCTCCCTCTCTCCGATGATCTCACACGTTTAGACCAGTGTCCAACTGTGCTTCGATCAACAACAGCATCTCCGTAAAGTTTTGTAGACGTTTGTGAATATTTCCAAGTGTTTCCTTCTTTGCGGTTAGGAACTCGATAACAGCTCTCTGTTTACGACGCACATCAGTGTCAGACGCCATTTTCGAAACTGCGTCAACAATCGGTTTTATACAAAGGTGTTTAAAAGCGGTTTAATACAAGGAGGGGAGGTTCAAACTGGAAAAATCCGGTTATGTGAAGCGCAGAAAGTTCAAACTTACGGCCCAAAAGACATTTCAACCCCATAGCCTATTATTTAGCTAAGAAAAAGGGGTGGGGAAAAATATGTTGAGTGGCCCTAGTACATTGGTTTAAAATACCTCTTATTTGGCATTTTTATATATCTGTTTAAAATAGTTTGTTATTGTAATTTTATATATTTGTTTATAATTTAGAGTTTGTTCTTCCAAATCTCTTATTAAACTGGGAAAAAGGACTGCGGAGTTTATTGGCTGAAAAACACATTAGTAATGCAAGATGTTTGCAAGAACAGGATTGGCTGGGAAAACACTCAATTTCAATTATATATATATATATATATATATATATATATAATATATATATATATATATATATATATAAAGGTGGTACTGAACCCATTGGTAATCTTTAACTTAAAATAAGTGAGAGTAATCTATCTAAATTTGCGGATGATACAAAAGTAGGGACTGGGCCACCCCAGTTACAAAAATTACCAGGAGATAAATGGTGCATGAGAGATAGGTTAGGTGAGGTTATTTTTTATTTTTTATTCATTTATTTTCAAGTTTAGGCTGACAGATAGGTTAGGAGTATCAGGGTTTCACTGTTATGAATTAGATAGAAAATGGCTAGACGATAATGGAGAGTATTATTAAAAGGTCATGAATCAAGATGACAAAAAGTAAAAAGTTGGGCAGAACACTTTATTTTATAATTAAATGTATAAGAGCAATCAGTAGACAATAAAATATCTAGATTTGCGGATGATACAAAAGTAGGTCCTAGTTACAGATATAGAAAATTCGGAGCAAGTGTAGTTTACGTCCCCCTGTGGTGCTTAGTGTAGTTTACGTTCCCTTACATTATCCTAGTGTAGTCTACATTCCTCTACATTATCCTAATGTAGTTTCCTTTCCCCAACTTTGTCCGCGTATACATAATCGAGTTAAACGTCAAAACTAACGAAAATATTGACTTAACCTAAACAATCGTCAATTTATTTATTTATATATCTGCACGTTCTGTGTGTATTATATATATATATATATATATATATATATATATATATATATATATATATATATATATATAAATTGAAGATTGGTTGTTAAGTCGTAATATTTTCGTTAGTGTTAACGTTTTATTTGATGGATTCATTTAAAAACTCTCCTAAAGATCCAAGTGTAGTTTACTTAGTAGTATGGGCGCTCAATGGGAGAGTGCAATTACAACTGCAATATTGCAACCAGAAGGCATAACCTGCCATTTGGTATATATATATATATATATATATATATATTAAATTGAATAATATCGTTTATATATACAACCAAAAGAATTAAATAAAACACCATTACAACATTTACATCATTCTGTTTATTTAGACGAATTGGGGGAAATAATTTCATGAAATATACAGAAAATAAACGCACAATCAAATTAGTTCATTCTATACACAGTTTAAATGGGGGAATATATGCAATAAAAAATTATAATAGTATAAGAAATACACAAGTTGAACGAAGAATATATATACAATCAAAAAATAATAATAGTACAAGAAATACACACTTTAATCGATGAATATATATAATAAAAAAAATAATAATAATATAATCATCAAAATAATAGTGCAGGAGAAACCTATACACAAACACATTTATATTAAATAATTAAATATATAAAAAATAAATAGACTGCAGAACCCTCAAAATACATACACTTTTTGTTCTACTACGCTTAACTAAAACACTAAATTCGCACGTGATCGAGTCTACAGTTACATCATTGTTGCTTTCTACTATGCAATAAATACGATTTGACATTATTTCACCGCTCAAGTTATAGGGATGCCTATACGCGATGTAAAGGGCCTTCATTTCGTTCAATGCTATTTTTGTGCCCACTTTACATTCGGTTGGCAAGTTATCTTTAAACACGGCTAGAACACAATCAAAAGCACATACAAAGAGGCCATCGTTAGCCACAACATTATCAAATTCAAGTTTATAAACACGCCTTTCCAATCGAGGGTTTATTCTTATCGATCCGAGCTTTTCAATCGTGAACTCTTCCTCACACTACATAGCGGCAGTTGAAATAATCTTCTAAGTCGTAACGACAGCTGCTCATTATGTAAAGAAATAGTTCTTCAGGGTGAACGGTGTAGGCGAGCTCAGCCCTGTACCGCTCAAGTCCTTTGTACCAAAGTTCAGGATATTTCGAAGAGTCTAAACTTTTAAATAAGCATCCAGCTCTAGACCATTCTCGCCTTGTTCAGTCCTACACGGTAAACCCGTCGAGCAGAGCGGTGTATGCGTATTCAAGAACCATATCAAAATAAAGCATATCCGTAACACGTGCGTCTAATATAGGCTTCAGCTTGTGGAACCCGACGATTTCAAACATTCTGTCGATGATGAAACGGTTTCGCGTAGGAACAAGAAAGTTATTATCAGATGTCAATGCATGGCTGATCGTTATTTATACACACCGTACAAACAATGGCATATGAGGGGGTATCACTAATCTGTTCTCCTCTTGTACCTACACCTGCAGGTATTTTATAACGATCTTCACTCCACTTCTCAACTACCACGAAGACTTTATTCATCTCCTCAACACTTAAATAAACAACATTCCATGTACCAGGGTTTGTTTGTCTACAAGTCGTTTCCAGTACATAGTTAATGCCTGATACTTCTACCTTATCTTTCAAAAAGTGTTTATATATGGCGTGAAAAGGTTAGGTAGCTTCTGAAACCTCCACACCTCATATATTTTCAATATTCTGTTACCATGGCGAACGGTTAGTGACAGCTCAGGGAAAGTGTATCTATTTTGAGGGTTTTGTAGCGTATTTATTTTCTATATATTTAATTATTTAATATAAATATATATATATATATAGATTTCTCCTGTATTCGCCTGGCCCCAGCCAGACGCATAATGCAAGATCAGGGTTTCATCTTAAATAGAAGGTCTGGAGTTGCCAGAGAGGACTATTTTAATTATTTATTTATATATGGAACGGTTGCTAGATATTGAATTTATTTATTTATTTATATACGGAGGGTCGTCAGTTATTTATTTTATTTATTTTTATAAGAAGGGTTGTCAGATACCACTATTTTAATTATTTATTTATATATTAGAGGCAAGAGAGATGTTCTCAATGCTTAGAGAGGGTTGCCAGCTACCACTATATATTTTAGTTATTTATTTATTAAAGGCAAGAGAGAGGGTGATGTTCTCCTTAATTGGCTTAACAGAAGAATATTAAAACATCAGTACATTATTTTTATTTACTTAGACGCAAAACGAATCCAATTTATTTAATCAAACATTAATAATATAAGAAATACACAGGTCTCTTTATATTGTACATTAATATTTAAAATAAAACCAGCAAGTCTGTAGATTGGTGAAATCAAACTGATTGAAGACGCGAAATATAGATTTTATAATATATTTCACGTAAATCAAATATTTTTTCAATAATAATAATTAGTAAGTAAAATTACATTCATTAACTAACCTCTATACTCTTATTAAACTAATTTAAATTATATATTTATGATGGACACTTGAATAAAAAAAGGAAAGAAAAAAGATAAGAATCATACTAATGCAATGTTGCAAATGTTGATCAATGTTGCAAGACCCCTCTTCCTGTTGCAAACCCCCTCCCTTTCTCACTTGTTGCAAGACCCCCAATCTGTTGCTACCCCACGAGGGTGCCGAAAAAAAGGAGCAAGGTGGATTTCCCCCCAGCTGCCACAAGCTGGGGAAATCAACCTAATCTAAGAGAGATAGGAGAGAGAGAGAGAGAGAGAGAGAGAGAGAGAGAGAGACAGAGAAAGAGAGACAGACAGACAGACAGACAGGCAGAGACAGAGAGAGAGAGAGAGGAGAGAGAGAGACCATCCTTCGCCTGGCTCCGTCAGACGCATAATAAAGCTCCTGGTCTTTGCACTTGGCTTAGAAGGTCCTAATTAGCCAGTTGGCTTAATCCACCAGTTGGCTTAGAAGGCTTAATCTGGCTTTGAAGGATTAATCTGACTTAGAAGGCGTAAATGGCTTGTTCAGGTAAATATTATTATTTTTGAGTTGCCAGATTACACTATTTATTTAATTAAAGCATATATTCTTGATAGTTAGCTTAGAAGTCTTAAGCAGCAAGTCGGTTTAGAAGGGGTAACGAGCTATTTGGTGTACATATATATATTTATTTAATTAAATAATATCGTTTATATATACAACCAAAATAATTAAATAAAACACCATGACATCATTCTGTTTATTTAGACGAATTATTGGAAGTAATTTCATGAAATATATAGAAAATAAATATACAATCAAATTAGTTCATTCTATACACAGTTTAAAAGAGGAATATATGCCATAAAAATAATAATAGTATAAGAAATACACAAGTTGAACGAGGAATATATATACAACAAAAATAATAATAGTATAAGAAATACAGAAGTTGAACGAAGAATATATATATAATCATCAAAATAATAGTACAGGAGAAATCTATATATAAACATTTATATTAAATAATTAAATATATAGAAAATAAATATACTGCAAAACCCTCAAAATACATACACTTTCCCTGAGCTGTCCCTAGCCCTTCGCCATGGCTACAGAATATTTAAGATCTATAAGGTGTGGAGGTTTCAGAAGCTACCCAACCTTTTCACGTCATATTTAAACACTTTTTTGAAGGATAAGGTAGAGGCATCAGGGTATCCGCTAGGAGTTGATACCGAAGATGAAAAATCAGGGTATATTCAACGTTACCGTGACCGTGAAGGAATACAGCTTGACCGTTCCCAAATTGTAAAGAACCTAGGCAAGCGGTTTAGGGCAAAATTGTGTCTAAACAGTCTTTGGGGAAAATTTGCACAGAATACAGGCAAGGGGAACGTTCATTTGGCCCAAAGTTATAGTGAAGTCTGGGATTATGCCAACGCTCTCGATAAAGAGGTCATAGAGATCGTGAATGAAGGTAATACGTACATAATAAAGTACATTGCTGAATTGGCCACAGACACATCTTGTGTTACAAACATACCTGTAGCCAGCTTCACAATGTCCTACACACGCATCAGACGTTGGGGTCTATTGCATTCATTTGGACGGAGGGTTCTGTACGCCGATACAGACAGAGCCGGATTTAGACGTGTGGAGGCCCTGGGCAGCCTCCATGTGGAGGCCCCCCTACCTTAGGGGAAGACATAATTGAAGTCATCCATAAGATTCATAATATAATTAACATACATACACTTTCAAAACATCGTGCACTCTTGTGTCTGTCCATTCCACTCATTTCTGCAAAAAATGAAAGCCTCGGGTTACTCGGGTATTCCATTATAGTGAGAGTAGGCCTAAAAGAGTAATAAAAACAAAATAATAATCAGTACACAACAAATAGTAATTGGTAAAAGTTTATGTACTACAGTGGTATTGGATGCGCGTGTTTTTTTGTTGATCATCTATCGGGTTTTTCTAGTTTCGGGTTTTTTCTATTTTGATAATGGCTTGTCAATATGTGGAGGCCCCCAAGATGTGGAGGCCCATGGGAAGCTGCCCACTTTGCCCACTCCTAAATCCGGCCCTGGATACAGATAGTGTGATATTCACAGCGAGGGAGGGTGAAAACATGCCGCCTATTGGTGAATTCCTCGGAGAGTTGACTGATGAGATCAAGGATGAGTATGGAGACATCGCGGTGAGGGTGGGAGAGGATATGAAATATATCGTGAAGGCTAAGGGTATCACGCTCAACCAGGCGAATCGGCGGGTCGTTAACTTTGAATCGTTGAAGGATCTAGTGTGCTTGGAAGATGAGGGCGACCAGCCGCCCCAACTGACTGTTGGGATCCACAATTTTCGGACGCAGAAGCTAGGGGGCGTGGAGGAACTTAGGGGTACGAAGGTATGCCGTAACACCTATAGGAAACGTTACCAGGTGCCTAGTACCTATGATACCGTACCCCTTGGATACCATAATCCTTGATTGTTATTTGTCTATTTGTTAATGATATGTTTATTTTATTTATTACACGTATTTGTAAATATATACCTTGAATAATTCGATATTTTTATTAAATAAATCGTAGTGATGGCTACCTTTAATATTGCGTACTCGAGTTTTATGAAGTGGTATTCGGCGAAGTGTGAAGATGTAGTGAACACTCAAAGACTCCCCATCCCTCCCTCCTTTGATACTTTTAAGGCTACATTGAACCGTGCGAAGCTTGAGGAACAAAAGGTACAAATACTCTACGGCTATTCTGGCGAGAGCATTGCAGGATTTCGTGGCACAAACGATGTATTGAACTATGTTGTAGGACTAAACTTTAAAAAAGCTTATATATACCGTGAAGTGGAAGAAACAACACGTGCAGAAGAGAAGCAACGGTTATGGTTAGTGAGTCTTGTTGATGAGTGGTGTGACAAGCGGTATTGTCATGTTGCATCATACCCAGTACTCGTACCCTGCGGCTGAGAATGTAAATCTTGTCATAATGGAGAATCTGAAGTATATTTTCCACTACATTAATATACAGGGTGTCCCATAAGTTCGGCATCATAGGAAGAATAATAAAAAAAGGGCAAAACAAAAGCTTTTATTTACAGAACGTGCTCAATATGTCCACCATTGTTTTCAATACACAAATTCAGACGTGATACCCAGTCAGCAAGCACACGGTGAATGATGTCAGAAGTAATGGTGTTACATGCCCCAATCTAATTTTCTCTGCGTATACCAGCGCTTTCAAGTGGCCCCAGAGATAAAAATCTAGTGGCGTGAGATCCGGGCTTCTAGCTGGCCATTCCACAGGCCCTCGACGTCCTATCCAATGACCAGGGAATTGTTGGTACAGGTATTCCCTTACTTGGGTGCTGTAATGCGCAGGAGCGCCGTCTTGCTGGAATCATGTTGGGAAATTTCCTTCTTCGTTCAAGACACTGGGAAATGCTTCTTCCTTGAGCATACGTAGGTAGGTGCCTCCAGTGACATGTTCATCGGAAAAGAGGGGGCCTATGATGCAATCCTTCCAAATGCCACACCATACCATCACCCGAGATGCACCTTCTTCCTTTGAAGAGGTATACCAGTGAGGGTTGTTTTGAGACCAGTAGCGGGTGTTCTGTCGATTTACCTCGCCATTTCCATTAAAAACAGCCTCGTCACTGAACAGAATGGTGGACGGGAAATTGGCATCCCGAACATAGACATTATGGCCTGTAGAAAGAGAAAAATATGAATTATGGTTTGTAGAAATAGAAAAATATGAATTCTCCTATGATGCCGGACTTATGGGACACCCTGTATATCATGACGAGGTTTGTAGTGAGGTTGTGGCTAAAGGCCTGCGTGAGTTTTTAGTAGAATTTAGAGACGAGTATTGTTTGCTAAGCAAAATTAAAAATATGGGCACATGTTTCTCTCAAATAGTGCGCCGGAGTGTGAATAAAATGTTTAGTTCGTGAAAATCCCCCTGAACGAAAATGTCTGGTGCGCATTCTGGGGAGTGGGAGTGATAAAACATTAAAACTAGTATTACTTCATGTATCGCAGATGGAAAATTTCTCAAAACACCTACCCAGTATAATGGGATAAAAGTATTCACATGAATCTTTCACGTTGGAACAACACCCTACACGATTCATCAGCTTATGGTGTTACTCACTCCTCCACACTCCCGTCGAGCCAATCCGCCCACCTGTAGCTCATAGGCATCTCAGAGCTTGAACCGACTGGACGTGCACTCCTCACAATAGAATACGATGGAGCTTCCATTGAGCACCATTCTCAATGCCGTGTACGATTTGTCCGTGACGAAGTCATTGCGCGTGTTCAGGCGTAAAACCGGTGCCATTAACTATGTACTGGAAACGACTTGTAGACAAACAAACCCTGGTAAACGAAATGTTGTTTATTTAAGTGTTGAGGAGATGAATAAAGTCTTCGTGGTAGTTGAGAAGTGGAGTGAGGATCGTTATAAAATACCTGCAGGTGTAGGTACAAGAAGAGAACAGATTAGTAGTACCCCTCATATGCCATTGTTTGTACGTTGTATATAAATAACGATCAGCCATGCATTAACATCTGATAATAACGTTCTTGTTCCTACGCGAAACCGTTTCATCCTCGACAGAATGTTTGAAATCGTCGGGTTCCACAAGCTGAAGCCTATATTAGACGCACGTGTTACGGATATGCTTTATTTTGATATGGTTCTTGAATACGCATACACCGCTCTGCTCGACGGGTTTACCGAGTGTAGGACTGAACAAGGCGAGAATGGTCTAGAGCTGGATGCTTATTTAAAAGGTTTAGACTCTTCGAAATATCATGAACTTTGGTACAAAGGACTTGAGCGGTACAGGGCTGAGCTCGCCTACACCGTTCACCCTGAAAAACTATTTCTTTATATAATGAGCAGCTGTCGTTACGACTTAGAACATTATTTCAACTGCTGCTATGTAGTGTGAGGAAGAGTTCACGATTGAAAAGCTCGGATCGATAAGAATAAACCCTCGATTGGAAAGGAGTGTTTATAAACTTGAATTTAATAATGTTGTGGCTAACGATGGCATCTTTGTATGTGCTTTTGATTGTATTCTAGCTGTGTTTAAAGATAACTTGCCAACCGAGTGTAAAGTTGGCACAAAAATAGCATTGAATGAAATGAAGGCCTTTTACATCGCGTGTAGGCATCCCTATGAGTTGAGCGGTGAAATAATGTCAAATCGTATTTACTGCATCGTAGAAAGCAACAATGATGTAACTGTAGACTCGATCACGTGCGAGTTTAGTGTTTTAGTTAAGCGCAGTAGAACAAAAAGTGTATGTCTTTTGAGGGTTTTGCAGTCTATTTATTTTTTATATATTTAATTATTTAATATAAATGTGTGTTTATAGGTTTCTCCTGTACTATTATTTTGATGATTATATTCTATCGTTTAAAACTGTGTATTTTTTATATTATTATTATTTTTGTTAGTATATGTACAGGGTGTCCCAGAATTAACTATCTATTTCAATGAAATCGGACAAATTTTTTAAAAACACACTTTTATTTATGTTTATCATGTTTAATATGTGTTAAAAATGTATAAATTTCTAAAAAAAATTCATAATTTTATTTTCATAATTTTTTCATTATCTGGTCCAATGAAAGACCGTCTGAAGTCATAAAATGGCAAAGAGACTCTCCAAAAGTTAACGTGTGGCTTGGAATGACCAAATCCAAAATTTATGGCCCATTCTTCTTTGCGGAAGCAACTGTAACAGGTACCGTCTACCTTCATATGCTTCAGCAGTTTCTCGAACCACAGCTTCTTGATGATGGCATTCTTGATAATGTTGTGTTTCAACAAGATGGAGCACCATGTCATTATGCTCTAATTGTTCGAGAATACCTCAACAGACGCCTTCCGAATCGGTGGATTGGACGTGGAGGACCTCGACCTTGGCCTCCGCGTTCTCCGGATTTGACACCCCTGGATTTCTTTGCATGGGGTTTCATAAAAACAAAGGTTTATCGCCAAAAGATCAATGCTTCTTGTTGAAACACAACATTATCAAGAATGCCATCATCAAGAAGCTGTGGTTCGAGAAACTGCTGAAGCATATCAAGGTAGACGGTACCTGTTACAGTTGCTTCCGCAAAGAAGAATGGGCCATAAATTTTGGATTTGGTCATTCCAAGCCACACATTAACTTTTGGAGAGTCTCTTTGCCATTCTATGACTTCAGACGGTCTTTCATTGGACCAGATAATGAACAAATTATGAAAATAAAATTATGAAAAAAATTTAGAAATTTATACATTTTTAACATATTAAACATGATAAACATAAATAAGTGTTTTTAAAAAATTTGTCCGATTTCATTGAAATAGATAGTTAATTCTGGGACACCCTGTATATATTCATCGATTAAAGTGTGTATTTCTTGTACTATTATTATTTTTGATTGTATATATATATATATTCTTCGTTCAACTTGTGTATTTCTTATACTATTATAATTTTTTATTGCATATATTCCCCCATTTAAACTGTGTATAGAATGAACTAATTTGATTGTGTATTTATTTTCTATATATTTCATGAAATTATTTCCAATAATTCGTCTAAATAAACAGAATGATGTAAATGATGTAATAGTGTTTTATTTAATTCTTTTGGTTGTATATATAAACGATATTATTTAATTAAATAAATAAGTATATATATGAGGGGTCGCGCGTCTTAAGGTACCTAAGCGCCAACACAGGCGAAAATGTGTTTTTGATGGATATCACTATTTTCACCCTTCCTCTATCGCGTGGTTTGGGTTATAATGACCTTACGACACTAGAAGTATGGTTGAAAACCTTATGAAGCGAACTACTTTTTGCACCTCTATCGCCAGCCAAAAGTTCACCCAAAGTTCGGCATAATAAGAAAATAAAAAAATAAAGAAAATATATATAAAATGTAAAATATGAAAATATATTCCAAAAACTCATCAACATCTTCATTAGCATACTTAGAACTCTAATTTAGCCAAAAATGAACGTTCTAGATCAATTAATAACAGAGATACTATTGCGAGAATATTGCTAAACTTTGGAGGCGATTTCTGGCGAATTTTAAATTTGGCGCTTAGGTACCTTAAGACGCGGGACCCCTCATATATATATATATATGTATACCAAATGGCAGGTTCTGCCTTCTAAACCGACTGGCTGCTTAAGACTTCTAAGCCAACTGTCAAGAATATATGCTTTAATTAAATAAATAGTGCAATCAGGCAACTCAAAAATAATAACGTGCACCTGAACAAGCCTTTTACACCTTCTAAGCCAGATTAAGCCTTCTAAGCCAACTGGCTGATTAGGACCTTCTAAGCCAATTGCAAAGACCAAGAGCTTTATTATGCGTCTGGCAGAGACAGGCGAAGGATGGTATCTTTCTCTCTCTTCTATCTCTCTTAGATTAGGTTCATTCCCCGGAGCTTGCGGCAGCGGTCGGGAAGGTTCTTGCAAGAAGGGGGAAATGGGGGAAGGGGTCGTGCAACAAGGGGGCCTTGCAACATTGCAATTGTAATTGCACTCTCCCTTTTTGCACCCAAACTACTTACGTTCCCCAACTTTGACCTTGTGTAGTTTGTGTCCCTTTTTGCGTCAGGGGGATGTAAACTACACTTGCTCCGAAAATTCTTATAAACCACAAAAAGATCTTCAGAGATTAGATTCGTTTCCATGTACTAGTAAATGCCAGATCGAATTCAAAATGCAAAATCAATCATTTTTGTAGAAATAGCTAAAAAACCTGAGATGCAAGGAAACCGGATAGAGGATGTATGTTGGGTAAAAAGACCTTGTCATTATAGATAGAATTTAAATAAAAATTCTAAACAGTGCTTAGAGGTAAAAAATTAGACAAATAAAATGTTAGATATTGTTGAAAGGACTGTTAGCTACAAAATTAAGGAGGTCATCTGTGGAATATATAATTCTTTTGTTAAGCCTCATTTAAACCCTGTCTCAACATAGCATTGGCAGGGTATAAATATGCTTGAAGGTGTCACTGTAGGGACAACCATGTTTACAGTGGTGGGCACGCGCAACGATTTTTGTAGCGCCGCAGCCGCAACCGCAACTCTGCTGAAATAGCTGCGCCGCACGCGCAAGCGCAACCCTTTTAAAAAAGTTGCGCCGCAAGCGCAAGCGCAACCAAAAATGTTGCGCCGCAACTTTTTGCGGCGCAACTGCCCACCTTTGCATTTAACGTATATCTGCAGTGTTGGGCACGCGCAACGATTTTTGTAGCGCCGCAGCCGCAACCGCAACTCTGCTGAAATAGTTGCGCCGCACGCGCAAGCGCAACCCTTTTCAAAAAGTTGCGCCGCAAGCGCAAGCGCAACCAAAAATGTTGCGCCGCAAGCGCAAGCGCAACCAAAAATGTTGCGCCGCAAGTTGCGCCGCAACTTTTTGCGGCGCAACTGCCCACCTTTGCATGTTTATCTCTGACTTAAGAAGAGTGGAGTACAGTGAAAGATTAAATGAACTACACATGTTTAATTTTGAGGGACATTGTTTGAGGGGAAGATATGATACAGATGTTCAAAATGTTTTCAGATTTGGATAATTTTTATTAACTTTTTTTAATAGTCTGATCGAAAAATTCAGGGCATGATAAGGAAATTAGAAAACAGACTTGTAGATTGGGGCTTCAGAAATACTTTTTTAGCCATAGATTAATAGATTTTTTATGTGACTTACCATTAGTGTGGTATATAGTAGCTAGCTCTTAAGAAAAATTTAGATGATTTCATGAATGTTTAGACTAAGTTTGCATGTTTCATTTATTTAAGTAGGAGGATAAGTTAACCAGCCAGGATTTTCTACATTAACCTCACTGTTATGACTGTGAGCTCAAATTAAGAAAATATCTGTATCTCAAATTAAAAGCATTGTCAAACAACAGAATGTCTGTTACAGGTTTAAAAACAAACCATATGAAGGTGGTACAACTTTTTTTTAGCCTGGGATGAATGGTTAGCAATAGGGTCTAGTTGGCAAATTAAATAAAGTTACTGATAACAAAGAGAAAAGTAGGGCCTGGTTACAAATATTTTATTTTAGCAATTACAATATTCAGTAAATGACAAGATACTTGCAACCACAAAGGTGTGAGTTAGAGTTGGAGTAAATTGGAGTTTAACTATCTGGATTAAAGAGATTAGCTGAAGATTGTGAAATCAATACTTGGAAGAAGTTTGTCTTTGTGATGGATCTTTTGGTGTGTTTTTCTTCATTATGTTCGAATGTAATACAGAATTAGTTTAACTCAAGGTAGAACCCCCAGAAAATATTACAAAAAGATGATACTTCTAAAAGATTCACCCATGCATTATTTTTAGATAGGGTCTGAGACAAGAAGCCTAGAACCATTAAAGATGTCTTCACGAAACTGTGTTTCGATGTTGGTGCATATCCTTACATATTTTCTGAAGCAACAGACGACGCCTCGATCCTAAGATGTATGACTCACCATCAGGTCTGCGTCGTGAGGTGAAGCAAGCAGTCCGTTTCACACCAGCATCTGAGCTAGAAGCAGGTGTTCCCATTTAACGCTGAACCCTGGAAAGAGAGTAGAGAAAAACAACCGTGTAAAAGATGTCTGTAATTAGCAAATGTACGAATAAATTTGGAGTTGATATAATTGTGCTACAAGAGATAAGGAGGCGAAAAATAGTAGTAGTCTGTGAGGTGTGTAAATGGAATATATTGGACACACCTAACATACCAATAGAAGTAGACTGTACCCTTAACCTTATGAAAGGAAACATTGGATAAATATGAAAAAAATTGGAAGACTTGTAGCTTAGTTTTGTGTAAATATTTCTTCAGTTTTACGATGATGTATTTTTACAATTACTTACTAACTACAATGGTGAATGGCGGTATTTGATAACTTTAAAAATGAAGTTTATGAATTTTTTAATCAAAGGGAAGTCATAAATTGTAGTAAGGCTACGTTTAGTTTATATTGATAATCTAGTGAGTGGAGATATATTTAAGATCAATTTATGAATACGGAAAAAGACGAAAAATGACATGTCAGCATTTAGGCAGGAATTTATCTACGACCTGAGAGAGAGAGAGAGAGAGAGTTACAAGTAGTTACAAGGAAAAGAAGTACCTCAAAAGGCCTTGCGGCCCATACCAAGGAGGTACAAATGGCAAAGGGTGCCAGGGAAAATTTTCTACACACTCAAATAGTGTGCAAGATTTGGTCTAACCTTTTCTTGAACAGATCCACAGAGGAACTGTTCACAACTTCTGAAGGTAAACTGTTCCACGTGTCACAGATCTTATACGTAAAGTAATTCCCACACACACTAGTCCTAAACCGTTTCAAATCCAACTTCCAACCATTGTTGCGAGTTGGGTTATCATTTAAACTAAACATGCTTCTAAAATCGACATTGTTGAACCCGCGTAAGAGCTTGAAAACCTCGAGGAGTTGACCGCGCAGCCTCCGAGTTTCCAACGAAAACAAGTCCAAGGCGCGTGTTGGTTTACGTCGTCGTCGTCGGCCTAGGCAAGCTACGGCTTGGGACCATAGCGCATCTATCCGGTATAGGTTAACCTGGATGATGTAGCCATAAGCACTGCCGCTAGTTAAGTGCCAACCAGTGATTATCTCACTAGCCGTATTGAGTCCGTTAGGCGAAACTGCGACAGTACCAAAGGTGGAAAATATAACCTTTGGTTTTCTATTATTTATTTGTAAAATGGACATGGTATTAGATTAAAATAAATATTTGAATATAAATAATTAACTGACAATTGTGATATATAATTAATTATGTTTACATACAATAAAATAATATAGTATACATAAAATTAGTATTAATGTGGTTCACAATTGAATTATGAGGGGTAACTAATTTAAAATGAATTTATAGCTATTCCGAAATTCAAGACGGTAAAATTAACATTTATCTTGAAACTAAAATAAGAGTATTCACTACACACTCCCCCACCAGAGAGGAAGTTCAAAGAGTTCCGAACGACACAGATTTCCGCTGAACCTTTTTGGTAGCTACTTGTACCTCACTTAAGGTTGATTCCAAAAACGCAGGCTTAAGACGATCGATAGAAACCTTGTCGACCTTGGAACCGCGCTGGATGAGAAATGATTTGCGCGTACGTCGGAGAACTTCATAGGGCCCGTCATATGGACATTGGAGAGGCCGTTTTGGGACAGGTACACGAACGAAAACGTGGGTGCAAGATTGGAGGGCTGGGGAAACAAAGATGTTCTGTTGGCTAGTCAATCGAGGGGGAACAGGCTGAAGGGACTGCATGTGAGAGGAAAGTGTTTGAGCGAATTCCGTAGGATCACATGACTTATCCCCTGCAGTGAAGTAGCCACCTGGTAGCCGCAGTGTTGTTCCATAGACTAGTTCGGCCGCTGTAGTCTTCAGATCACTCTTAAATGCAGAGCGAATACCAAGCAACACGAGTGGAAGCTTATCCATCCAATGGGAGTCTTCGTGACACATAAGGGATGACTTCAGCTGGCGATGGAAGCGTTCGACGAGGCCGTTAGCTTGCGGATGATACGCACAGGTATGCGCATGTACTGTACCCAACAAGCTGGTAAACTTCTTCCAAAGCGAAGACTCAAATTGGCGACCTTGGTCAGTGATGACTTTTGTCGGCAATCCAAATCTTGATACCCATCCATGAAGAAAGGCTCTTGCAACAGTGTCCGCTTGGATATCAGGAAGTGGGATGGCTTCAGGCCATCTGGAAAAGCGGTCGAGACAGGTGAGCAGATAACGTTGGCCTTGAATCACTGGAAGAGGGCCAACAATGTCTACATGAATTACCTCAAATCGCTGGGATGGGGGCGGAAATGCGTCAAAGGGGGACCTGGTGTGCCTTTGGACTTTGGCACGCTGGCAGGCAAGGCACGTTTTGGTCCAATGTTTGACATCCTTCCGCATCGAGGGCCAAACAAAGCGAGAGGTAACCAGGTGTTGCGAAGCACGGATACCAGGATGGGAGGGCTTATGAAGATCCGTGAAGACTGCTTGTCTGTGACATGGAGGGACATAAGGGCGAATAGCAGCTGTTGATACGTCGCAATAGAGGGGCACAGACAATCCTGGCATACTCATTTTCTTGAGGGAAAGTGAGTGAGTGGAGTCTTCTCTGAGCAGGTCTTGTAGTTCCGTATCCTTATCTTGATCCTGTGCAATAGCATTCCACAGTGTAGAGCTGAGGGTAACAGAAGTAATCTCTATTCTTGAAAGTGCATCCGCTGGAGTGTTCAAGACACCTTTGATGTGGCGGATATCTGTGGTAAATTGCGAGATATAATCGAGTTGCCTGATGACTCTGGGAGAGTGGTTACAGCTGTTTTTATTGAAGACAGTGATCAAAGGTTTGTGGTCGGTAAAAACACAAAACTCTCGGCCTTCAAGGAAATGTTGAAAATGCTTCACGTTTAAGTAAATAGCAAGAAGTTCACGTCCGAAAGCACTATAACGCGTTTGGCTGGCTGCAGCTTTTTCGAGTAAAACGCGATGGGTGCTTGTTGACCGTTAATGGTTTGTTCCAACACTCCACCGATCGCAACATCTGAGGCATCGACCGTCAAGTTAGGGGGGCATCACTGATAGGAAATGACAGAGACAATGCACTATTGATAGCATTTTTGGCATTGTCGAACGCCTGTAAACTATCGCTACACCATAACAATTTCGTTACCTTGCGTTTGTGTGTGATCATAGCGTGTAGAGGAGCAAGAACACTAGCACAGTTTTTAATGAACTTGTGGTAATAATTTACTAAACCTAGAAACCGCCGTAACTCACGCTGATTATTTGGCATAGGGTAATTTTTATCACTTCACACTTGTCCTGAAGGGGGGTAATTCCGTGCTGCGAAATCGTGTGACCAAGAAATTCCAAGGTTGGCTGTGCAAACACACACTTAGATGCATTAATAGTAACACCGTATTGTTCTAAGCGTTGAAAAAGGAGTGAAAGATGTTCCTTATGTTCCTCTTCCGTTGAGCTGGCCACAAGCAAATCATCGATGTAGGCATAAACAAAGTCTAAGCCTCTGGTGACCTCATCTATAACCTCTGAAAGGTTTGCGCAGCATTCCGTAGCCCGAACGGCATCTTCAAAATTCGAATAACCCAAATGGTGTACAAACTGCAGTCTTGGGAATATCCGAAGGCTCTACGGGAATGTGGTGGAAAGCCTTAACGAGATCTATTTTACTGAAGATAGATTTGCCGTGGAGAAGAGAAGTAAAGTCTTGGACATTTGGTACCGGATATCGGTCCGGGATGGTTGTCGAATTCAAAAACCGGTAATCCCCACATGGTCTCCAGTCTCCTGACTTCTTCTGGACCAGGTGTAGGGGAGAGGACCAACTGCTTTTGGAAGGTCTTATTATCCCAAGATCTATCATAAGCTGGAATTCCGATTTGGCAGCTTTCAGTTTGTCCGGGGCAAGACGTCTGGGTTTTCAAACACAGGGGGACCTTTTGTTGTAATGTGATGGGTAATGGTGTGCTTAATGGTATCACCCATCTGCATAGGTTGAAGAATTCCTGGATATCGCTGGAAAGGCACTGGTACATGGAATTAGGGGGAACGAGGGAAAGTGCAGAGTTCGAGGCGTCCGGAAGGGCAACCTGTTTGGCAAGAACAGAAAGCAGTGTGGCCTGGTCGCATAAGCGTCGCTGTCAAGATCCACCAGAAGTTTGAAATGCTGGAGGAAGTCAGCGCCGATTATGGGATGCCGCACTTGAGCACAGATGAAAATCCACTTGAAGGATCGGTGAAGGCCCAAGTTTAGTTCACGCGACTGAGTACCGTACGTGGTATGCGTGAACCGTTAGCAGCGTATAGAGGCGGAGATTCCGAGTGCGTATGACCAGATTTTTGAGGGAATACACTGACTGACGCTCCGGTATCAACCAAGAAATTGACACCAGAGTTCCTGTCCTTTATGAATAACAGGTTGGCAGTGCGAGTACTAGACGCCATTAGGACTCGCTGCTGGGGTTTTCCGACGAAAAATTGCAAGGGGAGATGCACTTCCTAGCCTTCTTTCCAAATTTCGAGTGGTAGAAGCAGATCTTCCCGGAACTCGAACGATGCCTTTTCGTAAATCTTGACCGAGAATGGCTTCTTTGCCGTTGATTTTGTAGCAGAGAACAAACGTGGTTGAGTTGTTGACTTAACTCTTTCACTTTCAACTCCAGTTCCGATTGTGTGTTCACGTTGTTGACCGGAGCTGTGTCAATCTCCACTACTTTGTCGGCAGTTTCTGCTAGTTTATCAACTGGAGTAGCAGGATCCATAGTGGCCAAGACACGCTGAGCTGATGGAGGAAGTTTCTGCAAGAACAACTGTCTAAAGATGTCCTTATCGAAGGTTTGTGCGCGTTCGCCTAGAGCGCATTGCATAGCCCTCAGCATTTGAGTGGGCTTACGGTCTCCAAGTTCTTCTTTTGAGATTAACTGATGTAGTTTCTCACGCTCGGAGACAGTGGTGCGGCACAGGATGGCAGACTTCAGATCGTTGTATGGGTCCTCACTCGTGGAAGTAGATACGATGACGTCACGGACTTCAGAGATGACGCTCGCTGGTAGAGAGGACAAAACATGATCGTACTTCGTCCTGCTAGCGGTGATCCTTCCCAAGTTGAATTGTGATTCCACTTGGTGGAACCAAATAAATGGATCACCCGGCCAGAAGACGGGGAGCTTTACGCTCAAGTGGGAGATGGCACCAGCGTCGTCAGGCATCTTCTCCTATGCTTGCTGACGTACAAGCAAGACGACAAGTTACCAACGAAGGAGTGGAGGTTGAGACGAGCGCAGGCACAGAGCGCACGGGCAGGGTGAGGGGCAGAGGGCACGAGCGACATTACAGTCTGGTCCTAGTCGCTCGGGTGAAGGGGGTGATGGGCACGAACGACGTTACAGTCTGGTCCTAGTCGCTCGGGTGAAGGGTGGTGGGCACGAACGACGTTACAGTCTAGTCCTAGTCGTTCGGGTGAAGGGGGTGATGGGCACGAACGACATTACAGTCTAATCCTAGTCGTTCGGGTAAAAGGGGGAAATCCAACTCCGGAGTCACCAATTGTTGGTTTACGTCGTCGTCGTCGGCCTAGGCAAGCTACGGCTTGGGACCATAGCGCATCTATCCGGTATAGGTTAACCTGGATGATGTAGCCATAAGCACTGCCGCTAGTTAAGTGCCAACCAGTGATTATCTCACTAGCCGTATTGAGTCCGTTAGGCGAAACTGCGACAGTACCAAAGGTGGAAAATATAACCTTTGGTTTTCTATTATTTATTTGTAAAATGGACATGGTATTAGATTAAAATAAATATTTGAATATAAATAATTAACTGACAATTGTGATATATAATTAATTATGTTTACATACAATAAAATAATATAGTATACATAAAATTAGTATTAATGTGGTTCACAATTGAATTATGAGGGGTAACTAATTTAAAATGAATTTATAGCTATTCCGAAATTCAAGACGGTAAAATTAACATTTATCTTGAAACTAAAATAAGAGTATTCACTACACGCGTAAGCGTCGATTGTAGCCCATATGCCTAACAGAAGGGATTAACTTTGTGGCCCTCGCCTGCACTCGCTCCAGCCTCTCAATATCTTTCCTGAGGGTGGGCGACCAGAACTGCACAGCATACTCCAGGTGCGGCCGAACCAGGGAATTGTACAGAGAGAGCACATTCTCCTTCTTCCGAAACTGAAATTGCCTCCTAATATAACCCAACAGCTTCTGGGCTTTCTTTTCCACCTCTACGCACTGTTTGGTAAACTTAATGTCGCTGCTAATTAGCACACCCAAGTCCTTTTCCAAATCAGTCGCCTCGATATTACTCCCCAACATTGAGTAGTCGGACTTGGGATTGGCGTAGCCAATGTGCACCACCTTGCATTTACCCAAGTTAAGCGGCATTTGCCATTTTTCGGACCACTCTCCTATCCTACCTAGGTCCGCACGCAGTTGCTCAATCGCTTCGGGCCTACTGACGATGGCACCGTCGATATCATTTATGTAAATGATAAACAACAGTGGCCCCAAAACGGAACCCTGAGGAACCCCGCTAGTGACCGAGGCCCAACCCGAACTAACCCCTTTAATTACAACCGTCTGCCGCCTATTCTTCAGCCAGTTTTCAATCCACCTACCTACTTCCCCACCGATACCTAGCGCGCGCACTTTGGCCATTAGCCGGCAGTGCGGTACCTTATCAAAGGCTTTCTGAAAGACGCGATAAAGTTTATCAATCTCCCTACTCTATCATACTCACTCAACATGACGTAGAAAAACTCGAGCAAGTTGGAGAGACGACTTATGCCGTCTAAACCCATGTTGGGAGTCCCCAAACAGCTTGTATAAATCCAAATGGTCAACGTTCCTATCCGCTATTATCCCCTCTAATATGATAATTTACCTACAACCGAAGCGAGACTAATGGGACGATAGTTCCATGGACTTTCGTGATCCCCTTTCTTAAAGATAGGGGTCACGTTGGCTTCCCTCCAGTCACCAGGCACCTGGCCCCGTCTCCAGAGAGAGAGAGAGAGAGAGAGAGAGAGAGAGTTACAAGGAGTTACAAGGAAAAGTAGTACCTCAAAAGGCCTTGCGGCTCATACCGAGGAAGTACCAATGGCAACGGATGCCAGGGAAAAATACTGTCACCCTCAAATAGTGTGCAAGATTCGATCTAACCTTTTCTTGAACAGATCCACAGAAGAACTGAGAGAGAGAGAGAGAGAGAGAGAGAGAGAGAGAGAGAGAGAGAGAGAGAGTTACAAGGAGTTACAAGGACAAGGGGAAGCCTCAAAGACCTTCCGGTCCACTCTGGGAGGTTCCTGTTATTAAACAAGTTTATTTTTTTTTCAACTATCCTAGCAGTAGTAGAAAACTGGATATAAAAGTAGAAGGCTCTCTCCCCACCCTCCGCTCCCTCCCTGCCAGAGGCAGGTACAGAAAAAGGTTGAAGAAAATACCTTGACCCTGGAAAAGTAGCCAAGGAAATTTTACAGGAAAATGGAGAATATATAAATAGCTCTATATTTAGCATGCTCACAGAGACACCGTGCAAGCAAACTCCTGCAGAGTTACGTTATGAGAGAGAGAGAGAGAGAGAGAGAGAGAGAGAGAGAGAGAGAGAGAGAGAGAGAGAGAGTCTTTATTGAGAATTTATTACATTACATTTTCATTATTCATTTTGCGTATTGACCCTTATCAGTTTATGTATTTACACGGATTTTGGTCAGAGAGATAAGAGAGGTTACCTTCAGAGGGTTCTTTGGATGATTCATGCTGGTACGCATGGTTCATGGTAGCTGGTAAAGTTCATAGTTTGACGTCACATACATATGTATACAAAGATATTATTTTTATTTTTATTTTTACTATCACCATCCCTTTATCTTAACCCACTCCCCTATAATCTCCCACTCACCCATCTCCTTTATCACCATCCTCCTTATGTTATTCCCCATTTCCTCCCACTCCCCCACCACAATATATATATATATATGTATATATGTATGTGTGTGTGTGTGTGTGTGTGTGTGTGTGTGTGTGTGTGTGTGTGTGTGTATACCTTTCCTTTCAACTTTTCAAATGTTCTATGCGACGATTCCTCATTTCACAAAGGTCAAGTTTGTCGCCCCTTCTCTCGAGTTGGTAAAGTAGAGAGTTGGTTTCTTGTGCTCTCCACCTCACATAACCAGGTATCCCCGACTCATCGGGAATTGTTCTGAATCAAGCGTCTAATTTTCATTTGAAGATATCCACCGCAACACCACTCGTGTTCCTTAGTTCCTTGGGCGGCTGGTTAAACAGTCTTGGTCCTCTCACAACAAAACTATCTTCCTTCAAGTTTGAGGATGTTCCCTGTCTAGCCTTTAATTTGGGAACACGACACATTCTTCCTCTTCTACTTTCCACTGTTGTTTGGGGGGTTTATAGGGTTCAAAGTAAGATTAGGGGCTAGTTCCTCCATAATTTTCCAAGTGTAAATAATGGTGTACTCTCTTCTCCTTTCCATTGAATTTAAATTTAATTAACGTAACCTTTCTCAGTTATTTAGTTCTTTTCATCCATTAATCTTGGCTGTGAAGCGTCTCTGAATCATTTCTAGCTGATTAATGTCTTCGTTTTTTATATGGGGATGTTAGGACCGAGCAGTATTCCAACTTTGGGACAATCAATGTTTTCAATAGGAGAATCATTATATTCCTATACCTTCTTTTAAAGGGTCTCAGTATTTGTCCCGTTATTCATTTTGCTCTGTTTACTGCCATCTTATTTTGTGTTTCAAATTTCGTGTAATCAGTCATTACAACACCTAAATCTTTTGCTTTAGAATTTCTCTGAATTTCCTGTCCATTTGGGGTATAGTATTCCATGGATTTTAGGTCCTTCCTTCTTCCGTACCTTAATAGTTGAAATTTCTCACTGTTAAATTTCATATTGTTGTCTTCCGACCAATTGTAGATTCTGTTCATGTCTGTTTGTAGGGATCTTATATCCTCTGGGTTTCTTATTTTTCTACTTATCTTTGTGTCATGTTACTGTGCTGTCACTGGTAACGTCCTCATCAATGTCAGTTAGTATGATTATGAAGAGTAATGGAGCTAATACTGTAACGACTTGTCGCCGCTCACTAAGGAAATTATATATCCATTTCCCTACTTTTCCTGTTATTCCCATATATTTCAGTTTATGTGCTATGATTCCATGTTCACACTTGTCGAACTCCTTGGCAAAGTCTGTATACAGTATATTACATCATAGTTTTCATTACTTTCAAATGCATCAATAATGTTGTTACAGTGTTCCATTAGTTGTGATAGGCATGATCTGATGTTTTCTTTGCAGTTTCTTAATTTTACAGTCACATTGACCTCTTTTGTCTCTCAAACCTGCTTCTCTTTCCTCTTTGTTGCATTTTTGGAACGTCTTTCCACAATTTCTAGCTTCTTCTCCTCTAAGGTAATTAGCATCTCTTCCATTGTCTTGGCCTTGAAGATGGTGTTCCAGTCCATTGCTTCCATGCTGGATGCAACACCTTCACAGTTTATAGCTTTGGGTAAAAATTAAAATTTCGAATTTGCTGCTCTTTATAGTGTATGTTCTTTCCTTTCTTGTTGCTTTATATTGGTTGTTATTTCAATAATGTTGTGATCAGATCTTATACAGTAGTTGGAAATATTTATGTTATCAATTAAGTTGATGTTGTTTCTGAATACCATAGCTAGGTTAAATATATATATATATATATATATATATATATATATATATATATATATATATATATATATATATACATATATATATATATATATAGTACACAAAAATCAGATTTACCCTTAACTTCTTTCGTCAGAATTCTCTCCCACTCCTCCCCATTACCTTCAACCCTTCATCCTATTGCCTTATGACCATCCTCCTTATCAAACCTATTTTTTACACAGCGTTGATTAAAGCTTTACTTGTATACCCTTTCCCCGTCTTTTACCTTTTCCCCTCGTTTCCATGACAACTGTCTCCGATGCACAGATACTACTCATGTTATTGCGTAATAGATCCAATAACCTCCGATTCTTTGATGGAGTTCTGCCAGATACCTGATAAAAGTCCAAAGGGGATTGGGTCGGGTGATCGAGGTGGCCTATCTAGTGCTGAAACCATGGGCATAAATCCACATAAAAATGTGGGGGAGTTCCAGTGGGGGAGGGTGTGGGAGGGGTTGTCACCCTCCTGCGGTTGAGAAAATTTTGAAAATGCAGTACTGAAAAACACGTTTTGGTGGTATCTGGAACATGGCTAACTATCTGAAGGTGATTCAAGATTATATCTACAGGGTGTTCGAAAAGTCCCGTCGCCCGCTACAAAATGTACATATTGTAATACCACTTTTATTTTTGTGTGATTAATTGAATTTATATGTGATTCATTGACATTTTTTTCTTTTCCAGGTATTAAAGTTGTGTGAACAATGGCAGACCAGTCCACTTACACTCTGGAGTCTGGAGGAAAAGATAGTGATGAGCACATGGGCTCATGAAAGGTTACATACTGGCAAAACGATGCATGATATCCAGAATGATTTCAACACAAGATTCAATAAGGCTGCACCACCAAACAAGACGGTCTTACGCTGGGAGAAAAAGCTGTTTGAAACTGGCTCCATCAAGGACAGACCACGGTCGGGAAGACCAACAACGCGAGTAAAACAATGTGAAGGTGTGATTGCATCGGTGGCTCGTTCACCGAAAAAATCACTTCGGGAATAATCACAAGAATTTGCAGTCCCCATGTCCACAATGAGAGATCACATGACAAAAGATCTCGGCATGAAACCATACCGCCCGTCATTTGTTAATGAATTAAGCGATACAGACATGCAGAAACGATATGAAGCCTGTGCACACACAGATATTCTTGATTAGTAACTGTAATTAGTAACTGCATTTACTGTAATTAAAGTAATTGTTGCTAGTGACTTGTTTCTTAAATTACACGCACCACATATAAATATAATTAATCACACAAAAATAAAATTGGTATTACAATATGTACATTTTGTAGGGGGTGACGGGACTTTTCGAACACCCCATACATGGGTGGAAGCAGAGTTGCCAGGTTGGCAGAAATGTAGGTGTTTAATATGTCTAGTTCTTATACATATTATTCCGAACCACCAAAGACCATTTTCGGAAATTTCGCTGGAAAATAAATGCAAAGTGAATTTAAACAGATATTTTATTGTTAATTGCTGTCACAAATATGATACAGCATACTTGTCACCTGGAGGTAAATTGATAGGAGGAAATCCATCACCAATAATGAAAACTAAACAGGTTGACATCATCATCTCAATAACGTTACGCACACTACTACTGGTGACTGGCATTGTCAAAGATGACTTTCCTTATCTCGGACTGTGAACAAAATTCATTTATCAATGATTCCACATCTTTTTCATCAAGCAATTCTTAATGTGTATGACAAATGGCAAGAGCATTCAGTCTTGTTTAGCCAGTTGTATTCCTTAACCATGTTTTCAGTCTTCGTAGACTAATATATGAGCGCATACGTAATGATATAAGAATAAATATAGAAAACTACCACTGACGACATCTCTGATCCATACACATAACACTATGTAGTGAAACTGTGGTAGTGGAACCTATGGTCCTGAGAAAGTCCTAAAAGAACTATCTTAAACTCCTGCGAAATTCCTAAAAACAAATTATCTTAAACTACAGCACGACGTCAAACATTATCATACATCATCCACAGAAAGACTCATTATCGTAAAAAATAAGTCAGCCTAAACTATCAAAACCTTTAACTAAAAAAGTGTGTGGGGGGGTGGGGGGGTGGGGGGGTCCTGACCCCCTCGCCCCTGGCTGAAACACATCAGCATGAACGGGACTCACCAAATGTTAACGTTCGGAGTGCTCTGTCAGGGGATTACATAATCGGTCTATTTTTCTTTGACGGTCGTGTCGTGACTGGAGAAAAGTCTATTTAACATGTTGCATGCATTTTTTTCTCTAGGAGGTATGTTAGAACAATTGTGTACTGTAACAAACCCGAATAGTTCAGCAGAATTCCGTCAACGAAACAGAGGTCACAAGATACATTCCAAAAGAGCATCTTGCTCATGCTCTAAAGGAGGTTGAAAGTCAGTAGGATGGGCGCAAAAGGAGAGAGTGCAATGCAATTGCAAATGCTGATCAATGTTGCAAAGGAAATGTTGCATACGCTGTACAACAAAGGGGGAGGGGAACGTTGCAAGCTGTTATGCAACAAAGGGGAGGGGGATGTTGCAAGCTGCTATGCAACAAAGGGGAGGGGAATGTGGCAAGATGTTATGCACCAAAGGGGGAGGGGGGAATGTTTCAAGATGTTATGCAACAAAGGGGAGGGAGAATGTTGCAAGAGCAACAAGGGGTTATGCAACTTGGAGGCGGAGTTATCCCCAAAGTTGCAATGAACTCCCGCTGGGGGAGACCTCTTTGGGGGAGAAGTTGGGACGGCCTCACCCCCCAAAGGGGTATACCTAACGTAAGAGAGAGGAGAGGGTGAGAGAGGAGGAGAGGTGTTCGCTTGACAGGAGCCAAGCGCGTATTAAGACTTCAGCCGAGCGACCGTTGTCTTATAGGACCCCTAATCAGCCAGTCAGCTTAATCAGCCGGTGCCTCCAGGCATTATCAGCCAGTTGGCACAGTGTATACTTCGTTTTAGCACGGATACACCCGTCTATACGCTCATAAAATATTATGATTATATGCGTCGGGCTCGGCGGCGGCGCGTCCTTCCGCGGTTGGTAGCCAGAGTGACCTAATGATCCGTGTTAAACTGTAGGTCTAAGGTGGAGTGTAAACAGTCTTTCACGAATGGTAGATAAAATGGGTAACGTCTCTCTCTCTCTCTCTCTTTTATATATATATATATATATTATATATATATATATATCCCCGTTTAAAAGTAGGTCTAAGGCGGAGCGTAAAGCTTGACCTTCGCCAGAATGAACAATTCGGGCGGAAACCATCGAAAGCAAAGGCGAACCTATATAGGTACAATTCCTGAAAAAAGTTTATCTAAAAAATTCGTGTAAACATCTTTCCACGGTTGGTAGATAAATGGGTACCCAGAGCGCCCTAGCAGGGATCTCTCTCGCGTGATATCTTTTACATATATATATATATATATATATACCTATATATATATCCCCGTTAAAAAGTAGGTCTAGGGTGGGGCGGAAAGATTGACATTCGTCAGAATGAACAATTCGGGCGGAAGAAAACGAAACAAAAGAAAGCCTATATATGTACAGTTCCGGAAAAAAGTTCATCTAAAAAAAATCTGAAAATTGGCACAAGCTTACACAAAATTTATAATCACGTCAAATTGCATTAATTAACTCACTCTCCGGCTAACTTAAATCGAATATTACGGTCTTTTTTATCAGTAACTTCTGCAAATTAAAACAAGACGAACGGTACAGGGAGCATTAAAACGTGCAGCACAAATGAATAAATAGAAAGGAAATATGATAAAGGAGGGAAAGGAAGAGAAGAAAGCGATATAAGCAAACAACTTCCTAAACATTTCCTAATTAAACGATGTAAATAGCTGAACAATAGAGAGACATAAATATTTATGGAAAAAAAAATATATATATATATCGATTTAAAATTCCAATGAATAAACTTCTTTCCGCAGGAGCTTATTTCGAGATCATAAAGATTAAACCTCACGAGCAATTGACTCGCAGTTTAGCGTTTCTCAAACATGTGCGATTTGTACCCGAATTCCGAATATGTCCTCGAATGTCGCTAAATCGCTTCCTTTTCGCGCAGTGATGATTTTTCCTTTTTCCTTCACGGATAAGTGACTTTAATAGTTATTTCCAGTTTCCAAGATTCGAGATAAGGTAGTTTTAAAAAGCTATAATTAAACGAGTCTTTGTGAAAAGGTCAGAATGAACAATTCGGTCGGAGGAATCGAAGGGTTAACTGGAATCTTATTCCCATTCTCTCTTTCCATTTTGCTTGAGATCGTAAACTTTGGGGTAATCACCCGCAACCAGCACGCATCTGTTATTTTTAAATTTATTTATTGTATCGTATAAGAATTCCAAGATACAATAAATTTTACAGCGGCTTTCTTCATGAGTAATTAACTATCTTTCAATTTTATGTTTCAGGCATCATAAACCGTTTCACAATCCAACCTCAACACTCTCTCTCTCTCTCTCTCTCTCTCTCTCTCTCTCTCTCTCTCTCTCTCTCTCTCTCTCGCTCTCTCTCGGTCGAATACAAGATAAAAAAAACAAAGTGTTTCTCGTCTCTCCACGAATGGAGATATCTGACACGCCCCAGATTTCACGGGGAAACCAATCACAGCCCCGTGGGCGGAGCCCTGGACCTCTGTTTGGCCTCTATGCAGGCCTACGCGTCAAACTTCGCCCAAAATTCACTGCTAGCCAATAGGAAGCTAGCGTTTGTGTGTTGTGGGGTGGTCACAAGCGCCCTTTATAAAAGGGGTAACTTTCATCTCAAAGCCTCAGTTCGTATGTTTTTTTCCGTGCTTAGTGTTTTTGAAATACCAACCATGAGCCAGCTGTACGACTCCCCCGATTGGAAGATCAAGATTTTTATGCTCAGGCAACGCATCTAATTTTCAGCGCTGTAGATCGGGATGAACTTTTATCTACGCAGATTGTTACAGAAAATTGTAACGAAATGCAAGAACCTACAGACAATTTATTTGAAATGTAAGTGATTATATTCTGCGGTTCATTCAGTGTTAGCTTATAAGTGCCTAACCTAGCTTTATTCTGAGTTTTTCTACAAAGAAAAAATTAATCCCAGGACTCTTTCTCGTTTATAATAATATAACCTAACCGGGACATAATATATATATATATATATATATATATATATATATATATATATATATATATATATATATCGGCCAGGACTCTTTTCCGTTTATAATAATATAACCTAACTGGGACATAATACAAATATATATATCGTCATCGTCCAGGACTCTTTCTCGTTTATAACAATATAACCTAACCGTAAAAAGCCGCAATAAACGCGTTTTGAAAAATATTTTTAATTATTCTGTTTCCGTCGGGGTTATTTCGGCGCATATATATATATATACATATATATGGTGTGTTTTTATTTGTACATTTCTCGTACAGGTAGGATTTTAGAAATATTAAAAACTTACAATAGAAATATTAAAAACTATTAAGATTTGTCTGCGGATTCGAGACCCGTTGCAGGCAGACGGAGCAGAGCACACCGAGCTAATCTTACTTTTGAAAACTGTCAAGATATCTGCTTTTGCTTACAATTTGCTGTTAGCCAAACCTAGCTTTATTTTAGTTAATTTATATATATATATTAGGGTGATGCAAAATAACTTATCATTTCAAAAACTTGAAGACACCCTCTAATTTTATTTAATTTAGTGTAAAAACTGAACATGCAAAATTTCAGCACAATTGAAGACATTTTAGAGGTTGCTACCATCCATTGAACATTTTGTATATTATTATTTTTCAGTTTGTATTTATTGTACATTTATTTATTTTGCAGATTTCATCAAAAATGGTAGTCAGCAACATATAGCAGTCATAACAGACTCTGAACCTCTTTCCGTAAACCTTCTCATCCCTTTCATTGCTATAGACGCCGTGGCCGAACATTCTAGAATCATTTCTTTGCTGTGACGTCACTGTGGCGGCCGCGTCAGTGTAAGTGCGGCGTCACTGACTCAGTATCTTTGCTGCCTTCGCTGAGAGTGGTTGTATAGCAGTTGCTGAGTTGCACTCATGGAGCGGCATACGCGTCACAAAACAGTTGTTTGGCTCATAGGACATCCTATAGAGTCCTTCAAAGAACCCAGCTTCTATCTAAAAGGGAAACATTAGCATTGTTTATGAACTACAAGATCAATAAAAAGCAACAGGTGAAAACAGCGGCTTTGTTGACTGCTAGAGATGTTATGGATGTGTGGGAAAAGGCACGCATCCCAACAGTGTTGAAATGTCATGTCGTGGAGAGAGTAAAGAAACTTTTCAACGAGTGGGAGAAACTAAAGAAGAACAGAAATAATAAGAAGAAGCAATCACCTGCACTACTTCAAAAACAAGAGAGCTGGCAAAATGACTTGCAAGATCTGTTTGACATTGCACATGCAAGTGCTCTTGACATGATAAAGATAGATGAAGATCGTGAGTTTTTGATGCTGCAACGACAAAAAGGAAGAAAAGGCAAAATGTCTGGAGTGGATAAAGTTTTTTCACAAATGGAAGAGATTGCTAGAGAAAAGGAAACATTGCTTGAAAAGAAAAGAAAGAGGGAAACAGCCGTTTTCGAAGCAGCAGTGCTCTCAAGTTCAAGTCCTTCAAGTTTGAATGAAGATAGTTCAAAATCAGAAGAAGAATTTGTTGCTGACCCTCAGCAGCCATCAACTTCGAGACAAAGTAGATCAAAGTCTAAGAGTGCAAAGCTTATGGATTCTTCAATGCTTGTATCTCTTGATGCTGCAAAAGTAAGTGATAGAGCTGCTTCGGAAATCTTGATCCCAACAATCAATGCTCTTGGGCAAAACCCTGAAGAATACAGTGTTAGCTATTCATCGATACGGAGAGCAAGACAAAGGAACCGCAAGACAATGGCAGAAAATTTGAAGCAGGATTTCGAAACAAATTGCCCTCTCCAAATACATTGGGACGGCAAACTACTGGAAGATATTACTGGTCATGAAAATGTTGATCGACTGCCAGTTCTAATTTCCGGCCAAGGAGTTGATCAGCTTCTTGGTATTCCCAAACTTGCCAGAGGAACTGGTCAAAACATTGCAGATGCTGTCCATCAGTTAGTATTGGAGTGGAATATATCTGACCAAGTGAAGGGCATGTGTTTTGACACCACTGCCTCCAACACAGGTTCTAAGAGTGGTGCTTGTATGTTACTAGAGCAAAGATTGGATAAAGATATGCTGTGGCTGGCTTGCCGACATCATATTTTCGAAATAGTGTTAGAAGCTGCAGTTTCTGTCTCCTTGCCATCTTCTAGTGGCCCTGACATACAACTGTTTAAGAGATTCAAAGCAAAGTGGGTGGAAATTGACAAGAACAATTACCAAACAGCAACAGATGACCCTAACATTGCAGAGAAAATCTCAGATGCTGAAGAACTCATTCAATTTGCTCAAGCTCAGCTTGATGAACAGCAGCCTCGTGATGACTACAAGGAATTGCTCGAGCTAACGCTCATTTTCATCGGTAGTGCCCCCAAGTCAGGAATCAGCTTTAAAGCACCCGGAGCTTATCACAGAGCACGATGGATGGGCAAGCTAATTTACTGCATTAAAATTTGGATGTTTAAATCTCAGTTTAAACTAACTGAGAGAGAGGAAAAAGGACTGAGAGATGTTTGCTGCTTTTCAGCTGCGATATACATCAGATCGTGGTACCTGGCACCCATACCCTCATGCGCCCCCCGTTCAGATTTGCATTTTGTGCAAAGTCTGCAGCTCTACAAGCAAAAGGATGACAAAATTGCAAGTGCTGCACTCAATAAGTTTTTGAGACATTTGTGGTACCTCTCTGAGGAGCTTGTGGCGCTTGCATTTTTTGATTCAGCTGTTTCGCATGAGACAAAAAAACAAAATGAAGCATGCTCTGCAGAAACCAGTTGACTCAAAACCGAGCAAACGAGCATCAATAAATCCTGAATCAGCTGGGCAGAAACAACTGCAGGATTTCGTTACTGCGAACACAAAAGATTCTTTGAAATCCTAGAGGTGCCTTGCACTTTTCTTGAAAAAGATGCTGAAGAATGGAATGATGATGAAAGTTATGCGAATGCAAGAGATATCGCATATGGACTCAAAGTGGTAAACGACATTGCGGAAAGAGGTGTACGACTGATGGAGGAATACAACAAACTGATAACCAATGATGAAGAGCAGAAACAATACCTTCTTCAAATTGTTAAAAGTTACAGGTCGTCACTCTCAAACAAAAACAAGAAAACATTACTCTTGCTTCACAAAAAACGAAAATAAACATACATAAGTGGTTATGATATGCCTACTGGGGAAACTTCCACATAAAAAAAAGTTAACGCGCTATACGCTGTACCTCAGAGGGTGGTGCGGAAATCAGCGTGCCTATTATTTACTATTTTATGAGCTCACTACGTACTATAGTCTAGAATGTCATCGTTTTTTTTCAAACTAGGTTAACTAGGTACATATCAAACCGGCTCCGGCGAAAATATCAACAAAACAATATTTTTGAGCACAAACTGATATACATTTATTTTTAAAGCTTGGTAGCAACCTCTAATTTTCTCTTTTTCAACCCCAAATTTCGCATACAATGCTTTCTTAGGAATATGAATAAAATAGGAGGGTGTCTCCCTGAAAATTGAAAAAAACAAATTTGACCCCTTTTTTGCATCACCCTATATATATATATATATATATATATATATATATATATATATGTATATATATATATATATATATATATATATATATATATATATATGTTCCTCTGTGTGTATTTTGGATGAAAAACAATAGGTTTTTATTTATTGCCCATTCTCATTAGAAATATTAAAAACTATTAAGAATTGCATGCGAGCTCGAGTCCCGTTGTAGGCAGACGATGTCTTAGCACTCGAAAAATGTTAGGATATCTGCTTATGTTTACAATTTGCTGTTAGTCTAACCTAGCTTTATTCTGAATTTTTCTACAAGGTAAAAAATTAATCCCATTATGTTTTTAATTACACTGGTCAACAAAGATTTTTCATCAGAGTAAAATTTGTGGTGGCTGGATAGCATTTTTCACGCTGATTCCAAAACTGCATTCAGATTTTTTCTAGCACGTATAGTTTTCAAGATGAAGGCATATATATAACTACACAGATTTAACCATTTTAAATAGGCAAAATACTAATATTTCAACATTTGATTGTGTTTATTTTATTGTGTTTTTTTAGTTTATTCATCTTATTTATTTCAATTATCTTAATTATACATCTTATGTATTTCAGGTGTGAGCTTTTACGTCTAGCAGCATTGTGATTCAGGCAACAACGCCGTGCTTTGTGTGTCAAAAGATCAGTCCAGTCCAAGAACTTGTTGTGTCAAGTTGGTGTACATTTTTTTTTAATTTATAATTTGCTCAGGTCAGTCAACATGCCTCGACAATGTAAGAATGACCCCGACAAGTTCTGTTTCGTATGCGGCCAGTTGACAACTAAAACACAGCGACGAAGTATTACAACCGACATTAAGAAAATATACAAGCTATACTTTGGTTGCCATCTAGGTGACCAAGATAAACCATGGGCGCCACATCAAATCTGTTCTGGCTGTTCAAATGGATTACGTGATTGGCTTAACAAAAAGAAAGCTTCAATGCCATTTGCCATATCCATGATATGGAGGGAGCCGAGAGATCATCATGAAGACTGTTATTTTTGTAGTGTGAACTTAATGGGGTTTTCTGCCAAGAACAAACACCAGATTGTATATCCAAACTTGGATTCAGCACGTAGACCAGTAAAACATGATGAAACATTGCCCATTCCAATTCCCCCAAGTGATAGGCTAGATTCTATCATAGATGACATGGAAAGTGATGAAGGTGCAACTGGCGTTTCCGGACCATCTACAGAACCAGAGTACACTTTTGAAGGTAGACATTTAGAGCCTAAAAAGTTAACCCAAGGACAGTTGAATGATCTTGTTAGAGACTTATCGCTGTCTAAAGAGAAATCAGAGCTTCTCGCCTCAAGACTAAAGGAGAACAATTTACTTGAGAACAATGTTCGTATTAGTTACTACCGAAAGCGGAATTTTGAATTAACAGCATTCTTTTCAGTAGACGGTCCTCTCTGTTATTGCCATGACATCAATGGACTATTTACAGCCATATCTCAGACGTATGTGGCATCTGAGTGGCGCCTCTTTATTGATTCGTCGCAGAGAAGCCTGAAAGCAGTTCTTTTGCATAATGGTAATATAATGCCATCCATCCCCATTGCCCATTCCGTCCATCTAAAAGAGACATATGACAATATAGATATACTACTTAAGGCAATCAAATACGACAGTCATCAATGGAATGTTTGTGGAGAGCTAAAAGTTATAGGAATGCTTATGGGTATGCAGTCAGGATTCACAAAATTTTGTTGTTTCCTTTGCCTGTGGGACAGTCGCGCCACTATAGAACATTACACCAAAAGTGACTGGCCACTTAGGTATACATATGTCCCAGGGATAAGCAATGTCCAGTCTGTCCCTTTAGTGGATCCCCAAAAGATCTATCTGCCACCTCTTCACATTAAACTTGGTTTAATGAAGAATTTTGTTAAAGCAATGGGTAAAGTCAATTCTGAAGGGTTCCAATACCTTTCAAGGAAATTTCCGAAGGTTACTGCAGCAAAAGTGAAGGAAGGAATTTTTGTTGGGCCACAAATAAGGGAGGTTTTGAATGACACTGAATTTGAAAAAGTCCTAAGTCCGCTGGAATTGAAGGCTTGGCTGGCGTTCAAATGGATATGTGAAAACTTTCTTGGAAGCAACAAGTCACCTGCGTATAAGGATGGAGTCAAGAACCTCCTTGATGCCTTCAAAGAAATGGAGTGTCGAATGTCGTTAAAAATTCACTTCCTGCATTCCCACTTAGATTTCTTTCCTGAAAACCTTGGTGCAGTGAGTGACGAGCAAGCAGAGCGCTTCCATCAAGATATTCAGATGATGGAGAAGCGCTACCAAGGATATTGGAATGAAAGCATGATGGCGGACCATTGTTGGATGCTGTATCGTGACAATCCAGGCCAAATTTACAAAAGGAAATCACACTCACAGCGCTTTTAATAAAATAATGTATATATTCTTTATTAAGTACATTGAATAAGGTATATGATGTATTTGTTGTTTAGCATTCCTAAGTGTGATCTCTACATCCATAAATTTTCTTATAGCAATATCAAAAACTTAAAAATATCAAAACCAGTGTATCTATATAACTATACGTGCTAGAAAAAACATAAAACCAGATTCGGAATCAGCGCGAAATATGCATTAAGAAAAGTGTGATCATGTTTGTGATGAGGAAAAAAAGTTTCATTTTGTTGGCCAGTGTTATTGTCTGTTTCCATCGTGATTATTTCGGCATATATATATATATATATATATATATGGTGGAGCCTTAATAATATTTTTCTCGATAATTTAAAGACAACACCGCAGTAGGATTTTTAAATTACCAAAACTTTTAAGAATTATCTGCTTTTTTATTATAAATTTTTAAATTCGTGGCATTTTCTCTTAGTGTAGCTCTTTACTTTTATTTAAACTTATAGGACCGATGCGAAACTTGATCGTGTTATGGCTGCTTTTCGCTTTGATAAAAGGGGAATAAATGATATGGATGCTTCTTCGCACAGCCAACCCAGTGACCTGAATACAGAAGTCGAGGTATTGGCTTACATTCGGTCCAGCGAGTGCCAGGTCATCGAGGAACTAATGTAAGTATTTTTGAGGTTAAGAACAAAACCATTTGAATTTTCATTTATTAAATGGTAGAAAACATGTACAAAGCGGAACCAGTGTCCGTTAAATAAGTCTTAATGGCTACATTTTACAGTTACAAATGTATATACAACTTTACACAATATAGATATACACCTTTACACAATACAGCGGGTGCTAACATATGGGAACCTTTTTTTTATCTGTCTGCACACATCTCTGTGTCGCATAAATCGAATAATTTTTAAAAATTTATAAATTCCTTCCCACGTGACATGTCATGAGAAATGAGGGGGCGTACATTCCGCACGTGTTGGTATAATATCCTTGAAAGCGATACGGGTTCCACACAATCTCAGGTACATGTAATTGCGCGATAAACTGCACAACCACAGGATCAATCCAGGGCTGAGCGCCGAGTGAGTCAAAATAGTACATTCTTTCTATTTTTAAAATAGATTGCAAACCAATGAATCCCCTCACCTCACACAATGTCGGTGTTAACGATAATCCCGTACCAGTTTCTTGTAGCTCGTAACTTCACTATTTCATTCTTCGCAAACACACCGATAAATTTTGAGCGTGTGAAACGGTCACTTTTCATTACTCTCTGGAGTGTATTCGCGTCCATTTTAAAAGTCTGTGACCACGTTCCTGAAACGATCAACTTCTATTAGTGCCTGTGATTCGAGGTAAACTAGCACACTTATAGGCGCGTCTATAGGCTTGGCAAATTCCAACCTGACTGAGATATTCCACCTCTGTTGTGGACTTAAATGCGTGTTTACGCCAGCAGACAACTCAGGCGTAATATCAAATGAATAAATGTTAAATTCTTCGACAAATTCTTTCTGCGTTACACCAAACCAAAGCTCATCACACCCACCTGTATTATGAGCCAGATTACTATAAGCTCTCACGCAGAGCGGGAACACCGCGTCCGTCTGATGAGTAATCGGCAGTGGTGGGCACCGTTAACCAAAAAGTTAACTTCGATAACGATAATCCGTTAACCCCAATTTTTAACTCCGATAACGATAATCCGATAATTTTACTACAAAGTTAACGGAAGTTAACGATAATCCGTTAACGATAACTATTTCTTTACTAACATTTAAAAAAAATCAAGGGAAAAAGATTTAAAACCCATAGAAAATGTTTATTTATGCAAAATCCAAAAATAAATAGGTATTTAACTGTATTTTTATCAAGTTTTGCAACTTTTTTGCTTAATAACTTTTTTTTTTTTTTTAATAAAAAATGTACTGATTACATGTTTTCAAACCCTTGTAACCACTAACCATTAACTAAATTTTAATTTACCAGAGAATTATTATGGCGGGAACTGAAAAGTAAAATTAAATTTTAGGCACATTTATTAAAGACTATGACACAATGTGCTGGTTGCCCTTCAGAAAGACCAACTTCTCAAAGTTAGGCCCAACTGCCAGTCTTGACCTCTTGGGCCTCAGGATGTCCTTGCCGAGAGAGAAGAGCCGTTCCACTGCGGCAGAGGACGGAATTGGTAGACTGAAGTTATGGCGGTTTGAATTCATTCGCGGAGCGGTGATCTTCCGTGAATGAATCCTCGCAGTTAACGTGTTAACGGACTTTAACAGACTAAATATCGAGTTATCGGAAGTTAACTGGTCCGATAACGATAAATGGAAATTAACTTCCGTTAATAGTCCGTTAAAAAAAGTTAACTTCGTTAATTAACTGTTATCGGATTAACGCTTTAGTGCCCAACACTGGTAATCGGTAATCCTAGTCCCTCCTAAAGCGACGCCATTTACGTATAGAGTAATATTTTTAAGGCCGAAATTCTCGAATTTAAAGGCACTCTTTTTATATTTTCCATTTTGTCGAGGCGTGGTCCTGCATTCCAATTAATATCCTTTTAGGTAGAACTCCAAGGGCCACGTTTTCTAGGTGCTTCGAAACCAACCCGGAGGGCACCGTGTATAGTTTGATCTGTACTCTGTTAATTGGGTATTTTACTGTGGCATGTATTAAGTCTTTCTCAATTTCTATTTGTTTTTGGCGAACTTAATTTCACTCGGCGTATACGCAAATACGTCTCTATGATGTGAATCACAACGGGTTTCGCGCCCTCTTCTTGATCAGACTCCAGATTTATGCAGATCTCAGGAATCGTGCGGGTAAGCTTCAACTTCATATCCACCCCGTTCATAAGCAGTTTCTCCTGGAATGTGAAATCTGTATGAAGACGTCAAAAACATTCGTATATCTTTTTTTTAGAATTTTTAAATTTATCCTTGAAACCATTTTCATCTTTAGTATGGTAATATCCCTCGGCGGTTAAAAAGGTGTCCTTCGCTTCTTTTGAAAAGTTGAGAACATTTTCCAGATAGGCTCGTAGGTGGTAGTACCCCGTTCCTGCCAAGATGTTAACCTGGTTTAAATACACCTCACACTGGCTGAATATGGTGTGTAAAAAGTTGGTTTCAGGGTACGCAGAGTAACTATTATCGCAGTCCGTTCCATCAGAATGGGCTTTACGCAGTTTAGCGTACATGTGCATGTAGCTCAGGTCAAAAAAGTAAGGGCCTGAGCTGGGTATCACGAATTCTATATGGGCACTCGGCGAACTAATTGTGTTTAATGGGTTAATTGTAATAAAGTCGCTATGCTCAATAGAGACCTGAGTGGGGGGCATATCAAAGAGGGACAGTTCCGATTTACAGCATTGTGAACTACACGGATGGATGAAACGCGCCATGACGAGTCAGAAATAGTGCCACCTCTCTCGACAAGTATTAATCAGCCTATGATTCGTGAAAGTAGTGTCCTCAGCTTATATCAGTTAAAGAAAATGATCATCCATAGGTTTCATACGCTTAGAGCACTTTTTTTTATTTCCTTTTACGTTTAGCGCCACGTGATGGTAACCCCTTCTTCCTGGTAGAGCTCTTCTTTCCGCCACCACGCATTTTTCTCTTTGCATCTTTGATGATTTCGTCCCGTGTACGTTTTAAATGTTTTTTTAGAGCTTCTTTAGGCTTAGTTCCGCCCATTATGCCTTCTGCCGCGTTAAAACCTGTTTGTAACGCCTTCTGCCCTGGGTACCTGGCACCCCTCTTCAACAGTGGGACAGCGGTACGTAGTATGGATGGAAAAATGGATGCAAGTCCACTCCCATGCTGGTATCTCACTCCTCGATAGACTGGCCTTCGGGTCATTATAAACGGCGAAAGTGTAGTTTCACTGTTAAGCTCTCATTACCGAATGGGAAATTTTTACCCTCAATCGTTCTTATATATATCGAGATGTTGGTTAATATATTAGTCGCAACATTCACATATTCACATAATGGGGCTTGTCATATGTAATGCTCAAACTTTTCCCTCTATGGTTGTGGATGTGTGCAATGCGCGCGCCTGGGTGTCCCCAACAAATTGGTGCCCTACGATATTGCTGTAAATATAGCGTATGTCTGGGGCGGAGAGCTTTCACCCAATTTCTCCATCTTCAGTTGATACATTAAGCTGGGCAAGTCATGCCGTGCCTCGTGAAAGGTATCTCTTTGGAGAGCTGCGCTATATCGGCCCTCAGCCACATTTGTGAACAGCTCTTTATCTTTAATATTTCTAGAAAGCGTTGACTTTAACTTCAATGTGCATACAGGCGTGTCTATGTTAACGACTTCAAAAAGTAAATCGTTTGTCAGGTATATAGTACTGTTCCTCACCTAAGGTTAGGTTATGCCTAATTTTTCGCACTCATCGATTCTTCTAAGGATCAGAAATATGATTTGCTCATTTTCAAGAGTTAAAAATTTGGAGACTAACTGGAGTTCACATAAACCAACCTCATACGAATCACGCACCAATTCAATGGGTCCGGGGAGTTCTATCACAAAGTTGGCGAGTGTTGTTAGGATGTACAGACAGAGAAGAGGACGGGAGTGTGACATAGAAGTGGCTAGGCGCCATGTTGCACACTAATTAATTTTCATTATTGCAGCAGCTTTTGTATAGGTGTTGAAGCTTTCTGGGTAACCCAGCCATTTCACCAGGTACATTTTTCTCTTTCCTGAACCTTTGCTGCCTAAAATTTTTTCAATTTTAAGCACACTTTTTCCTAAATTAAATGTCACTTTCTGCAACTCCTCGCAGTAAAAGCTTCCAGCGATCTCTTCCCCATTCAAATCTTCAACGTAATACATCATTATCTCGCCTTTAGGTCTCATAGCACGAACTTTAAAAATCTCACATGTCCATCCTTGCTCAAAGCCCTTCGCGAATTTATTTCCTGAACATGATAGCCTTACATAATCATTGATTTTGAAATGTGTAGAGTGTGGTGGCGGTACTCCATCTCTTCTCACCTCTGGCAGCGTACCTCTTTCTAAAACTTCGTTAGGTGTTGTGCCAATCGTACGGTGGTGTGAACGGTTGTATGATGCGAATGACCCGAGAACGTTTATGTATCTGTACGTGTTTTTATGTGTAAAATAGCAATGAATGCGTTCCTTTATGGTACGTTGAACTCTTTCAGCTAAAGAGGCCTTTGTATAAAACTGCTAGTGTAGTAACTGATATTAAACTCTGTCAGCATGTTCTGAAAAGCGCGACCTATAAATGTTTTCCCCATGTCCGTACAAAAATAGCCAGGAACCCTCTCTTCTTTTAACATCAACGTTTTGGTCGCTTTAGCAACTGTTTCAGGCGGTTTATTTTTCAGGGGAATTAGCCACAGATATCTTGAGAATACATCTATTATGAATAGGATGTAGCGGTATCCGTCATTATACACTGAATATCTTTGCATGTTTGTTGAATGCCCTTGCCAAATAGAGTCAATCGAATCCGCGGTTGTCTTGGCCGTTTTAAACCTTTTTCTCACCGGCTTATGAAGTGTATAAGCATCCTGTTCCCGCAAAAACCGCTCAACATCTTTTTTACTTATTCCTTAAACACCTTTGTACAGTCTATTAACGCAACCATAGGAGGCGGGGTTAGAAATGTCATAATAGCGTTTACTTAATATGTTAGCCATTTGCGTATTTTAGAGTCACGTGGATAAGGTTGGCCGTTTGTTCTCTTCTTTCTCTTCTTCAGAGACGCTGCTGCTGGGGGCGATGGCGTACTCAGTGGTGACACATGCGAGACTTGATCCAGGTCTTTTAACCGATTCAGATTACCTATCAATGTTTTGGGGACATTTATTTGTTGTAGTCTTGCTTTAATATGCTTCCATCCTGTTGGTGAGGGTCTGTCCTACTTTCTCACAAGATCATGAACACTACCATCGATGTTGGATCCTTGTACCCTTGTTCCTTCAACAATCGCCTCGCCTGTATCGGCCCACTGTATGATGGGGTCCTCACTCAATAGATTATAAAGACTTAAGCCTTTATTCCTCACTGTATGTGGGAGACTATTTTTTAACACATGTTCTATGTGTTGTGTTCCGTTGTTCTTTGGTTGGTCATCTCAAACGTCGGGCCTAGGTCCTGTGTCGCCATGCTCAGCACTACTCGCGCTGTGCCTAATAACCACGGGGAGTTCTGTATGATACTTATAATCCTCGTACTCATGAAGAAATTTCTGCAAAGCCTCTTGGTACAAGATTCTTTTCTCATCAGGTGACTTTTCACTGCTTAATAGGGCTAGCAACTCGCTTTCCATTCTTTTAAGCCTACTTTTACGGGGTTCTAGAGCCGTGTCTGGAATCTTTGAACTTTGCAATAAAGCATACACCTCGTGCGGAATCACAACCACCTTCTTCATTATATTAATCTAGTCAGTAAAAGGCCCAAAACTGAAAATAAGATGCGTAGGAATGATCCTCTTCTTTGTAAACGTGTTTCGCGGGTGAAGGTCACAAAGCAAATATCCATAACGCTGGCTTGTGGCTTCTTTATAAACCTCCAAAAACTCCTTACGCTGATTCGGGAACATTTGATTGGCTAATACCCCAATTTGTGACACATCTCTACGTTGTGCGAATAAGACTAGATATTGTGTATTTAGCGACACATCGCGTATGTATCTATTTTTGAAAAATAGATTCTGGTTGAAGAAGAATAAGTTTATGTTAAGATGGTGGGAAAACATTGTAAATGTCTCGGCAAACGTTTTATCCATTTCCAACATGAGATCGTCAATTACAATAACTGTATGCTCATTACCTTTTAACGAATTAACGTCATAGACACCCTTGTGGAACAAAATTTCATCTTGGTACTCGTTGAACACTGACTGATACGTCGAATAGCACCATATTACTTTATGCACAAATTTTGAGAACACCTCCCCCTTATCTTTAATGATTTTAAGCATAAATACAGTTTTTCCACATCCTGTAGGACCAGATATAATACATGTGGAGGGGCTTGTGAACCTGAATTTTTCTACAGATTCCATCTCTAACACGTCACACCCTTAAGTGTGTCACTTACAAAATATTACAAACTTTGAGTGCTGTTCCTTATATTTTGTTTTCTTCTTCCACAGAACCGTGAATGACGACGATGTACAGCATCCCATCATCGATATCACAGACGAATCCGATGACCGTGCAGCTACGGAACCCTTCGCCGCTGACGAACCCTCACCAGCGACACCTGTAGCATGCGACAGTTCAAAGCGGAAGCATGATGAAGAATTGTCCACGTCAGTTATAAAGCGTGCCAGGATTGTTCCGCTTGTTAGACTCCCAGTAATAGATCCCCAACCCTCAACGTCTTACGACACAACCCCCACAATAGTACCTTCCTCAAATATGCCCCATTGTTCAGTTCCGGGTACTTCTTCCACAACAGCTTCTCATACTGTGGAGGATGGTATAATATTCGAGTTGGTGCGCACCGCTACCCCCACCCCTACCCTGACTAGAAATTGGTACGTGGTCAGGGTTAACCCTGGATCCCTGTATACCAACGGACTGCGGCGCGTAGTTGACCGTACTGTGGAGTTTGCCCTTCAGAATTGCGACGAACGTGAAGTCCGGACGAGGTTATCCATCAGGTTCGGGTCAGAAGAGGGGGACAATTTTTGGGTGGTAATACCGTTCAGACGTTTGGCGGCTGTAGTATAGAATATATCTTCGAGCGTATAATGCATGCCTCTCAAAGTGGCACATCCTTCAATATGGACAATTTCATGATAGATATTGACAGAGTATTCCGGGTTGCGGGTCATAATGCCACACCTTATACTCTTAATTTCAATTCTCTGGTTATTTACAGAAAGCATTTAAACGTCGATCGTGTTGTGGTTTTATAGTAATAATTTTAGCTCATATGTTCACTGTGCTAAATACTTGGACGCAAAAAATTTGGCTGCCCACGGTTGTGCAGCGTGCCCGTAAACTGGCTTCAGATTGTAAACTCGAGTTTGAATGTAATATGGGTCCTGAAGAACTGAGAAGGGCCGAGCAGGATATGAATGCATGTATAGTCGTATTTGGAATGGATGATCGTCGCAGGACTGTGTATGTTTCTAAAAGCAGCGTGAGAGATCGTACAAGACCTCTACTTATTTTAGGATTGTCAGGAACATCGTATCTCCCCATCCGTAACATAAGGGTTCTCTACGCCAGTTATGATAAAAGTCGAAAATATGGAAGGCATCATGATTTGTGTAAGGGTTGTTTCGAGTTTGCTGATGATATGATGAAACATTGTAAGGATTGCTACATGGTATGTGAGCAGTGTAAAAGCCCCAAATGCGAAAGTCAGGTAGTTGAACCGGAGAAGAGGGAATGTAATGTGTGTAGACGTACATTTTTCAATAAGAAATGCTTTGAACTCCATAAATCAAATGGCACTTGCAGGAAAATGAGGATTTGTAAGTGCGGTATGTTTCACATGATGGATAATTGGGAGAATTTCAAACATAAATGCGATGAAATTCACTGTTCTACATGTCATGAAAAATATAAGGCGGATGGAGTGAAGCATGTATGTTATATGAAAGATGCTAAACCTAAAAATAGTCCTTGCATAACCGTGTACTTCGATATAGAAACTTACACGAACGCTGAAATCAAAGAGGTTATTCCACATTTACTCGTAAGTCAGACTATCTATGATGAGTGCATGGAGTTCGAGTGTGATGAGTGCCACAAATGTGGAAAACGGACAAACGTTTCTAAAACGAATGCACACGACAGCCCTGTGAAACTCTGTATTCTATATTGTCAAATTAGCGGACAAGTTAAAAAAAATGACTGTGTATATTCTTGCCCATAACGGGGCGAAATTTGACACACAGTTCCTTTATAAGTAGCTGCTTGAACACGAGTCGTCTGCGATATTTACAGGTGATCCCTTGAAAAGAGGAAACAAACTAATACAGATGCAGATAAGAGGTAATGTACAGTTTAAAGACACCCTGCTGTTCACACCTTCTAAATTAGCAAGGCTGCCCAAGGTCATGGGTGTAGCCGCTGAAGTTTCAAAAGGGTATTTCCCTTACACATTCCTCACTAACGAAACTTTGAATTACGTAGAACTACCTCCACCCAAACATTACTTTAACTACACCAACATGAGTGATAGTGAGCGTGAAGATTTTGACCGCTACTACAACAGTTTTAATGAAGCTAATCCATACAATATAGCTGATGAATGTGAATGTTATTGCGTGAATAACGTACGTGTACTTAGAGTATACTTTCAAGCCTTTAGAAGGATGTACATAACCCGTTTCAAATGCGATCCGCTGCAAGTCGCGACCACGATCGCATCATTATGTTTTACAGTGTTCAAGAATAACTTCATGCCTAAAGACACCTTAATCATTCACAGAAACAACCCCGCAGTTATGGGCACAAGGCTATTTACTGGCTCATACACCTACAGCAGTAGACCAGGGTATACATAAAACATGCCCGCAACACGGGTGAAGTACCCGTTAAGGTCAATGGTCGTGTTTTTTGGGTTGACGTCCTAAGTGAAGATCCAGCCACTGGTGAGAAGACTGTGTATTCCTTTAACGGCTGCTGGTGGCATGGATGCCCGCGCGCTGAGTGTGCCGTCACAGGGGACCTTTATGGAAGATCCCCCGCCGACAGCCTCGCATGGACCCGTAACCGTGATCAACTTATAGGCCCCCAGTTCACTCACAAAATCGTGTGGGAGCATGAGTATGATGCACGGATGGAAACAGATGCCCAGTACCGTGAAGAAATAAGGACCATCAAACGTTCAATGCTATTGGACCCCCCTCAAATGCGGTGACAGCTTGTTTGGATGGTGCACAAACCCATTCAAGCTATACTTTCCGCCTACGGGGGCGTGAAACTCCACTACTACGACTTCTGCTCTTTATACCCCTACGTGATGAAGAACAATCCGTACCCCGTAAGTGCTACCTTGAATGAGCGCTACTTTGGACTCTCTTTCGTAGACGTGTTCCCCCCTCGCGATTTATGGATGCCGATCTTACCCGTCGTTATAGATCACAAGCTCATGTTTCCCCTGTGCGTGAAGTGCGCAGAAGAGAATAACGGTGGTTGTGATCATACAACCCACCAGCGTAAGATCAGAGGTGTATATACCAGCCCTAAGCTAGCCCTAGCCGTTCGCCATGGGTATAGAATATTGAAGATACATGAGTAGGGGGGGTCGAAATTTTGTATTCTTATTCTACACACTGCTCGAAGTTTCCTTTGGGCCCCTAAACAACATACTGTAATTACACCGCTATGCGTCCCCCCCTACCCGTTGTATATGGCCCCCTTTTTTTAAAATTGGAATGAAATTGAAACCAATTATTTGAATAAAAAACCTGATAAATGACAAAGATTAAAGTAAATAATGATATAAGTAAAGTTAAAGTAAGTTATTTATATATATATATATATATATATATCGGGTGGTCCGAAAAAAATGACGCATTTTTTAAAAATTAATATCTCAGTAACCCCCTTCCTTATCATGACAATTTTTATATGCAAGATACTTTCAAACTTCTTTTTTTGAATGCAAGAAACGGAATTCTGATATCCATTCCAGTGTTGTCCCATTTTACAGAGAATCTCATTACGTTTTTTCTGATACCAAGTTTTGACAAGTTTTTTAGAAATTCCAGTGTGTCCGAACATTATCTGTACAATTTCATCTTTTAATAAAATTCTTGATAACACACGTAAAATTCTTAAACAAGATTATTTAGAATCTGTATTTTCAAAAGTTTCTCTTATTAAAGTAACGTTGTTACAAACATTCGATATGTGCACCATTAATGATTCGCAAAACATCCAATCGATACTCCAAATGTTGCCATGTACGCTGCAGCATATCCACATCAATTCGCTCAATAGCAGCTGTGATTCTTGCTTTTAAATCATCAATGTCTGTCACCCGCGTACATTTCTAAGAAACTTGTCAAAACGTGGTATCAGAAAAAACTTAATGAGATTCTCTGTAAAATGGGACAACACTGGAATTTCTACACTTCATGGTTGACTTTTAATAACAGCCAAATATTGTACAGATAATTCTCGGACACCCTGTATATCATGACGAGGTTTGTAGTGAGGTTGTGGGAGAGTGCACCGGATCGTGAAGATGTTTAGTTTGTGGAAATGAACGTCTGGTGAGTGATAAAACATTAAAACCGGTATTGCTTCATGTAGCGGAAAATTCTGTTTGTCCAAGGGCACAAGTGTTCGAAGAAGCCTCTACACGCTTCAGCAGTTTATAGTGTGACTCGCTCCCCCCAGCGAGCTGCCCACCCGTGTACCTCACGAAACACACGAGTTCGAACAAATCCGTACACGTTTCATCAGCGTGACTCACTCCGCCCGTCGAGCCGATCCGTCCACCTGTGGCTCATAGTCATCTCAGAGCTTGAACCGACTGGACGTGCGAATACGATGGAACTTCCTTTGAGAAGCATTCGCAACGCCTCGTACGATGTATCCGTGACGAAGTCATTGCGCGTGTTCAGGCGTGAAACCGGCACCATTAACTATGTACTTGAAACGATTTGCAGGCAAGCAAACTCTGGTAAACGTAATGTTATTTATTTAAGTGTTGAGGAGATGAATAGAGTCTTCGTGATAGTTGAGAAGTGGGGAGAGGACCGTTATAAAATACCTGCAGGTGTAGGTACAAGAAGAGAGCAGATTAGTGACGTTCCCTCATATGCAGTTGTTTGCACGTTGTGTATAAATAACCAACAGCCATGCATTGATATACGACTGATATGGAAGAATGCATCTGATAATAACGTTCTTGTCCCTTCGCGAAACCGTTTCATCCTCGACAGAATGTTTGAAATCGTCGGATTCCGCAAGCTGAAGCCTATATTAGATGCTCGAATATGATTTATTTTGACACGATTCTTGAATACGCATACACCGCTCTGCTCGACGGATTTATCGGATGTAGGAATGAACAAGGCGAGAATGGTCTAGAGCTGGATGCATATTTAAAAGGTTTAGATTCTTCGAAATATCCTGAACTTTGGTACAAAGCACTTGAGCGGTACAGGGCAGAGCTTGCCTGCACTGTTCACCCTGAAGAGCTGTACCTCTATATAATGAATAGCTGTCGTTACGACTTGGAAGATTATTTCAATTACCGCTATGCACAGTGAAGAAGAGTTCACGATTGAAAAGCTCGGGACGGTAAGAAAAACCCTCGATTGGAAATGCGTGTTTATAAACTTGTATTTAATAATGATGTTGTGGTTAACGATGACCTCTTTGTGCGTGCTTTTGATTGTATTCTAGCCGTGTTTAAAGATAACTTGCCATCCGAATGTAAAATGGGCACAAAAATAGTATTGAACGATATGAAAGCCATTTATGTCGAGTATAGGCATCCGTATAACTTGAACGGTGAAGTGTTGCTTGGATGGTTTTACCGTATAGTACAAAGTAATAACGATGTGAATGTAGACTCGATTACGTGTGAGTTTAGCGTTTTGCGCCGTAGAACATAAAGGATGTATATTTATTTACTTAATTGTGTATATATATATACTAGGGTGGTCCTCAAAAACGAATTTTGTATTTTTACTGCTCCCACCCGATAAAGTAGTTCCACTTCATAAAAAAATTATTTTGGCAAAGTTTTTACCAGATCCGATAATATTTAGGGGTGGCTGTCAAACTTTAAATTTTGAACGAAATCCTTAAAATGGGCAAAATCTGCAGCATCTAAATTTGCCGGCCACTTGTGGTACCTATCTGAGGAAATGGTGGGATTGGCACTGTTTGATGCTTCTGTATCAGTAGACACAAAAAGATTAATTGTAAAGGGAATTAATGAGACAGAAGGCAGCCTAAAATGTCCTAAACGTGTGAGCCTTCGTCAAGATCATCTCCCAACATTGGATTCCTTGAGCACGAGAAACTCTTTCAAGCTTATACGGGCCCTCAATATCAATACTGCATTTATGCAAAAAGACCCGTCAACATGGGACTCAGATGATGAGTTTCAAGAGGCTCTTCGGAAAGTTGAAAACATCAAGGTCGTGAACGACAATGCCGAACGCGGGATTGCACTTATCCAGGATTATAGTGGAAAACACACTAAGAATGAAGAACAACTTCAATACCTATTGAAAGTCGTGGAGCAACACAGGATGAAATATCCTGAACCTACTAAGAAGATCGTAAACAGTGAGCTACAGTGAGTGGTCTTGCCAGCCATGACGATTCAAAATAGTACGTCATCAGTGTTATGTATAACGCTTATAATTTAAAATATATATGCAAAATAAAAATCTTTTAACTACACATTATATCAGTGGTTCCCAAGTGGTGATCCATGGATCCCTGGGGGCCAACTTAGATTGTTCAGGGGATCAATAGAAAACCCCCGCCTTGCAGTTTTGTGGTAACTTCAAGCTTCGACAGCCACCTCTAATTATTATCCGATCGAGCTCAAATTGAAGCAGAATTATTTTCTTATTAAGTGGAACAACTTCATTGGGTGGGAGCATGTAAATTACCCAAAAAAAATATCGCCTCTATAAGGGAGGACCACCCTAATATATACATAAACATATATATATATATATATATATATATATATATATATATATATATTTCCCGTACTAATATGCAATTGATTATACGTTTCGTATATTATTATTTTCAATATATTTAATTATTTAATATAGCCCGTAGAACATTATTTTGATGTATATTTATTTATTTAACTGTGTGTATATATCAGTGGCGGCTTTTCAGAGGAGGCATGAGAGGCCGGGCCTCCTCTGTTTTTATCACTAAAAACTATGAAAGAGGATTTTATTGATAGTATCAATCCTATATAATCGTGATATGCAGAAAGTAGGGCTTCTAACACTTTGTAATCTATTCTATTTATATAGCATGAATTATAGATAGTTTTGGGCCTCCCTACTCTCCCTGACCACCAGCCGCCACTGGTATATTATATATATATATATATATAATATATATATATCCTGTACTAATATGCAGTTGATTATACGTTTCGTATATTATTATTTTCAATATATTTAATTATTTAATATAACTGTGTATATATATATTTTTTTCCTGTACTAATATATTGATAATACAACGTTTTGTATATTTTTGATTATATATTTCCCGTTCGTATTTCTTATGCTATTATTATCTTTTGATCATATATATTCCATTGTATATTTATTATATATTCATCGTTGGTATGCTATTATTATTTTTTATATATATCCTGTACTAATATGCAGTTGATTATACGTTTCGTATATTATTATTTTCAATATATTTAATTATTTAATATAACTGTGTATATATATAATTTTTTTCCTGTACTAATATATTGATAATACAACGTTTTGTATATTTTTGATTATATATTTCCCGTTCGTATTTCTTATGCTATTATTATCTTTTGATCATATATATTCCATTGTATATTTATTATATATTCATCGTTGGTATGCTATTATTATTTTTTATCATATATATTCCATTGTATATTTATTTTCTCTATATTTCTGATTCCAGTAATTCGTCTAAATAAACAGAATGATGAAATGGTGTTTTATTTAATTCTTTTGGTTGTACACGACATTTAATTATCTTAATTGGCTGGCTTCTGAAACGGATTTCTAAACCATCTGTAAAGAATATATGCATTAATTAAATAAATAGCGCTATCTGGCAACTCAACCTGTACACCTGAACAAGCCATTTACGCCTTCTAAGTCAATTGGCTGTTAAGCCAGAATATAATCTTTAATTAAATAAATAGCGCAATCTGGCAACTCAGTCAGATAAGCCAACTGGCTGATTAAGCCAGCTAGCTGATTAGGGACATGTTAAGACAACGGCCGCTGGGCTGAAGTCTTAATATGTGCTTGGCTCCTGCCAGGCGAACACCTGTCCTCCTCTCTCTCTCCTTCTCTCTCTTTCTCTTGGGGGATAACTCCGCCTCCAAGTTGCACAACCCCTTGTTGTTCTTGCAACATTCCCCCTCCTCCTGTGTTGCATAGCTTCTTCCAACATTCCCCTCTCCCCCTTTGTTGCATAACAGCTTGCAACATTCCCCCTTTGTTGCATAACGTATGCAACATTTGCAATTGCATTGCACTCTCTCCTTTTTCGCCCATACTACTAACGTCGAATACGCATTGTGGCGATAAATGATGATCATCTTGTGAAAGTATTCTAACCCTGGGCAGTTTGGAAATGTAAACAACTATATATATTGTGTGTATATAGAAAGTAATAAGAAAAATTACCACCTATTTTTGCAATTATTCCTTGAACACCCTCTATATTCAACAGAGTTAATATGATCGTAAGATATGTCAAAAGAAGGTTATTTACTTTATTTAATCACTTTTAAGTTTCTATTTTAAATCGAAATACTTTTTACCAACATCAAACAAAAATGAGGTTGGTTTTTTAAATCCCTTCAAATCACTGTGTATATATATACATATATATATATATATATATATATATATATATATGAAAAGAAGGATCAACACAACGGCAAACATTTTCATTTATTTGTACATCAGACGTTTTCGACAAATCTTTTGTCATCATCAGTGAGTTAAGTCTTAAAACCTTAAAACAAAATTGAAAAGTGAAAGTTACATCAATACAATATTAAGACCATTAAAATTAAAACCTTAAAGCAAAATGAAAATTGCATCAAACAAATTAAAAACATTTAAATTTCATCACTATAAAAACTAAAATTAAATTAAATTTCATCACTATAAAAACTAAAATTAAATTACCTCAATAGGTAAATACACAATGTTTACATCCACCTCCATACTTGGCAAAGTCTAAGGGAACACTAGGTGGTCAGAGGATTAGAAAGGGTATATCTGTGAAACACGGTTGGTTGTCAAAAGAGTCGTAATTTGTAGGATGAGCTATTATTATTAAGGGAGGGTTTGTTTCTATAGATGTACAAAGATTCTAAAATTCGGAGTTCTGTAAGGTTATTGGATCTAGTTAAAATTTCAAACTGAGTTTTGTGAAGGGGATGGTCGTTTTCATTACTGTGGTTTCTAATTGCGGATTGTGGAGGGCTACTGAGGGGACGGTTGGTACGGACTGACAAGCCCAAATGTTGAGAAAGGCGCACCTCCAGTTGGAGTTGAGTGCTGCCAATATACGCAGCCTTACAGCTGTCGCACGTGTATTTGTAAACAACATTGGGGCATACAGTTTTGGGGAATTCATCTTTGAACTTTAAAAAATTTGATATTTAAGTGGGTTGACGAAGGCGAATCTAAAATTTATTTGGGGATAACTAGACTTGAGTAGTTTGGACAATTCACCTCGAATACGCAATGATAAATAACCATAAAAAGGTAATTTAATATATCTGGTTTCTTTTTGTACTGTAGTTACGGGGAGTTTAGTATCAAAAGTGTTATTTAAAAATTTCTTTAATTGGTTATCGAATAGATGAGAAGGGTAGTAATTGTTAATAAAGTACTGTTTTAAAAATTTAAATTCTTCGTTTAACGAAAAGTAATCCGAACAAATACGGTAACTTCTTGTTAATAATGTTACTATAGCACTAATCTTATATTTATAAAACATACAACTTAAATAATTGGTTCCCAAGCCAGTAAAAGTTTGTTTCCGAAATAGTGAAGTATGGAACTTATTATGGGCCCGTTTAACTAAAACATCCAGGAAAGGTAAACTATTATTTGTTTCGTTTTCACACGTGTACTTAATATTACTATGTTGTTTATTAAGATAATCAGAAAAAGTTTTACGTGTGAAGGATGGTTAAATATTAAGAAAGTGTCATCCACGTATCTTCTGTAATATATGGGTTTAAAACTACTAGGACAATTTTTCAACCAAATTTCTTCGTAATGGCAAAGAAATGCATTTGCTAGTGTTGGGCTTAACGGGGAACCCATAGCTACCCCATCAATTTGGCTGTAAAGGTTGCTATTAAATAAGAAAAGATTATCAAAACACACTATTTCGAGAAGGTTTTTAAATTGAGTCTGAGTGAGGCCATTAATAAGAGTATTATCAGTAGTGAATAACTTATTTAGTATGATATTTAATGTTTCTTTTAACGGGACATTAGTAAACAATGACGAGACATCAAAACTGGCCATAGTAAGAGAATCGGCATGATTGATCTCTTTTATCTCTTTAGCAAAATCAAACGAGTTGTTAATAGAATAATCATTAAAGGTGAGTTTTGAAAGCAAGGGAACGAAGAATTTGGCTAATTATAATTGAATGTACCACATGCCGAAAGAATAGGTCTTAGTGGGAAATTTGGCTTGGACTTTAGGTAAACCATATAGAATTCCTGGATTAGAACCAGAAGCAAATAAAAAATTGTATGTATTGTCAGCAATAATATTACTATTTTTTAATTTACGCAAACACCTATTAAGTTTATCTTCGAGTTTTAGTAATTTAGACAGAACATTCTCTTTTACCCTTTTAAATTTAGACGTATCCGACAAAATTGTCTCCATTCTATTTATGTAAACTGTTGAATCAATCAGCACTACTCCTTTACCCTTATCCGGTTTTGTAATGATGACAGAGTTATCCTTTTTCAAATTATTAAGAATTTTAAAATCTTGCTTATTAAAGAGGGGAGAAAACACCTTATGGGGTTTAAAATTATAAAAATTCTTAAAAGAGATGCTCTCCACTTGTTTTACCAAGTTATGAAACGAGAAATTTGGTCGGATCTCACAATTCTTAATATTCATGAGAAGATTTTCAAAGCCAGAGAAAAATTTATAAAAATTTAGTTTATAATGAGGTAGATCAAAATTTAAGCCTAACGACAATATTTCTTTCTCTCTAATACTTAAAACTTATTAGAGAAATTAAAATAAAATTATCTGGATTATTAAAAAACGACTGAGTGATTCCCAATTTTTCCAATTTGGCAGCATGTATCCTTTTATGTCTGTTGACATTTTATCACAGCAAGTTTGAAATTTAGTAACTAAACAATGATAATCAATATAAGACACCCTAGATTTTAGACCAAACAGAGAATTTTATATTTCAGCTTGAGAAAACTCACTGTTTTAGTTTTCGATTGAAGCTCCAAATTTAATAATTTATGTGCCATGATTTATATAGTTTGGAGTTATGGAGGCGTTTATTATAAAGTTTAAATCTAAGGAAATTAGGCACAATATTATAACTTTTGCACTTAGACAAGAAACTCTCATCACAATAGCCTTGTTCAGTTTCAAATAGACTCTTTCACATTGTCTGTAATAGTTCAATGTCGATCGGCCATATCTCTGGGTTAATATCAAAGCTATTGACTTCTCCTTAGGGAACCGGAGCTTACAGATGAAAAGAAGGATCAACACAACGGCAAACATTTTCATTTATTTGTACATCAGACGTTTCGACAAATCTTTTGTCATCATCAGTGAGTTAAGTCTTAAAACCTTAAAACAAAATTGAAAAGTGAAAGTTCCATAATAAGTTCCATACTTCACTATTTCGGAAACAAACTTTTACTGGCTTGGGAACCAATTATTTAAGTTGTATGTTTTATAAATATAAGATTAGTGCTATAGTAACATTATTAACAAGAAGTTACCGTATTTGTTCGGATTACTTTTCGTTAAACGAAGAATTTAAATTTTTAAAACAGTACTTTATTAACAATTACTACCCTTCTCATCTATTCGATAACCAATTAAAGAAATTTTTAAATAACACTTTTGATACTAAACTCCCCGTAACTACAGTACAAAAAGAAACCAGATATATTAAATTACCTTTTTATGGTTATTTATCATTGCGTATTCGAGGTGAATTGTCCAAACTACTCAAGTCTAGTTATCCCCAAATAAATTTTAGATTCGCCTTCGTCAACCCACTTAAATTATCAAATTTTTTAAAGTTCAAAGATGAATTCCCCAAAACTGTATGCCCCAATGTTGTTTACAAATACACGTGCGACAGCTGTAAGGCTGCGTATATTGGCAGCACTCAACTCCAACTGGAGGTGCGCCTTTCTCAACATTTGGGCTTGTCAGTCCGTACCAACCGTCCCCTCAGTAGCCCTCCACAATCCGCAATTAGAAACCACAGTAATGAAAACGACCATCCCCTTCACAAAACTCAGTTTGAAATTTTAACTAGATCCAATAACCTTACAGAACTCCGAATTTTAGAATCTTTGTACATCTATAGAAACAAACCCTCCCTTAATAATAATAGCTCATCCTACAAATTACGACTCTTTTGACTAACCAACCGTTTCACAGATATACCCTTTCTAATCCTCTGACCACCTAGTGTTCCCTTAGACTTTGCCAAGTATGGAGGTGGATGTAAACATTGTGTATTTACCTATTGAGGTAATTTAATTTTAGTTTTTATAGTGATGAAATTTAATTTAATTTTAGTTTTTATAGTGATGAAATTTAAATTTTTAATTTTGTATTGATGCAATTTTCATTTTGCTTTAAGGTTTTAATTTTAATGGTCTTAATATTGTATTGATGTAACTTTCACTTTTCAATTTTGTTTTAAGGTTTTAAGACTTAACTCACTGATGATGACAAAAGATTTGTCGAAACGTCTGATGTACAAATAAATGAAAATGTTTGCCGTTGTGTTGATCCTTCTTTTCATCTGTAAGCTCCGGTTCCCTAAGGAGAAGTCAATAGCTTGATTATATATATATATATATATATATATATATACACACTGTATATTCTATCATCTCTCAAAATATATATCAAAGTCAAGTTATTAAATTTTCCCATGATGAAATTGGGTCTTCTTTTGTTTGCCCGTATATACGAACTGCGATGGAAAGACAAATATTTTCCTTAGGTATTTTTAACGGATGATCAATTTATCTGTTTATCGTCCGTTGAACACGGACTGATGCTGCAGTTCGAACTGCGGTAGTTTATATATATATGCCATGCAATGAAAGTTAGCAAGCACTGAAGTGTATATGATCATTTTGTAGTTATTGTTGTTGTTGGTTAGCCGATCAGCCACCCTGATCGAGCAAGCCGGCAGCACGCAGGTAACCGATCGCCCTCTCCGGAGTGGACCAGAGGTTCAGCGCACTAGCGATGTTGTGTTGTGTTCTATGTTGTGCTAGAGTGGTACAGTCTGTCATAATGTGTTCAATTGTTTGTGGTGTCCTGGCACAGGTGGCAAGTGTCGTCTGTGGAGTTGTCTAGTCTGTGTTTCTATGTATGTAAGTCGGGGTGATGTCCGCATCGGAATCGTGCTAAATTAACTCGATCCGATCTGCTGAGGCTGGTCTCTGACCTGTCATTGGGTGGCGGCTTCGCACCTAGGACCGCATTCGGACCGAGTCGTGTCAGTGCTTTGTGGGTTAGGTGTGTGTGTATGTGTTTTTTGTACTGTGTGATGTCTGTGGGGCGTGGTATGGAATGGAGTATTTGGTTATAATGTCTCTCTGGTGTTACCTTAATGGTGCGAGGTGTTGGTGCATGATTGTACATTAGGGTTGTTCTTATTTGGGTTTAAATTTAAAATTTTGCTATTTTTATGAATGCACCCTCGGGTATTGTGCGAATAGATATAAAAACTAATCCTGTAAAGTTTGAGAGCGATCGCATAATTTTTACTTCTTCCCCAGGGTACTTTTGTATTCTCCCCCGGTAAATCAGAGGATAGTGTTGTACGTTTTTTGAAAATTGTCGTTGCGGAAAGCCGAATGGAACTGATATCTTCGGCATGTCAGTACTTTGTAGTTCACTTGTATACTAGGTCCCCCTCTATTCGTGTATTAGCCCCTCAATGGGGGGATTCTCATTGGCGCCCATCTCCCACTCATTGTTGTCTAGTTTGCAGAACTTGCGGGCGTCAGGGTAGCGCTGGCGGTGCGCCTCGACGACCTGGAGGAAGAACTGACGCTGGTCTTCGTCCCTTGCCAGTGCCAGGTTGTAATCCTGCATCATAGCGACGCCGCGCTCGGCGAAGTCGTTAGTGACGCGGAGACTCGCCACCCTCCGCGCGGCGGCGGCATACCTTGGGTCACTGGGCCACTCCGCTGGGTCGGAGGACAGGAAGGCGCCGTCGATGCCTAGCACGTGGAACAAGAGCCTCGATGACTGGGAGACGAAATCCGCGAGGGTTTTGCCGTTCACCACAGCCGGCTTCGGCTCGACGACGACGCGCTTCGGGGGGCTGTCCGAGCCCTCCTGCTCTTCGAGCACATTCACCATCATCCTCTTTGTCTCCGCAGATGTGTTGTCGACGATGAATGCGAGCGACACGAGTGGCTCGCTCAGATACCACAGGTGCCGGCGCGCGAAGCCGTCGGCCAGAACCTTGGCGAGCATCTTGTCCTCGTAGCCGACGAGGTCCTGGAGGAGGGCAAGGTCGTTCACCGGGGCGGGGGCGGAGTTCGGTGAAGCGAACCAGGCCGGGACGTAGAGGGCGAGGGCGAAGTTGATGAATCGCCTGAGACCGGTCCGCTCCCGCGCGTGAGGACAACTGTTCGCGGAACAGGAACATTTTGAGGCAATAAATGGCCTCCGTCATCCAACGCGCGCGGTGGAGGGTGCCTGGGCGCATGAACCGGATGCCGCGCGTGGGCACGCCGCCGAGGATGATAATGGACAACTCCAAGAGTTCGCGATAGTCATTGCGCGGCTGCTGTTGGGAGAGGTGGAAATAGTAGCTGGCGATGAGGTCGTCGCGCGCGTCCATGAGGGCCGCCGTGGCCTCCTCGTCGTCGATGACCAGGTGGCGCTCGGTGTTGATGGAATCCCACCGTTCCTTGAATAGCTTGAAGAGCTGGACGTTGGGACCAGAGGAGGCGCGGAAACACTCGCCGAACGCCTTGGCAGCGACGAGTTGGAGCATGTGGTGGTTGCAGGCAAGGTTGAGCAGATCCTTGCCCAGCTTCTGTTCGATGAGCACGCAGGCGCCCGCGCGCGCGCCGGTGGTGGATGTCATCTTATCGGAGCTCAGGCCGGCGACGCGGTTTGCGATGCCCCAGTCCTCCAGCGCCTCGACGACAACGTCCGCCATTGCTTGATCAGTGCCAGTTGCGAGCTTTGGGACAGCGAGGAGCTTGGCGACTCCTTCGCCGGAGACAAGGACGGGCAGCCGTTCAACATTGTCCGCGCCTCCCGTCACGTCGGCCACCAGCTTCCCGTCCCAATGTACGATGAGCGGGGTGTCGGGCGCAAATGCCCACTTGATAACGGCGGCGGCTTCCTTGCGGTGCTTGATGCGCGATGGGTAGAACGATGACCGGTTGACGGTGAGTTCCGCAACATTGTGTCCAAGACTCTCGGCAATCACCACCACGACGTATACCGCCTTGTTGTTTGTGATGTGCGCGCGGTCGAGCGCGGCGCCACCTTCGGTGTGATGACCTGCTGTCGCCCGCGGCGTTTCTGCGGCGGCGGGCTGGCGGCGGTGGATGTCGACGGCTGGGCGTGGGCGTCGTTGCTTTGTCGAGGACGCCGTGGGCTGCCCTCGCTGGAGCTGGAGTCCAGTTTGAGTTTGGTCACTTCCACCATAGCGCGCTTCCATCCTGCCTCTTTCTCCTGGTGAGCACGATCCTCTGCGATGCGATGCGCCTGTCACGCCTCACGCTCGGCGAGGAGGCGATCGACGCTGAGCATCGCCCCAAGCCGACCGTAATCGCGCTGGGCCAGGAGAAACGCCTTGTCCTCCTGAATGACGAGCATCTTCAGCGCGTTCTCGTAGGCGATGTCCAGTAGATTGTTGAGACCGCGCGTCCAGGCGTTCCGCTTGTATTCCGAATACCTGCTTGATGTGGTATGTGTGTATGTTCTTCTGTGTTGTTAAGAATGAAGAGGCTCCGTTTTGTAGTTGTTATAACCTTTGGTTAGCTTCCGCCCGAATTGTTCATGCTGACCAAGGGCAAGCTTTTCACTCCACCTTAGACCAACAGTTTAACGTGGAATCTGAACCACGCCCCACCAGCAGCCCAGCGTCTTAACCACTAGGCCACCCAGGGTATCCATTTATCTACCAACCACTTTCTTTATTGTGTGGAAGGATGAACAGCTGGGTTTCGCTGCGCGCCGGCTGCCGTCACCGGGTCTCGAACCCGGGACCGGTGGATTCGTAGTCAGCGATGCTAACCACTACACCACCGAGCCGCATATATATATATATAATATATATATATATATATATATATATATATATATATATATTAGAATGCCAGCTCCGCCTTGCGTAGCAAAACCCCCGAAACACAATCTAGGTGGAGACTGGGATGGCCAAGTGTGTTACCAAACCCTTCCCTGGTTCTCCTTTAATATGTATAATAAATTTGTGCAGATTACCCTAGAATCCCCTCCATGTTTAGAGACAACATCATCATCCTCATTATCATCCCATATATATATATATATATATATATATATATATATATAATATTTAGGAGAAATCCAATGACAAGGAGTAAAATTTTAAATAAAAAAGAAGCCTCTAGTATTCGGGAACATAGTATTAAATGCAAAACTGATGTCACTTTAGATAATTTTAAAATTCTCGGTTGTAATTCTTGTCCTAACTCACTTAGAATTTTGGAATCTGTTTATATTAAAACATTGACCCCTTCTCTAAACGTGGATTCCTCAGCTGTCCCTCTAAATTTTTTATAATCCCCCCTCCCCAACTCCCCTCCCCCCTCCCCAATTTTTTATAATCCCCCCTCCCCAACTTATAACTCTCCAACCGCCCAACCCATAGTTTGTTTCCTGTTTTGTTTTGTTTTAAATTACTCGTGCCTCGGAACCAGCATTGTAAGGTTCGTAGTGTTAATTATTCCATTGTATTAGTATTAATTATTCCAGTGTACTAATTTCAAATTTACTATATGTAATTTAAAAATAGCTTTTTAAATTTCTTGTAATTTTATATGTAAATTTTTATAACTTTGAATTTAACCCTCTTCTTTTAGTCTTTTTAAAATTTGCTTTTAATGAATAGTTTTTATAGAAATTATTTTGTCTTGTTCACATTTATTTATTGATTCTAATTTCATATTGTTATTATCTAGCCTGATGATGAGCGTATTGCTCGAAACGTTGCGCATTAAAGAAGACTTTTCATGGCATTTACATTCCTCCTTGTCATTGGATTTCTCCTAAATATTAAATTGAAGCTTTGTAGAAGCAACCCGCATGACTATATATCTATATATATATATATTATATATTATAATATATATATATATATATATATATATATATATAATATATACAGTATGTATATTTATATATATATATATATATATATATATATATATATATATGTATATATATATATATGTGTGTGTGTGTGTGTGTGTTTTCCTAAAGCTATTAATAGTGGTGTTCCTCAGTATTCTGTCCTGCCATCCACTCTTTTCCTTTTATTTATCAATGATCTGTTAAGTCGCACTTCCTGTCCTATCCACTCCTTTGCCGATGATTCCACTCTTCACTTCTCCACCCGCTTCCCAAAGCGTCCCTCTCAACGGTCACTCCATGCTTCGCGTAGGACGGCTATGAGACACCTGACCTCTGAGCTTTCTACTATCTCTGATCTGGGCAGAGAAAACCTTGTGGATTTCAATGCCTCAAAATTCAGTTCCTCCATCTGGTACTTGTCACAATCATCCACACGACTATCTCCTTACCTTCAACAATACACAACTCACTTCTTCCTCTTCTCTTAACATTCTTGGCGTTTCCTTTTCTCGTTAGCTTTCCTGGAAAGATCACATATACTCTCTTTCCAAAACAGCTTCTGAGAGGTTAGGTGTGCTGTACCGCCTCCGCAATTTCTTCATCCCCATTCAGTTGCTGTCTCTGTATAGTGGTCTTGTCCGCTCCTGTATGGAACACGCTTCTCATGTGTGGGATGGCTCAACCCACACAGCCCTATTTGACCTAGTGGAATCAAAGGCTTTTCGTTTCATCAGTTCCCCGCCTCTAACTGACTGTCTTCAATCTCTCTCTCTTCGCCGCAATGTTGGCTCACTCTCTCTTTACTATCGCTATTATAACGGACATTGCTCTTCTGCACTCTCTAACTGCATGTCTCCTCCTTTAAGGAGATTACGCAGTACCAGACTTTCTACATTTTCTCATTCCTTTTCTGTTCAACTGTATAACGCAAGGGTTAATCGGTATTTTCAATCTTTCATCTACTCAACCGGTGAACTCTGGAACAATCTTCCTCACTCCATCTTTTCCCCTGCTTATGACCTCTGATCTTTTAAACGCAGAATGTCCAGGCATCTCGAAAACCTTGGACCTTGATTTTGGCTCTCTTCTTCTTCTATTAAGGTGGAGGGCACTTTTGTGAGTATTCGCTCTTGGACCCTCCTTCCTGCATAAAAAATATATATACCGTATATATCTCATTGTCGCACCGTGACATTCGAACCTAGGTACGCAATGTGGAGTACATGAACCTTTACCTGGATCAGATAATCAAGCATATATAATGTAAACCTTGGGGGTTCGTTGGCAACTTGACTGAGATGCGTGACGTTGCCAGTGTTCACTATCCCAGTAGGGTGTGTCAATTTTGGGGGTGAAATGACTAAATTGAAAATCAGCATGATTTGGTAGCAATTTAATGTAATCATTTGGCATACAAAATAATATCCTTGCTTCAAAAACAATAAAAAATAACTCCTACCTACATCAATTTTAATTCAAAAATTCCATATTTCCGTAAATTCGTAACAAAATAACAAATGTGCGCAAACATCCTATCAACATTTAAAGTGGCAATAAGATATCATTCAGAGTCTTTATTTGAAAGTAACCAATGCAGTCATGTCCTTTTTGCTGCGGTTCCTTGACATCAGCATTCGGCTTGCTACTTGCGCTTTGATGTAGCCTTCTCGCCTCTCGTGACTGTAAACTTGACTAGCTGCTTCTGTGACCATTTTCACACATCTCTCCACACTCTGAGTGTGAGAAGGCTACTTTGGCACTTGCATTGGGGCCTCTTTAAGTTGTGTTAAATCTTTGTTTGTTATACATGTTGTCAGTGGTGGCTCCAAAACTTCCGAACTCAAATTAACTAATTCTGACAAACAATTTCGTGGCATTGACGTTTGTCGGAGGTACCTTCCTTGTCTGAACAGAGCAGTCTCCCAGCTGGTCATCATCTAGTGATGTTCCTCTAAGCTTTAGAATGATTTCCACAGCCTCAGTTCGCTCTTTGGTACATTGGCTGCAGAGTATTGCTTGCAAAACTGCCTCTGGCCTAGCATACCAAGCGGACCTTCTCACCACAGGTAACACGATGTCCACCACTACTTTCCTTTGGGTTCTCACTAGCTGTAATTGAAACAAGATGTGGATGGGCCCCTCCATCCACATTGGATTAAGTTTTACATTGAACCAGTGAGGAAGATAAAACCCAATAATAAATTCAACAATCAACATCAAATTCTGTAGCATTTTGCCCTTCAGTGCATGTTTGGAAACCCAAATCCTGCAGAAACGAATCGCTGTAGTTAACCAACGACTGTGACTTACGGGTCCAATCTCCAAGAGAGCAAGATTTTGAGGCAACTCTCCTGATCTGATTGCTTGAACAATACGATAAGCGTAAGATTGATCCGTGCTGAGGTCTTTGATAACTTCTTCAGACAACACTGGAAGAGGAGGGCCTACTTCGACCTTTGGAAATTTTGTATTTATTTCTAATTCCGTTGCTTCATCTAGCATGTTGCCAAGGGGGCCTGACCCACTTGTTGCTCTTTGTAGGACCATCAAGTTCCTGGATGAGACGACGAAGAGGTAGTTCCCCTGTGTGCAAATCACATACAATCCAAACAAGCCTTCTCCCAAGTTTTTTCTCTAAATGCGTCATAACACCGCCCTGCCATCCAGTGTTCACCGCAGTTGAGTCTCCACCAACAGCCTGCAGTGAACTGTCAAGTCTTCTTTCTTGAAGCCAACATATTATTTGATCAGCAATTGCCTCTGCATGTTTCTTGCCTTTTACTTCTGCTTCAAGAACAAAGTGAAACAAATAGCGGCCACCAGGTTCGGAACACATAGAGTAGTGTTCTTCTTTGATGAGACCGGGAAACTTTCTGTCCATTCCCTCTACCTCTAGGAGAACTTTTGTGTCATCTCTTCTCCCATCAAACAAAAGGCAAGAGAGACCTTCCTCTTCAAATCTTTTTCATGCTGATCAGATATTTCCTTCATTATTTTTTCTTGTGCTCTTCTTATCTTATTATGATCTGTCACTAAAGTGGCAGTGGCAATCTCTGCAGTCTCTCGTAGCCCCGTATGGTGGCGAATACTGGCAAGGGCAATGTTTGAGATGTCTTTAGTGTTGTATTTCATTCTCTTCGGCGAAGGTTCAGATGGCATTTTGGAGCTATCATCTGATGTTGCTTCTTTCTGTTCATCTGAAGAGCTTTCAAAGAAGTGAGAAACCTCTTGATAGAGCTCTTCATCTCTTTGGGTGGCTTCTTCACTCTTCTTTTTCTTCCTTTCTTCCCTCTCTCGGATTTTCTCTTTTTTCTTAGCAATAACAATCTGTTTTTTGGTTTCTGAATAATCTGCCGAATCAATCTGCATACTTCCTTGACCTCCTGCCTTTGTTCTCTGCGCCTTTATGAAAGCCAGCTCCAAAACAGGGATCTTCTTCTCACGAGGACAGCGACAATCAATGTGAGGGTGAGGTTCTCTTCTGCATGAGGGAGAACAATTGGCTTCAGAACACAACTCTATGGGACACTGGCAGTTAAAAATGTCAAGAAGAGTATCAAGTGTGTGCAGAAATTTATTTTTCTTTGCTAGTTTTCCTTTACCAAGTGATGTCTCAACTGCTTTGTGCCACAGCTTTGTTAATTTTAGCTCAATAGTTCTATGCTGATTGAGTACAGGTGGTTTGAATAACACATTAGCTTTTTTCCACTGATGCAGAAGATGGGGAATCATGTCCCTTATGAGCTCTTTCTCTGTGTAGTTCCTTCTATCCTTTGTATTTTGTTCACGAAGGAGTAACCCTAGTCTCACACTGTTGGTAGTTCTGATACGGGAAGCTCCTTGCCTGTACCGACTAACAGGCTCAAGTGGCATGACGACTGACCTCTTGTCTTCAATTTTGGCATCTTAGGAATATCTGAAAAGAAAGAAAAACATTTAAGTATTTTATATCAATTACGATGTTTCAAAGTTTAGTCATTCGATGTTCTAAAATTCAATAAAAAAATATTTCATGGGATTACAACATAATTAGACAGAAGAATATGATAATAATAAATAATTGTAATAATCAATAATCCATACTTACAGTTAAACTAGTATTCGTCTAGTAGAATAACTATGAAGTAGGTACAAGAGCAATAACAGCAAACCACCGTCTGTTACATCTAAGAGGCAACTGAGGACTGAGAGTGAGGGACAGTTCTATTCATGTTGTGACTTGCACATTGTACAACAACTATATGACCTTGAAAACACTCCATATGCGATCAGTGGGATAATTCTGTGACAGATGAATAATTAATCAATTTATGTCCTATTATTTAGTAAAAGAGTCAATTTCTGAAACTTTAAGGTAAAATTGATGAAGGTTAGGGTTATTTTATTTCATTTTGGTTGGCCAATTTCAAGTTTTGATGTGAAAAGACTATATTTTCACTACCAAAATTTATTTGAAAAAAGTTGACAAAATTGACACACCCTACTATCCCAGCCCTTCTAAAATAAACCCTAAATAATAAAATACTTAAAAATTACGCTTATTCTGAAATTAATTTACTACTTACACCTAATAGTTAAATTATAATTATATATGAGTCATGCATACAACTAAGATAAACGTAGTTGATAAAATTTTAACTTTATATGGACTGTTTAGAGCTGAAACGCAGACTGAAAGTTGCGTACATTGTGAGTTTTTTCAGTAATATCGACCAGGGAAGTGCCATGATTTTATGCTCATGCACATAAGATCAAAATTAGTTTACAGGGCACCCAAGCTTCACACGACTTGAATTATATCAGTACAGAACAGAACAGTGTGAGATCTTTTATTCGTATGGCTTAAATTTCATTTACGAGTACATCATAATTTTTTATTCACAGTAGGAAGGACTTGAAGAAATAAAAGAGTACAATTGAAGCCTAATTAGGTTAATTTTATTTTACGTTAAGTTTTCTTTGGGTACACTGAGCGTACCTTACCTTGTGTACCCTGATTTCACGCTACTGCTGTATATATATGAAGAAAACGTAAAACACTGAAAATCTAAAAACAGAAATTGTAGATATAATATTTAAACACATGTAGAAAAAGAACAGTTAAAGCTCAAACTAAATTTAAACCATTATAAAGTTGATGAAATGGTTACAAACTATAAAATTCAGAAGTTGTGCTGTAACTAAAAACAATTAAATGTTAACCCCAACTTTGCAGAGAAGCAGAATTTTCGATATCCCGTTAGATTTGTATATTCGGTGATGAAAATTATTCTAAAACTTCCAAATCCACTGAACTACTGTTTGTATACATTGCATTATAAGGGTCTCACACACACACACACACACACACACATATATATATTATGTGTGTGTGTGTGTGTGTGTGTGTGTGTGTGTGTGTGTGTGTGAGAGAGAGAGAGACCCTTATAATGCAATGTATACAAACAGTAGTTCAGTGGATCAGATATATATATATATATATATATATATATATATATTACATACATTCAGTGACTCTGTGCATGAGAACTGCAGAATCAAATGCACTGTTAATGGGTTATCAAGTAACGTGACAGTTTAGCCTCAAATCCAATGGGAATAAAGGAGTGTTTGATTCGACTTGCTTGTTATAAGGTTTGAAACACTCCGCTTCATGCAGAGAAGGCATGGCGGCTTGCCTTTCTCCATTTTGAATTGCGCAATGTTTTGTAGCTATTTTTATTACTGCTACTTTTAGATCTATCTGTTTCAGTCTTTTGCGTGTGCGTCGTTCCGCATTTGATAAAACTTTTTTCTTTCACTTTTTCCTTTCAGCTTTGTTTTAATATTTTTATTGGTAATATAAATTTACTCTTGATTCTTATTTTGCTGCCTTTTACTTCCGTTACGTTCCCCTCCTCTCTCTCTCTCTCTCTCTCTCTCTCTCTCTCTCTCTCTCTCCCCGACTAGTTTTATTGAAGTATGGGTGTATTTGAGGAGAGTGAGGTGGGTTAATGTGGGATTGGGGAGAGTGGGGAAGTGGGATAATGGGAGATAGGGAAGTGTCATTGAGGGAGGAGGGGAGTGCCAAGGGGGAGGAGAAGTGCCATTGAGGGGACGGGAGTGACAAGAGGATGGTAGTGCCAGTTGAATATAGAGTATAGTTACCTAACCCAACCTATCCTAACCTGAAAAATAAAAAATAAAATATATTTATATAAATGTGACGTCATACTACGAACTTTAGAGATCATTTTAAAAGATAAAATCGTAAAAAAATTGAAAGTATATAAGGTTTAGAGACCATCTGATGTAATGCAGCACGCTGATCCAATGCAACTATGAATATAGAGTATAGTTACCTAACCTAACCTACCCTATACACATAGACGTAATAGAACTTCTACAACTGAGTCGTGGTCACGACATTGTTCTTTATGGAAGATAAAAATATGCGCTGTTTTTTCATGATAGGCAATTGTGCGCATATATATATATATATATATATATATATATATATATATGAAAATTATTTCACGAAGGTAACACGTGAAAAATATTTATGATGAATAAAACCACGAAGGAAAGGAAACACAAAATGGTGCTCAAGCGCTTTCGTCTAATGACATCCTCAGGAACACTGAAGTATATAAAAAGGTTAAGCCTATATATAGGTTACAGAAAGAAAAAAGAAAAATAAATAACATACATACACACACACACACACATATATATATATATATACATACATATCTATATATACAAATACATACATACATACATACATACATATATATACAATAAACAGAGAAGTAAAAATAATAAAAAATTAAAAATTAAAACCTTAAAGGATTACCAATGAGGCGTACAGATTGTAAGGAAAAATATCGATTTTTAGCACAAGATCAAATGGATTATAAAGATACAAATTTATACTGGGACTCTGCCGGGTTTTAACACAATGCTGCCTATGGTCAGGTTTCGATATATATAAAAAAAAAAAAATAAAAATAAAATGCAAATTAAAAGTTAATCGATTTTTAGCACAAGATCAAATGGATTATAAAAATACAAATTTATACTAGAACTCTGTCCGGGTTTTAACACATTTCTGCCTATGGTCAGGTTTAGATATATATAAAAAAATAAAATGCAAATTAAAAGTTAATAAAGTAGAAGACAAGTTTACCAAAGATTTAATGTTTTACACTTCTTATCTAAGTCTGCTTTAAAGGAATTCAACATAACAGGATCGAGTTGAAAAAGACCTTTGCTTATGTTGAAGTTATTTGAAAGTTGGATAATGGCAGACTCAAGAATATTTCTATTAACAATGTTACTCGGGACATGATACCCCCACTAAGAAGGCCATATTTTCATCAATGTTTCTCCGCGCCCTTAGGATCGCCAGTCCGGAATACATCGATGCCGAATTGGAAAAAATCAACGGTATTGGAAGTGATTTGTGTTATCCATCTGCGTTTATGGAATCTTGTCTCAACAAGGCAAAACGAACTTTCTATCGTGTCAATATTAACACTCGTACTTTGTCAAAAAATATTTTAGTACTTCCATTTTTCCCGGGCTTTTTAGGCATTGCTAATGTACTTAAACTTTTGGATATTAATGTAGTATTTTCATATAACAATATTGTGAAAAATATCATAGTAAAAAATAGCCCTACCAATAATTCAGGCATTATCTATAAAATTGGTTGTAAACAATGTGATTCCTTTTACATAGGTCAGACGGGAAAGGATTTGAACACACGTATAAAACAGCATCAATATTCCGTTAGAACAGGACAGTTGTCCAGTGCCCTTTTTGTCCATTTGTCAGAGTTAGCCCACTGTATTGATTGGAATAATGCTTCAGTTTTATTCCATTCAAGCAACATTGTTAATAGAAATATTCTTGAGTCTGCCATTATCCAACTTTCAAATAACTTCAACATAATCAAAGGTCTTTTTCAACTCGATCCTGTTATGTTGAATTCCTTTAAAGCAGACTTAGATAAGAAGTGTAAAACATTAAATCTTTGGTAAACTTGTCTTCTACTTTATTAACTTTTAATTTGCATTTTATTTTTTTATATATATCGAAACCTGACCATAGGCAGAAATGTGTTAAAACCCGGACAGAGTTCTAGTATAAATTTGTATTTTTATAATCCATTTGATCTTGTGCTAAAAATCGATTAACTTTTAATTTGCATTTTTTTTTTTTTTTATTTTTTTTTTTTATATACTATATCGAAACCTGACCATAGGCAGCATTGTGTTAAAACCCGGCAGAGTCCCAGTATAAATTTGTATCTTTATAATCCATTTGATCTTGTGCTAAAAATCGATATTTTTCCTTACAATATGTACGCCTCATTGGTAATCCTTTAAGGTTTTAATTTTTAATTTTTTATTATTTTTACTTCTCTGTTTATTGTATATATATGTATGTATGTATGTATGTATGTATTTGTATATATAGATATGTATGTATTATATATATATATATATGTGTGTGTGTGTGTGTGTATGTATGTTATTTATTTTTCTTTTTTCTTTCTGTAACCTATATATAGGCTTAACCTTTTTATATACTTCAGTGTTCCTGAGGATGTCATTAGACGAAAGCGCTTGAGCACCATTTTGTGTTTCCTTTCCTTCGTGGTTTTATTCATCATATATATATATATATATATATATATATATATATATATATATATATATAGGGTCTGTCAAAAAAAACTAAGCCAATATGAAATCTCTATAACATGCACAATTTGATAGAGATTTCAAATATTTTTTTACACTAAATAAATAGGCTCATAAATAACCTGTGATAATTTTATAACTTTATTTTAAATATTTTAGGAGTTATGCGGTTATTTCTACAGATTGCGAAAATTTCAGTTTTTCTCATTATGTAATATCTTCTTTTTTCTCTTTTTCAGAATTTGTTTAGATTTAAAATTTTTCGTGAATACCTCTAAATATGCCATTCTCACATGAAGATAAAATAATTATAAAGCATTATAGAGTTGAAAAAGGTTATAGTGCAAGGAAATTACTTTCTGAATTCGATTATAAAGGATGGACTAGATCGGGTTTAGATTACTTATTGAGAACTATCGATGAAACAGGAAGCATTGAAAGGAAGGTTGGTAGTGGGCGACCAAAATCAGTTAGAGTAGATGAAAATATTCAGAAAGTGGAGGAACGTATCCTTAGTCAAGAGGATCGACCTGGTAGCCACATGACACCTGCTCAAATATCAAAAGAACTAGAAATATCAGAATCAAGCGTAAGAAGGATTGTTAAATCTGATCTGCAATTTAAACCATTTAAAAGAGTGCATAGACAAAGATTGTCAGAAGTAAACTGTCAGAAAAGAGTTGAGAAATCCAAACGTATTTTACGTATAATAACTGAAGATAAACTTTCCAAGACATTTTTTACGGATGAAAAACGTTTTACGGTAGAGTCACCAAGAAACTCACAGAATGACCGGGTTTATTCTGATGTTGCGAAGAAAAATGAAATCCAAGATGAAAGACTGTACGCAACAAGGAGTCACTTTTCTTCTAGCGTCATGGTTTGGTTTCTGTTGGAGTCCAAGTTGGGAAAAACTTCAATATTTTTTATTGAGCCAGGAGTGAAAATTAATGCTCAATATTATTCAAATACCCTGCTTGAGAAAATGCTTCCAGAAATGAGAAACTTGGCTAGTCAAGGTTACTTTATTTTTCAACAAGATGGTGCAACATCACATACTGCCAAAACAACCATCGAATATTTGAAAAAGAATGTGCCTGAATTTCTGGAACCGAGTAATTGGCCACCTAACAGCCCTGACCTAAATCCTGTAGACTACGGAATATGGGAAAACTTGGCAGAGAGAATAAGGGATGTCAATCATTTGCGTGAGTTGATTATTGCAAAATGGGCAGAGCTCCGCCAAGAGCAAATAAATCGAGCAATAGACGAATTCAGACCAAGATTAAAAAAGTGATAGAAATGCAAGGGAATCATATTAAACAGTTCTTTTAATTTTATTAAACTAAAAATTATCTACAGTATATCGTAAAAAAAAAAATTTCATGTTAAGTAGGAGAATCTCACCTTTTAGTTAATTATTAATAAAATTAACAATTCTGAAGATATCGTCATAAAAATTTAAAGGATAATAGGTGATTACCTATACTTTCTTGAGTAAAAAATTCAACTTAATTAGATAAATGGTTTTGTTTTAATAAAGGTTTGAATTTGGCTTAGTTTTTTTTGACAGACCCTGTATATATGGGTCAATAAGATGAAGACAATAAGATTTATGACTGACAGCATTAATAATCTTCTATGGTTTGCATTATACTTTACAATTTTTTTCAAATGTGAAAACAGCAAATGTATTGTTGTTTTCTAAATGAAGATAGAATACAGTTACTGGTGAAAAGAGAATAAATGCTCACTAAAAACGTGATGTGTACACATTAACTTTTCATGATAATACTCTTTTGTCTTTGTCTCTCATCTGGTACTTTTCCTTCCTGCTGGAAGCTCGCTTTCATTCAGCCTGTCCCCAAGAAGGGTGACCGCTCTCAACCCTCCAACTATCGTCCAATTTCTTTGATTTCTTGCCTTTCCAAAGTTTTTTAATCTATCCTTAATAGGAAGATTCTTAAACACTTTTCTTCTCACAATCTTCTTTCAGATCATCAGTATGGATTTCGCAAGGGACGCTTTACTAGCGACCTTCTTGCTCCTTACTGAGCGGACGCATTCCCTGGGCTCTGATATTGTTTTTACTTTTGAATATTGCCGATTAATTTACTTCTGGAAAGTTCTGAATTTTATATACTTGCGTGTATATTCACATTGTTATAGTTAAGTAACTGAATATGAGTGGTTTTTAGCGATTTAGAAGTTTTCATTGCGTACCGGCTTAATTTAACTTAAACTTGTGACGGTTATAAACGTTAATTAATTTAACTGGCGCGATGCCGTCGCAGAAAGCGTCGTGTGCTAGGTGTGGGGTTAATCGGTGGTATACGGATTTTAAGGATTACAACGGCGGTCCTATGGCGATTACCGAGTGATCGGTTTGTTTCTTTTGTGATTTAAGGGAAGAAATAGTTGATATAAAACGTAGCGTACGCAAAATGACGGAAAGACTTGCAACGCTTGATGAGGGCAGGGATAGGGTTACAGTTGACGAAGGCCGAACCTATACTAACGTTGAAGACGTTAATAATTTGAAGGGTGAGGTGAGGAACCTAGTTTCTAGTATAGGTAGCTTATCGGGAAGGTTAGAGAGAGTTGAGGAAGGGGTTAAGGTTGGTCCGAGATTAGTAGACGGGGAGAGATTTAGAGAAGTTAAGGGTGGAGCTAGGCCACATACGTTAAGTGATGGGAATCCCCCCCTATCGAGGTTTCGAACCCTTTCGCCCAGTTGGATAAGGATGTGAACGAGGGGAAACTACTTTAATTGGGGACTCCTTAGCGCGCCATATGGATAAAGAGTTCGTTGAACGGAATCCAACCAAGAGGAGGAGGGTCTGTCTACCAGGGGCCAGGGTTGACAGAATTAGAGACGAAGTAGATAGGATTGATGTTGCCACCCGTCACTCGATGTTGGTGACGATGGTAGGGGGCAACGACTTGTATAGGCCCGACACGAGAGTGCCTGACCTTTTGGAGAGATATTGGGGTGAATTAGGTCCATGAAGGCAAGGTCAGATAGGTCTTTAGTTCAAAGTATTACCCCTGGGCACGGTTTGGGTCTTAGGATTACGTCAAAAACAATATTTTTTAATACTAAACTAGAAGAGATTTGTTTTGAGGAAAATGTACCCTTCGTAAAGCTGTGGTCAGAATTTAGTGATCCTAGCCTTTTTATAAAAAATGGGGTGCATTTCAATGAAATAGGGAATGCTAGGCTAGGTCGGTTAATCGATGAGAACGTTCGAAAGCTGTATAGGTCGAAGCCTTCTTTAAACGTTGTGGATCCGGGAAACACAGCCCGACGTGAAAAATAGTTTAAAACGCCGATCCGTGGTAAAAAATAATTTAAACGTCTTTTATTGTAACGCGCGTAGTATTAGAAATAAATTGAACGAATTTAAGCAGATAATTTATTCCGGTAACTACGATATAGTTGCTATAACCGAAATGTGGTTAAATACCGTGACTCGGGACTTGTTGGAGGAACTTGTTAGAGCGGGTTTTAAACTTTTTACTAATGATAGGTTACATAGGATTGGTGGCGGCGTTTTGCTGTACATTCGTAATTCCCTTAGGGCTTGATTTTCCGGCAGCAATTAATGCGATATGCGTTGAAGTTAGGGCGCGTAGTATTAGCTTTAATTTTGTTGTTTATAGACCTCCCGTTCAACCCCTCGATACCGATACTAGATTTCACTCGCTTCTTGGTAACTTTATTAATAATCGGAATAGTATAATTGTCGGAGACTTTAACTGCCCTAATGTTAATTATGATACTTTTACTGGTAATGATGAGGGTTTGAGACTGAGTTCATGGAAGATAATTTTTTATGACAGATGGTTACCGAACCAAAGCGCGGTGACAATAGCTTAGACGTAGTGATGACGAACGACGATAATATAGTCGAATTTAGAAATAGGTGAGAGTTTGGGATGTAGCGATCACCAAATTATTAGGTTTAAGCTATTGATAGAAAACAGTAAGGATAGTAACGTAATAGAAGTCCCTGATTTTCGTAGTGCTAATTTTCATAGTTTTGCGGACAGGATGAGAGTAGTGGACTGGGATAATTTATTTATGGGTAATGACGCAAATTTTCATTGGGAGGCGTTTTAAGAAAGTTTTATGAATATCGAAAGGGAGTTTATTCCTCGTAGGCCTAAGCGTACTAGAAATCATGGTAGGCCCAAGTGATGGACTACAGAAATAGGCGAGTTCATAAACGAACGTAACACAGCGTATAGACTTAATAAGCGCAGTGGAACGGTAGCTAACTTTAATATCATAGATATATCGAGCTTAGACGTCAGGTTAAAAGATCAGTTAGGAATGCTAAGCTTAATTTAGAGATACTTATAGCTGCAGATAGTAAACATAATCCAAAAAGGTTTTTGACTACGTGAATAATCGTAAGCGGATAAAAGATAACATAGGCCCTTTAGTGGACGTTAATGGCGCTTTGACTTTCAACGCTCAGGCGATGGCGGGTATTTTTAACAACTTTTTTGCGACAGTTTTTACCGTAAAAGACGTAAATAATGTCCCCGACGTGGACGATATCGTTCCATTTAGTAGCTAGACTATTTTGAATGAAATAACTGTTTACGAAGGTGAGATTGTGCATTATATCGATAAGCTAAAAGTTAGCAAGGCTCCGGGCTCTGACGCGCTTTATCCTAGACATTTGAAAGATTTGAAAGACGTTATAGGAGGCCCCTTAACAAAAAATTTTAGTAAGTCACTGGAAGCGGGGATTATTCCTGAAGACTTCAAATTAGCTAACGTTACGCCCATTTTTAAAAAAGGCGACCGCACAGTAGCTAGCAATTATAGGCCTATTAGCTTAACGTCGATTGTCGGTAAACTTCTGGAATCCGTAGTTAGGGACCGTATCGTCGATCACTTAGAAAGCCGCGATTTGATTAATAGTAGTCAGCATGGGTTTCCACGCCATATATCTTGTTTAACTACTTTGTTAGAGTTTTATAACGAAATAGTGCGCAAATACGATAGGCATAGAGTGGCCGACGTTATTTATTTAGACATTAAAAAAGCGTTGGATACATTCCCGCATAGAAGATTAATTGCGAAGGTTAAATAGCGGTGTCCCACAGGGTTCAGTGTTAGGCCCATTGCTATTCGTAATCTACATTAACGACATAGATGTAGGGTAACGTGTCAAAATTCGCGGACGATAGTAAAATAGGCGGTAAAGTTGTTAACGTGGACGATAGAAATAGGCTCCAAGACGATGTAAATAGGATTATGGAGTGGAGGAATAAGTGGCAGATGAATTTAACGTAGACAAATGTAAAATTTTGCATATTGGTTCTCGTAACAATAATTACACGTACACGATGGACAATAGACAGTTAGAGAGCGTTGCGAGGAAGTAGATGTAGGCGTACGCGTATCTAAGGATTTAAAAGTTAGGAACCAGTACCTGGAGTCTTGCGCTAAAGCTAATAGGATGTTAGGCTTCATAGCGCGTAATTTCGAATTTAAATCGAAGAATATTATATTGCCCCAAAACAAGTCCCTAGTCAGGCCTCATTTAGAATATGCCGTTCAGTTTTGGTGCCCGTATTTGCGTGAGAATATTGATAGGTTGGAAAGGGTTCAGCGTCTCCCCACGAAACTAATTCCGTCATTGCGCAACATGTCTTACGAAGATAAGATTAAAGAGTTGCATTCATTCGAAACTAGGAGATTAAGGGGGGAGCTTATTGAAGTTTTCAAAATCGTTAATAAAATCGATGACGTAAATTTTGACAAACTTCACTTTCGATAATAGCGATACTCATAATAACGGATTTAAGTTTCGTGGCAGACGTTTCATTACTAACATCGCTAAAAACTTTTTTACGTTCAAAGTAATTGATAAATGAAATAATCTTCCCGCGCCCGTCGTGAACTCTACCAGCGTTAATATGTTTAACAACCGTTTAGATAGGCATTTCAAAAATATTAACGTTGTTTAAAACAAAATAACAATTAGCAACAGGAGCTCTAGGGGTGGTGGTCGAGGATGAGTCTGTTGACGATTAATGCCAGCTTGTGACATGCCAGCGTGTGATGCCAGCAATAAAATTATTAAAAAAAAAAAATTAGACTAACACGAACGTAGATGCAGCTCGTAGCGAAAACTAACCCACTTTTTGTTATACTCTTCCTACTTTTTTTTTTTTTTTTTATCCTCTCTTTACTTGCATGTCTGCAGTGTGCATGGTATGACAGTGTTTGAGTTAAGACTGTTTGCATGGTTTGTAAGCGTTCTTATTTTACTTCTTTTCACCTTTCCCCCCTTTCCTATTCTCTCCGACTATTTTTCCGACTTGTCGGCAGTGGCTGGCGGATGATGATGGTGAGTCTCTCTTTTTCCGAATGAATGTAAACACACGAATGATAGGTTTTGCTACTTACTTAACCACTTATTCTCCTCTTTTAACTCCCTACTTTTTCCTTTCTCTCGGGCTAACCTTAGAGTGGATCTTAGGGTCTTTGTTAGCCTTAACTTCTGTAGATCTGTGGATTCCCCCTTTTCGAGATTTCGGTGAAACTTTTGCTATTGCGATTGACATATCAAAAGCTTTTGATAGTCTGGCACAAATCTTCAATTTCCAACCTGCCCTCCTTCGGTTTCTATCCTTCTACCTGTGCATTCATCTTTAATTTCCTTTCTGGCCGATCTATAGCTGCGGTTGTAGATGGCCACTGTTCTTCTCCTAAAGCTATTAACAGTGGTGTTCCGCAGGATTCTGGCCAGTTACACACTCTTTTCCTTCTACTTATGAATGATCTTTTAATTTGCACCTCCTGTCCTATTCACTCCTTTGCCGATGATTCCACTCTTCACTTCTCCACCCGTTTCCCAAAGCGTCTCTCACAGCAGTCACTCCATGTTTCGCGTAGGACGGCTATGGAACACCTGACCTCTAATCTTTATGCTATATCTGATTGGGGTAGAGAAAACGTTGTGTATTTCAATGCCTTAAAAACTCAGTTACTCCATCTGTCTACTCGTCATAATCTTCTACACGACTATACCCTTACCTTCAACAACACACAACTCAATTCTTCCTCTTCTCTTAACATTCTTGGCGTTTCCTTTTCTCGTTATCTTTCCTGGAAAGAGCACATATTCTCTCTTTCCAAAACAGCTTCTGAGAGGTTAAGTGTACTGTACCGCCCCCGCGGTTTCTTCCCCAACTCAGTTGCTGTCTCTGTACAGGGGTCTTGTTCACCCCTGTATGGAGTATGCTTCTCATGTGTCGGGTGGCTCAACCTACACAGCCGTACTTGACCGGGTGAAATCAAAGGTTTTTAGTCTCATCAATTCTCCCCCTCTAACTGACTGTCTTCAATCTCTCTCTCTTCGCCGCACACTTTCTCTTTACTATCGCTATTATAACGGACATTGCTCTTCTGAACTCTGTAACTGCATACCTCCTCCTTTAAGGAAAGCACGCAGTACCAGACTTTCTACATTCTCATTCCTTTTCTGTTCAACTGTCTAACGCAAGGGTTAATCGGTATTTTCAATCTTTCATCTACTCAACCGGTGAACTCTGGAACAATCTTCCTCAGTCCATCTTTCCTCCTGTCTATGACCTTCCATCTCTCAAACGCAGAGTGTCTAGGCATCTCGAAAACCCCGGACCTTGATTTTGGCTCTCTTCTTCTTCTATGGGAGTGGTGCTTTTTTGGGCATTCGCCCTTGGCCCCTACTTCCTGCATAAAAGAAAGAGAAATCCGCAGAAAACGCCTGAAGAAAGTCACATTATTAAGCACATCTACCCCCTTCTTTCTTCGTTACCTATTCCCCCTCTTTAACTCCTCTTCACTATTAGGAATTAGATTAGACCCTCAGCTAGTATCTCATAACTCTCATAATAAAACACAGAAGAGGGTGTATCACTGTATAACCCATCCAGGTTTTTCTTCTTCTATTCCCTCCAAAAATATTTCCAAATTTTCCTTCACAAATTCACATTCGGCCCTATCACTTAATTTTCTAATATATTTACTCTTTCTATACTGTTTCGATTCGATTCCTGTTCCCAGTGGTGTAGTGCTGTGGGAACGCGTGGGAACGGCTTTCCCTTACTTTTTTTGGTAGACGGAACGGCGTTCCCTCACTATTTCAAATAAATCAGAACTTACAAATCTCTAACGTCATGAAATTTTAATTCCCACCCCTAGAAGAAATATGAGAAAGAATCATTAACTGCTTCATTTCTTTTAGCTTCGACTGAGGCAATGCTAGCCTATAAAGATCTGGTGAAACAGTCACCACGGCGTACCAGTTGTTAACTTTTTTTTAGTTAATCATTCCAGTTGTTAGCTATTTTTATTGATCGTACTGGATGTCGTATATCTAATGACACTGGAAATACTGCATCTTCAACCTTGGAATATATCCTAATATCCAGTGCATATGACCTCAAAATATCCCTGAAATTGGTCAGATTTCAAAAGATTTCCCGGGGGGGCTTACAGTGCCCCCGGACCCCCAGCTGTATGGGCTCGCCGCGCTCGCCATTGTCCCCCCCCCCCCGCATCTGAGTAACACTTTCAAAATGCGTTCCCTCACTTCTTTATTTAGCACTACACCACTGCCTGTCCCTCATTTTGCTCTCCCACTTCAAGAGAGAAACTTGAGCTCCGCTTCGCTCTCCCTCGTTTGTCCGCCTTACACACACACACACACATGTACTCATCTCCACATAAATGAGCTACCAACTTTTTGAAATCCATATACCTAAAACTAATTAACTTCACCTAACAACTTAACCTAACCTTAGTGCCATCGAATCGAAAACGGCGTAATAAGTGTTCCGGAAGGAAATGCGGATTGGAAGAGAGTTTGCTCTTAAGCCCTAACATAGTGAGGTACCAGCCAACCTAGCCTAAACTTAGTTTAACTGACCTAACCTATTGTAACCTAAATTAATTAGGATTAACATATCTTTTTTCCGACAGTAAAAATTTTGTAGATTTTTTTACAAAAATATTTTAATGTTCCGAGGTACAAAAGGTGTTACCTCACAAAACAAATTACTCTACTGTATCTTTGAATTATCACACACTCAGCCTCACATATTCTCAGCTGCCTACGCACACATACGCAAACACACATTATTCCTATCGTATGTCTATACTAAAACTTATTTCTAGTTCAGCCTTCATGTCATATTCAGAAAAAGACCCCTCATTTGTCTATTTATTTTTCTAACAGAGCGCAAATATTTTAAAATCTCATTAATTTAACTAATTATCTATGATTAATTAAACATATATATAATTTCCGAACAGCAGATTGTTTTCAATGTAAAAATTAGTTCTATGCATGAGCTGAGTGCCTCTTACGATATTTACTGTTTTTACTCGTCATTGATCGTTCAATTGGAAACATCACGCGTGACTCTACTTCAAAATTCTTCTAACTTTTCTTATTTTTCTTCAAGGTTTCTCTCAATTCATTGTTCTTCAACATCCCAATTGTTGCTTCTCATTCTGATATCGTATAATTCTTCATCCGTTTCTTCAATTCATTCTTATAGTCGTTGACGTACGAGAAATTATATATTGTCCGTCCGCCATCTTCGTCCCAAAGCGGACGAATTGTTTTGAAAAATTTCTCTCGAAAAGTTATCAAATATTTATTGTTTGAAAAGAGCAATATTTTCCCCCTTTTGTCGTATCAGCAGGGAATTTTTAATTTTTTTGTTTTAACTGTATACAGGATGTCTCAGTTTAATAAATATTCATATATACATATATATGTCTATATCAAATTTCATAGCTTTCTTTCTCCAATATCGTATATCAATATATATATATATATATATAAATATATTACAGTCAACATAGGAAACTAGTTATACCACGTAATGCGCAAAGTTTTCAGGCATTTTGCGTAGTGCCTAGTTGACCGCATAGTTAACCTTTAATCACAAGCATTACGCATTACTAACGTAACCTAACTTAATCTCCACGTTGTGATTAATCACCAATATTACGTGAAATGACTAATTTAGCATAGTGACTATAACATATGAAGGGTCCCGCGTCTTAAGGTACCTTAGCGCCAAAATTAAAATTCGTCAGAAATCGCCTCCAAAGTTCAGCAATATTCTGGCAATAGTATCTCTATTATTATTTGAGCTAGAACGTTCATTTTTGGCTAAATTAGAGTTCTAAGTATGCTAATGAAGATGTTGATGAGTTTTTGGAATAGATTTTCATATTTTATATTTATATATATATATATATATATATATATATATATTTTTTTTTTTTATTTTCTTATTATGCCGAACTTTGGGTGAACTTTTGGCTGGCGATAGAGGTGAAAAAAGTAGTTCGCTTCATAAGGTTTTCAACCATACTTCTAGTGTCGTTAGGTCATTATAACCCAAACCACGCGATAGAGGAAGGGTGAAAATAATGATATCCATCAAAAACACATTTTCGCCTGTGGTGGCGCTTAGGTGCCTTAAGACGCGCGATCCCTCATATATACAAAGTACACAAAGTACTAACTATATATATATATATATATGTGACGTCGTTCACAAGGCTTTTCACATATCTCATGTAGTTTATAATAATTTACATGAAGGATGTAATCCCGGCCCATCCCTTGTCGTGTACTTCATTTAAAAAATAATATATACATAATGCGTTTAATTCCTTTGATATCCCGCTAGCACACACCAAAACAAAAGCCCTACTTACGACCATTCTAATTAATAAGAGCACTCCCCACCACTACGTACTCGACTTGTGATTACGGAGTAACATATATATATATATATATATATATTATAATATCTTGTGTACCATGATTTGCTGATAGTTAAGGTCAGTGATCGACCACCCAATTCGTTTAAATATTTTAATTCGGTTATCCATACGAATACGAGCATGAAGAATCGAATTGTACAAGTGTCAGGACCAGATAAATGAAATGTTTACGGATATTAACCAGGACAGTTAACATTTACTGGTATCTATTCTATATTTAATAAATAAAATCAACATGTGTATTGTATACGTTACGCGCGGACACTCTTCTACTATTTCATATCCTTAAATGAGTTTTAATAATCTTTAAGTTTATTTTTTCAACTTGAATTAAGAGTTTACAGTTCAGCGTTTAGAATTAAACAAAACTGTCAAAGAAATAGCTCAACTGCGTCCGATAAATCGCACGAACACAGTCACTTATGAAGTTATGATAACAATAAGACAAATAGAGATAGTTTACAATTTAAATTTTAATTTAAAATGCGAGGAATGCGTACGCATGTGAGAATATTTTGTAATTTTTAATATCTGAGGAGTATCTTAAAATATGTCCCCTCTTCTTCTGGGGTACGCCAAACATCAATACAATCTGTGTGTATAGGGCCTCGGCGCTTGACCAGTGTTAATTATGTCTTCTATCGAAGTGGTTTATTAGAACACTTTCTAAATCGAAGTCTTGAGCTCTAAAGAACGAATAATCATTAACATTAACAATAAAAAAACTCTTTTCGGAGCAAGTGTAGTTTACGTCCCCCTGTGGTGCCTAGTGTAGTTTACGTTCCCCTACATTATCCTAGTGTAGTTTGCGTTCCCCAACTTTGTCCGTGTATACCTAATCAAATAAAACGTTAAAACTAACGAAAATATTACAACTTAACCTTACCAATCGTCAATATATATATATATATATTTTATAACTGCAAACACGCAGTATAATTAACGTAAAGAACGACGCTTTGTATAGGAGAATTATCCGCGCAAGATGAGAGCGAAAGAACGAAACAAATGAAAAAATGAGGTAACCACCCTGGAATCGAACCCGGGATCTTCCGATTGCCGGTCAGATATGATAACCATTACACCACGGGCCTCACTCAAACAAATGTCGTAATTCCTCTACATACGCGCAGAAACCAATGCCCCAAAGGGGCACCTCCCGCATGCCGTAACATTATAGGCTATACATTATAATTATACACATTATATACATTATAATTAGGAATTACGACATTTGTTTGAGTGAGGCCCGTGGTGTAATGGTTATCATATCTGACCGGCAATCGGAAGATCCAGGGTTCGATTCCCGGGTGGTTACCTCATTTTTTCATTTGTTTCGTTCTTTCGCTCTCATCTTGAGCGGATAATTCTCCTATACAAAGCGTCGTTCTTTACGTTAATTATACTGCGTGTTTGCAGTTATAATGTATATAATGTTACGGCATGCGGGAGGTGCCCCTTGGGGCATTGGTTTCTGCGCGTATGTAGAGGAATTACAACATTTGTTTGAGTGAGGCCCGTGGTGTAATGGTTATCATATCTGACCGGCAATCGGAAGATCCCGGGTTCGCTTCCCGGGTGGTTACCTCATTTTTTCATTTGTTTCGTTCTTTCGCTCTCATCTTGCGCGGATAATTCTCCTGTACAAAGCGTCGTTCTTTACGTTGATATATATATATATATATATACACACATATATATACAGTGTGTGTGTGTGTGTGTGTGTTTGTGTACGTGTATATAATATATATATAATATATATATATATATATATATATACTGTATATCCCCGCAAGGGGGTTCTAAGCTCGTGCTCTTTGTGCTCATTTGTACGTGCTTGTTCCTGGAGGTTTCACGTGCGCCCTCCCGGCCCTAGCACCCAAGGATGATGGGGCTCGACCCTGCAGTCCTTGTCATCCTTGGTCTTTTTCCACTTCGACTGTCCCCTCCACCCTTTCTTTTTCCTCTGTCTTTCCTCTCACTTTTTCTTTGTTTTTCCGCCGAGATATGCCCTTTTAAATAGAGGCGAATCGGTTCTTCCCGAACTTAAAAAAAAAAAAAAAATATATACTGTATATATTGACGATTGGTTAGGTTAAGTCGTAATATTTTCGTTAGTTTTAACGTTTTATTTGATGGATTCATTTAAAAAATGTCGGATCGCCTGAAGATCAGGGCCCCAGCTTTCTTTAGTTAGCCTTATAAAGCTAACTAAAGAAGGCTGGGGGCCCTGATCTTCAGGTGACCCAAAATGTCTTCTAAAGATCCTAGTGTAGTTTACGTTCCCCAACTTTGACCTAGCGTAGTTTGTGTCCCCTTTTGCGTCAAGGGGACGTAAACTACACTTGCTCCCTCTTTTCTTATCGCAATTATAAAAATTATTTAGTCCTTATAGAGAGGGAGATTAAGGCTTATACGGTAATAATAGTTACTGGCATTCCTTTCAAGGTTGGTGATTTCTTTCTTAAGTTCCTCATATAATGTAAATCATATAGTGCTTAACCTACTTCCTTGATTTTTATTACATAACACTAACTATGCAATTGCTAAACATAAAACCTTTCCTCGTTAAATTTTATGACGTCCGTCCGGAGACTAATTGCTTTAAATACTTAATGAAGGGAAGCTATATCGTATATAAGATTTCCTGCACCTTCATATAGATAGGGTAGATAGGTACATAGATAGATAGATAGATAGATAGATAGTTTATTCGGGTGATGGTGTATCAAATTTGCTGTTTCTATTTACATAATTTAAACGTGCATCAGGAATCAATTAAGCGGGTTCATTATTTATTTCAAGTGCGTTTCCTTTGTATATTTTGTGTATTTACAATTGTATATTTTTGTATATTTACCTTTCCAAATATTTGAATTTCCGACAACCGTCGGGGACTTTATAGGAAATCTATACACTTTCTTAAAAATATTTATTAAATACACGAACAAACAGTTTTATAAAGTTCAGGACAATGATTAAACATGAGAAACGTACGTAAAAGGCTGTTGTAGTATGTACAAAACACGAGGTGAAAGCCTTTCTGAGTGTATCGGAAAAAATGATGATTCCATGGTAATACATAGACTAAAATGAAATAAATAACCATGCGAGGATTCTGGACTTTGCAAAGAATTATTATGAATGATGATGATAATAGGGAGATACGATCCGAAGTATATAAGAATGAATTGCGTGGCGCGGAATGTAGTGTATTTTTGGTAAGTTGCTGAAGAGAGTAAATAATGTACATCCATACCGGAGTATGGGTTCAAGAGTGAAGATCTAATGAATGAATGCGATTGCATGTTAACATGTAGACTGTTGAAATAGACGTTTCTGTGCGTTGTACAAATACAAAATAAAATGACTCATATCAACGATCAGTAAATAATTAAATGTATTTCTCTCTCTCTCTCTCTCTCTCTCTCTCTCTCTCTCTCTCTCTCTCTCTCTCTCTCTCTCTCTCTCTCCTACCTACCTACCTTTCAATCTATATATATATATATATATATATATATATATAAACCCACCATGTTCTCCCATTTATATGCAAACTTGCAAAAACAAAGGAAAACGAATGACTCATTTCTCTTTTGAACTCTTTTTGAGGAATGAATATATGAATACCATTAATATAATTATTAAACGAAAATACACTTCAAACCAGAACGTCTTGTACTTTGCATTCAGTTTAATGAAGTAGAACGACAGACAAAGGAATTCTTATTAGTCTTTTAAAACCATATTTTATATATTTATATATATATATATATATGCTTCATTTAGTTTAATGAATATATTATCGACATTTTTTTACTTTCTTAAACTATATATAATTTTATGGTGCATGTATATGGGAGTATATATATATATATATAATATATTACTCCCTAATGGGGCGAGTAGTTAACATTAATAATGCATATAATAAACATCTGATAACTGGCACGCAATAAACTTTTTTTGTCACCAAATACGTTGCGAGTTTGTGAAAAAATTATGGAAATTGTGGACGAAGTCTATGAATATATAACGAATACCGAAACATACTTAAACGCGAATGTGAGAAACATTTGTATTGAAATGTATTTAAATATGAACTCGTTTGTATAGAAACTTTTTTCCTTGTGGTTTCCTAAAGTATATAATAATATGCCCAAGTTTCCATTTAATCACTGCGAATATACATACAGAGGGAGGCTGTTTAAATCACGCGCATTGTGGTTAAGATTGGTTTTTCATCCTGTAAGGAAAAAGAAAGCGTTTGTTAATATTAACACTGACTCACTTTTTTAACATTTTCGTGTAATTATCTTTTTTTTTTCTTAGTCTGAAGAGGAAACTCGCAAAATTATTACAGTAATAAGTATGCGGTGTACATACAGATATATATATATGTATATTCTATTGTTTGAAGAGGGTTGTTAAATCTCCTTTGTAAAATCGCTTGAAAGTAGAATAACTATTGCTATATTCCTCGATAGAGATTGTTGGTTCCGTTATGTTGATGACATATGGTGTCTATGGAAAACAACCAATAATAATAATAATGAAATATTACAAGACCTAAATAATTTATTTCCTATATAAAATTTACTCAATAATAATGGCGATTCTTGCAGTAATAATGTAATAATGGCGATTTGTGAGCAACAAAAATTAAAATTTAAACTATCTTGAAAACCAACAAATAATTCGTTAATAATAAATTCTGAATCTCCCCATGGTGAGAGCACTAAAAATCCAGAGCTCAGAAACATGTTTCTCTGTCCCCTCTAAGCAAATAAGCTGTGAATTCTTTGATGAGGAAATACAGCGACTATATAACACTGAGTATGTAAATAATTATACTGAAACCTTTATTGCCGAACATTTCAAACTAGCTAAAATAAAAAAGAAATAGAACTGAACTAAGAACAAGTTTCGATAACAAGAGAATAATGTGCTTTCCTTATCGCAAACAGTTTAAACATTTAAAGTTGCCCTTCAGATTGCTTGGTTTCTCTATAGCATTCACTTATAAAAGAAAACATACGATGAGGGCCAAGTTTACAAAATGCGATATCATTGCAATAAGTTTTATGTCGGGCAAACAGGAAAATCTATAAAGAAGAGAATAACCCAACATAAAAAAAAATGTATTGAGACAAATGCTAAAAGTAAACCCATAAATCTGCACCTATGAATGGATGAATGAATAAATAAATGAATGAATGAATACATATGTGATAGAGGAATAAACTGGAAGGATTCTACAGCGATGTTTCTGAATAATTATCATTACAACAAAAACTTCTTCGATCAGTTTTGTCGTGTATTGTTTTTTAATAAGAAATATAGTCTCGTATTTTTTTTTTAATAGGAAATTTAATAATGTTGTTTAGATTATAATTAAATTACTAAAATTGTATGAAATTAAGATATGTAAAGTGAAATTGTTTGAAATATAAAATACTATTTGGCAACACTCGAAATGCACATTAAAATACCCTAAGGCCAGTCCTTGGGCGTGGTTGTCTCATTTAGGTTGTTTTCGTTTCTAATATGTGATTGTGATTTTAAACGTATTTTCTCCACGGTCAAATAACAATGATAAATCCGCACACGCTTTCCCCCGTCTTGTTCCTTGTTTCAGCATAAATAAAAATCAGTAAATAGTGATGATCGTTTGTAATTTCTTTCACTCCCTCGCTTTGTTTAAAATTTCAATGGTGGCCACGCTAACCCATATACTCGTTTGTGAGACACAGCTAAATCAGTGTAAATCAGTAGAAAGAGTGATAATGAAAGAAAGCGAGAAAAGAAATGTAAAATAAGAATTAAAGTTTTTTTCAGTATAGCTTGTATTTGTATGTATCAAGCAATATCACTAACGATCTATTCACTCTTGATAATTGGGTCTTTTCCGTTTGGGGGCTAATAGCGAATTTTAATGAAAATCGATATACTAATGTAGTTTTGGTTACTGATTTCAAAAATAACTTTCTTTTTTTTTTGCAGAAATGAAAAACAAACATGTTAGAGCACTTTAAATAATTAATATGCTTTTTAACTAGCTTAAACTAGTTACAGAGGATTGTGTTAAATTTAGCCAGAGTCACAAACTGCTACTGTTTATGAAAAAGTGCTCTAAGTGTGGGAAAGTGTGTTCCTTTGATAAAAATACCCGGTTCTTTCGTTGCCGAAAGCGTCGATCAAGCGGTAAAAAGTGCAACTTTACGAAGAATACGTTTTTGAAGGATCTCGGCAGATCTGTAAAAGTAGCAGAAAAAAATCAAGAATTAATTCCCAGTTAGGTCAATTGAATGCCCGGTTAGATCAATTGAATGCCAGGTTAGGTCAATTGAATGCCCGGTTAGGTCAACTGTACGCCCTTGACGATTAGTTAGGTTAAGTCATGATATTTTCGTTAAAAACACATTAATTATTTAAAGTGCTCTAACATGTTTGTTTTACATTTCTTCAAAAAAAAGTTAGTTTTTAAATCAGTGACCAAAACTACATTAGTATACCGATTTTCATTAAAATTCGCTGCTAGCCCCCAAACGGAAAAGATCCTGATAATTTACAACTGCATAAAATAAAGTTTAAAGTAAAATAATGTTTTTAAATTTGCATTTTGGTCTAACCATTTTTGTACCGACGTACTTCATATGAATCAAGTATATATGTCTAATTTATTGATGTAACTTCTCACCTTTTAAGACTAAATTTAAGAATTTAAATAAAAATGTAAATTTTGCAAATTTTAATCATTTTTGTATTTTTATATGTTTCAATTACTTGTAAGTAACTAAATTTTAGTAATTACGATTTTTTTATATAAAAAAAAAATTGCCACAGTATGTATGAGTGTATATTACTTTCTCCTTCTTTGTGCGTGTGTGTGCGATCATTTCAATAAATTTTAATTTTGTGTACTGCCCCTGAATGTTCTTTCTGTTATTAAAACGCTCATGAAAAGGTCGTTTGGTGCGACGAAATTGTCGAGCAGATCTTTGGTTGTTTTTTTATTTATCCTCTGGGGTAAAATAGTTTCAAACTTCTATGTATGAAACAGAAATATATATATATATATATATATATATATATATAATATATATATATAATATATATATATATATATATATATATATATATATATATAATATATATATATATTATATATATATATGCACCTCGGTGGTGTAGTGGTTAGCGTCGCTGACTACAAATCCATCGGCCCCGGGATCGAGACCCGGTGACGGCAAGCGGCGCGCAGCAAAACCCAGCTGTTCATCCTTCTACACAGTAAAATGGTTGGTAGATAAGTGGGTACCATGGGTAGCCTAGTGATTAAGACGCTGGGCTGCTGGTGGGGCGTGGTTCAGATTCCACGTTAAACTGAGGTCTAAGGTGGAATGAAAAGCTTGACCTTCGTCAGAATGAACAATTCGGGCAGAAGCAAACCAAAGGTGTGTGTGTGTGTGTGTGTATATATATATATATACAGGGCGTCCCAAAAAAATGTATACACACTTTAAATAATTATAGGGGCAGTGTTTATTAAAATACATTTCATTTTCAAAATGTAATAGAATCTACAGACATTATTTAATTGTTTTGTCAACGCCTGTTTTCAAACTGACGTCCGTTCTGGTCCAGGCACTGCTGATAACGCGAAGCAATGGAATCGCAAACATCACGAAACATTTCGTTTGGTATTTGTGTGCATTCTCGTTCAATGGCTGCTCTCAATTCAGCGACTGTTGCAGGTTTTATAGCGTAGACTTTGTCTTTTAAGTATCCCCATAAAAAAGTCTAGTGGTGTGAGGTCTGGTGAACGCGGAGGGTATTCTACGAAACCCCTTCGTCCAATCCACATCCACATCGTGCCAAGTACCACTCGCAATACTCGACTCTTCGGTCCGGATCATCATCTTCATTAATAGCATGGACTAATCTTGGAATGTAACTTTTCCATTGACAGCGCTTCAAAATGCGTTGGACAGACGATTCTGAAATTCCTACCTCACGACTCGCTTGCCGCACAGATTTTCTTGGACTTTGGTGATACGTTTCCAATACTCTTTCTTGCTTTGTGGGGCTTGTCGATGTCCGTGGTCTTCCGGAACGCTTCTTGTGGACATTCTGAACAGTTCCATCGGCTTCAAACTTATCTCTAATTCGAGTGATGGTAAGTCGCGTTGGTGGATCTGTTTGAAACTCCCTCCTAAACTGTCTTTGCACTTCAACTGCGTTTTCACACTTCCAGTAGCATTTTAGAATGAATTTCCTTTGTTCAAAGCTTAGTCTGACTGCCATTATTAATTCTAATGGGTTTAACTTGGAAAGAAAGAAACATCAATTGAGCTATCAGCTGTTAAAGTGTGTATACATTTTTTTGGGACGCCCTGTATATATATATATATACACACAGTATGTATTTTGTGTGTGTGTGTGTGTTGGCTGTAAGAATGTAAGACCTGTGTATTAAAATAGAAAGGCTTTATTTTTAGAAGCATTCCTTCTCAGAATTATAATCATTCTCACTCAGACTATTTACATTCCTGTTTGCTGTCAATAAAACAAATAACAGAAATACGGCATCTCACCACTCGCATTTAAAGAACAACTTCGACAAAGATGCTAAAATACGTTTCATCCACTACAAAAGAATGTTATAGAGAAGACTTGTTCGAATATCAACGCATCCAGAATATAATTTTGTATTTAATAATATAGGCTATATACTTACAGCATATTGTACACACTGCCTGCTTGAGCGATGTATATGAGTGTATATATATATATATATAATATTATATATCCAAAATTTGAAAGTGCAGTTTAATGAGAAGTTAATTGGTGGGATTAGAATCTTACTACTTCCAACTCGACACTATAACCATTTGCAACCTGAAAGTGGAACTCCAAATCAGGGAAAAGAATTTCCTAATTTGGGAAAGGTTGAAAAGAGGGTTGTGACGTAAATGTGGGTCCGAGAGGTATTTTCTACAAAAAATGTAAATTAAAGTGGAAAATCGTATATTCAGTGGGAATAAGAATGAATCGATCTGAGAACTGCTTCCAATGAGAGTCACACTTTCGAATTTCTCATTCTTGGACGAAAATTGAAATGAGAATAATCGAAATTGGGAAAAGACTGGCCACCCAGGTGGGTGGCCAGTTGAAACACGTATAGAAGGATTTCACCCACCTAATAAAATAAAATAAGAGCATACATGAGTATATATGACCATATGAGTATAATTATATATATATATATATATATATATGCATCAACATATACATTTCATTTCATTTGTTAATTGTGATCAAATACAAAAAAAATTATTTTAACCCACGCACTAAAATTGTCGTAGAACCCTGTTATGTTCCACTGCAATTACTCACTCTCTCTCTCTCTCTCTCTCTCTCTCTATATATATATATATATATATATATAATATAATTGTTCGAATAAATCTATCTAACTTTATGTAATAACGCTGTAATAAATATCATTTATGATATTTCATTTTCGCAGATAATTGTGAAAATTACGTTTAAAAATACAATTAACATTTTACCAAAATATATATATATATATATACACCCACACTGGTTCTTCATTTTGTATATATATATATATATAATATATATATATATATAATAATTCCGAAAACAGATTTAACGAGACAAAATATAAAATTATGAATTTAAAGAATTTAATATTTAAAATAGACATGAAAAATTTAAATTTTTTCATATTTAACTTTATTTTTTTGTGAGAGTTTGATATTTTGTATATTAATAGTTCCAAAAATAAAAACCTTTTGAATATGGTTTCCTCCTACAAGCAAGCAAATTATTCCAATGTACTGAACTTGGAGAAATAAGAAAGACAGGTTTTCCTTTTCGTATGATTAAACGTTATATATATATATATATATATATATATATATATATATATATATATATATATATACTCTGTGTGTGTGTGTGTGTGTGTGACTGCAAAGTCCATAACCCAAAAACAACTACATTATTATGTTTTCGGGATGTATGACTTTATGACCACCCTGTACAATGAGAAACAACGGAATGAGTTTAAAGTTTTAAGCTAAATTTTAGAATAAAGGAAGTGACTGTTGCTACATGTAGTCATTTTTTTAATATAAATTTGGTCTTCGCAAAAACAAGGTTTTTCTTCATAGTTTATCTACATTTTATTCGCGAGATTAAAACTCTCAAGAATACTTTAACTTCAAGAAAGAATTTATACATTCTCATATACCTATCTATATGTCTATCTATCTGTGTGTGTGTGTGTGTGTATGTGTGTGTGTGTGTGTGCGCGTGTGTGTGTATTAAGCGAGAAACAGTTGACTTGCAAAGCAAAACTATTCAGAAAATACCTACATACTTCGTTACAGTATTAAATATTTAAATTAATTTAACTTAACCTAACCTAACATTGTGCTCAAGGTGTTAATAATATTTATGCAAAGGCAATAAAGAAATAGAATAAGAAGTCTCGCATCTCAACGGAGAGATATTCAATCCTTTTGCATGAAAAAATAAAAAATAAATAAATTAGAATATATATACTGTATATATATGTGTGTGTGTGTGTGTGTGTGTATTAGGGTGGCCCACTTTTCAATTTTTTTTTAAAAGTATAGGTGATCGTGGTTTTTCCCATTATTTGGCACTATACTAGCACATTGGTACCATTTTTACAAAAATTGATCAATATTTAGGGGTCTCGCATAGACCTTGAAATTACTTTTTTTTTTTTAAATGCGTACTTTTTAACTTTTTACTGAATCAAGATAAATCATTAAGTAGGGATGTTTTCTGAATCCTCTTAATGAGAGAAGTCGTTTGGTGTGCCTGCCAATGTCATACGACTAACGGTTTAAAGGTTGTGCCTGTATACAGGTAATACCAATGTGCTAGTATAGTGCCAAATAATGGGAAAAACCACGATCACCTATACTTTTCAAAAAAATGAGTCACCATACCCGGGCGGAATGTATAATGTATATGGTAATTAGAAAATGCACTATGCCTGTGCCAGGTACCTAACCTATTTCTTATTTTGCAGATCATAACATTTTGAAATTCTGTCTGAGTTCCTCATCCTTTGTCATGGACAAATCGATGGCAACCATAACTGGAAGAACTCTTGAAGCTACAAATAGAGAGTCATCAAAAGGAAAGGCGAAAATAACATCGCTACCTTCTCTAAGATCGGCCTCGGAATTTTTTTTAGTTGGCCAACCGTCGTCCTCCATCACTGGTAGCAAATTGCCAACAACACGGCAGGTTTTGCAATACTTCTTCAGTGTTATCCAGTACACTGCTAACAGGAAAGACGCATTCAAAGAAACCGTAAACAACGTCTTAAAGTTTTGGAACATGGCCCGCATTAAAACAATCACAAAGCTCAACTGCGAACGGAAGCTAGAGGCATTGTGGAAAGAGTGGCACTTACTCCAAAAGAGCAGAAAACGAGAAACTGACGCCGGAGGAAAACGGCAGAAGTTTTCGGACAGTGTGGACAAGCTGTGGGATATCGGAGCATCTGACGCTGTCGAAGATATAAAGAAAAATCGACTGCTGTCCGACAAGGACAAGAAAGAAGACATTGACTTCTACCGCGATCAACGTGGTCCTCGGGTGGCAACGATGAGCGGGAACGATAAAGTTTTCGCTGTAAAAAGAAAGCTACAGGAAGGAAGAAAACGTCCTCGCCAGGAGCCGCAAACCTCAAAGTGTGCATACGAAACCGGAGATGAGGCCATGGAGAATGATGATACTGGCATGTCAGGAGAGTCGGAGACAGAACTAGCGTTCCCCCTGCCGAAAGAGCCAAGTGTGTCTGTCAATCTTCCTCGCCGCATCCTTAATGCACCTGCTGTCATGGAAGTGGCTGATCGTTTCCGCATGTCCAATAATCAGGTGCGTATTGTGTATAGTATTCATCGATAGCGTCAGTTTTAAAGTGTCCCGTAACCCACATGTATTCTTGACAGTTTCCTTTCCACTTTCCATTCTCTACATAGGTAGTAAGCATTGTGGCTGCTATCACACGTTCGGCGGATCCACCAGCAGACCTCAATCAGTTCAGCATCTCGAAAGAAACGGCTCGCCGGGGAAGAGTGTCACATCGCCGTGAAGTGGCGACGGCTGTGAAGGACTCCTTCACGCCACCGAGGCACACTGTTGTCCACTGGGATGGCAAAATGGTCAAGGTCAGTTGATTAAGTTTTCATAGCTATCAATTTAGTAATGAGATTCATGAAGCATAATGTCAATTAAAAAGAGAACTGAATGTGAACAAAAATAGGTTACTTTACAACCATGAAATTGAAATATATGGCATGTGTTTCAGAACTTCCTTGGAACGGCGGAGCACCGCCAAGCAATTCTCATCTCCGGGGCTCCTCATTGCACAGAAGGAAAGTTGCTGTCAGTCCCAGCTGTTGCTGACGGCACCGGACTGTCGCAGGCGCGGGCAACCATACATGCTCTCGAAGATTGGGGATGTGAGGAGAGCGTCATCGGACTCTGCTTCGACACCACTTCCACCAACACGGGGAGGGTGCAGGGTGCAGTTGTCCGGCTGGAAAACATGCTCGGGCGACCGCTACTCCAGCTGGGATGCCGTCATCACGTCCTAGAGCTTATCGTGGGGGCAGTAGCCGTCACCCTGCTCGGAAGGACTACGGCACCAACTGATCCTTTGTTTTAGCAGTTGAAGAGAAGGTTAGTTCATTTTTTGTGCAAGGTAAAGTTAGGACACACATGATATTCCACTAGTTTATAAAACAGCAAGCCAAACCGGAACTTCAGAGTTTTCTCACACAATTTTCTTGTTTATTATTTTTGAAGATGGGACGAGCTCGATCTCTCGACCTACTGCAAGCTGCAGGTCGAGAATCTGGCGGAGAGTACGTGGCTAATAGAACTCCGGGACGCGGCGGTCAGCTTCCTGAGCACAGCTTCTGGTTTCGTCAGAGACGATTACCGGGAAGTGGCAGAGATCACGCTCCTGGTACTCGGGACACAACCACGCCGTGGCATTCACCTCATGCGCCCAGGAGCCTACCACCACGCAAGATGGATGGCTAAAGTTAGTATTTTCAAACAAAAATAATCTAGAGATAAGTTTAAATGTTATTCAAAGATAAACATTTCATTATAACGCAAACAAAGTAATTGGTAACAATAAACCTGTCTTACTTACAATGGTGCCTATTCTGTTTCAGGTCATCTACTACACAAAACTGCTGATGTTCAGTAGGCAGCTGGAGCTCGACGCCGAGCTGGTCGACAAACTGCACAGGATCGTGGTGTTCATCGCTCTTCTGTACGTACCAGCTTGGTTGGCGGCCCCTGTAGCAGCTGATGCGCCGTTGAATGACCTGGTACTATACCAGCGTTTTCTCAGGTATAGGGCAGTGGACCGCGAGGTGGCAGAAGCGTCACTGGCAGTGATGAGGCGGCACTTCTGGTATCTGAGGCCTCAGACCGTCATCTTCGCTCTATGCAGCAACAAGGTGGATGGCACTGTGAAGCAACAGATGGCAGAGAAGCTGTCCCACCTCCCTGTACCCAAAGACTTCACATACGAGAACGTCTCAGTCGACGAGATGACGCTACTCCCCGACCTGATCGACGAGTCCTCCTGGTTCTTATTTGCAGGTCTGAAGATGTATGGGTCTTCGTGGCTCACCCTGCCAACTGATAAGTGGGACGAGAACGAGGACTTTTGTCGTCTGAAGGATGTGATTTCTAATCTCCAGGTCACCAATGACGTCGCTGAAAAAGGAGTCCAACTGATACAAGACTATGCGAACACGGTAACAAAGGACGAGGCACAGCTGCAGGATCTTCTGCAAGTGGTGGAAAAGAACCGGAAAGAGCTCGGCGACTTCAAGAAGTCATCACTCGCCACGATGACATAGCACAGAGGGACAACGTTGCAGCCAGTGACGTGTGATAGTGGTCAATACAATGCAAAAGTGATTGTTTAAGTTATTGTTTCTTTCTTCCTTATTTGTCTGCTATTTGCTGATTTTTTTGAAAAGTATAGGTGATCGTGGTTTTTCCCATTATTTGGCACTATACTAGCACATTGGTATTACCTGTATACAGGCACAACTTTTAAACCGTTAGTCGTATGACATTGGAAGGCACACCAAACGACTTCTCTCATCAAGAGGATTCAGAAAACATCCCTACTTAATGATTTATCTTGATTCAGTAAAAAGTTAAAAAGTACACATTTAAAAAAAAAAACTCGTAATTTCAAGGTCGATGCGAGACACCTAAATATTGATCAATTTTTGTAAAAATGGTACCAATGTGCTAGTATAGTGCCAAATAATGGGAAAAACTACGATAACCTATACTTTTAAAAAAAAATTGAAAAGTGGGCCACCCTAGTGTGTGTGTATATCAGTGGTGACTGGCGTATAGGAGCGATGGAGCGGTCGCTCCCCCTTGCTTGAAACGATAAATATTAATTTAACAAATAAAAAATATATTAATTTTAAGATATTAAAATAAATATTCTTGAAATATATTTTAAAAATTCATGTGGCATATCATGATTCATGAGGCATTTTGAGTAAGCCTTCATACAGTAAATAATATTCTAAACTTATAGCATAGCTTCAAACAGCGTACCGCTGTTTTAATACAAAATAATATTGCAGCCGAATGGAGCGATAGATTTTTCGCTCAAGTAAATATAAATTATATTTTACTGTTGTAATGGAAATATAAGTACAATCGCGAATTTTTTTTATAATAACAACTTTATTTTTACTAATAGTTACTTCAGTAATAATGATATAAGCCATTTATATGTATTTTATTGAAATTATTACTTATTTGTAATTAACTAGAATTGTACGTCTGGCATAGCCGCATATGTTAATACAAGTACTCTTGTGAGCGGCAGTTGGATTCGCGCTAGCCTATTGTGAGTCCGTGTTGTCGTACAATTTTATGAAATCGCACCCCTATACATTTATACCACGAGTCGCCACTGGTATATATATATATATATATATATATATATATATATATATACCTTTCAGCCTTTCAAATGTTCCACGCGATGATTCCTCATTTCACGAAGGTCAAGTTTCGCCCCTCCTCTTGAGTTAGCCTGGTGAAGTAGTGAGTTGGTTTCTTGTACTCTCCACCTCACATAACCAGGTACGCCCGGCTCATCGGGGATTAGGGACTAGTTTCTCCATTATTTTCCAAGTGTAAATAATGGTGTATCTCTTTCTCCAACTTTCCAGTGAATATAGGTTTAATTCGCGTAACCTTTCCCAGTAGTTTAGTTCCTTATATATTATATGATATATGATATATAAATATATATATATATATATATATATATATATTTAGTTTCTTATATATATATATATTTTTTTTTTTTTTTTTTTTTTTTTTTTTAAAGTATGACCGCTCATGGCCACCAAAAGAAAGGTGGATAGCAGAGCGAACACAGGACGAAGACTATGAAACAGCGAACGGAAGTGAACAATAGACGGGGAGAAGGAGGAAGGGAAAAAAAAAAAAAAAAAAAAATTATCAGAGTCACAACCGGTAAAGAAGTCGAGAGCGAAGGAGGAAGGAGAACAACCCGGTTACCGAAAAGTAGGGACCTTCCGATAGAATAGCGCCAAGCCTATCACAAGGCCCGACGCTCTCCAAAAAGGGAAAATACTCTGCGCGCAGCGCAGAGTAAAGCGGACACTCCACCAGCAGGTGGGCAATTGTGAGTAAGATCTTACAATCGGGACATCGGGGCACCCGATTCCCGGCCATCAAATAGCCATGGGTCAGGTGGGTGTGGCCAATACGGAGGCGGGCCAAAGCCACCTCCTTATGGCGCGATCGATGTAAGGAAGAGGCCCAACATCCCAATTTGGGTTTAATCTTGCAGAGTTTGTTATTTGCAGCGCCATCCCAGCGACTCTGCCACCGGGAGCGCAAAAACCTACGGAAGCCAGGGATATAATCGGAAAAGGGGAGGGACACGGGTGAAACCTGTAGTCGGCACGCGGAACGGGCAGCTCGATCGGCAGCCTCATTTCCAGCCACGTTAACATGTGCAGGAACCCAGCAAAATACCACCTCCTTGCCACCAGAAGTGACAAGGATATGGCACAGTAGCTGGATTCGTCGGACCAGTGGGTGGACAGGGTCAAAACACTCCAGGCCATCCAGGGCACTATACTAGCACATTGGTATTACCTGTATACAGGCACAACTTTTAAACCGTTAGTCATATGACATTGGAAGGCACACCAAACGACTTCTCTCATCAAGAGGATTCAGAAAACATCCCTACTTAATGATTTATCTTGATTCAGTAAAAAGTTAAAAAGTACACATTTAAAAAAAAAACCTCGTAATTTCAAGGTCGATGCGAGCCAGAGCGCTCAGAATGGCATAGAGCTCCGCCGTGAAAACGGAAGCCTCATCAGGGAGACGGGTACATCGGGGAGCAAGGGCAAACGACTGGGGAACAGCCGCGGCCCCAACGCCCCCCGACGACCTCGAGCCATCTGTGAAGACCGCAACACATGCAGAGTGACACGCTGCATGCTGAAGGAACAGAGACCGAAGTAAGGCAGAGTCAGAATCGGCCCTGCGAACGTGGCTCAACGCCCTACAGCACGCAACAGGGGTGCTCTCCCAAGGTGCAACACCCCTGAAAGAGACCGGTATAACGGATGGAGGAGGAGTGCCCATACCATCGAGGAGGGAGGTCACCGTGTCGGTGAAATACCAACCCCCATCCCGGCAGAACGCCCTCTCAACCACCTGGAACAGAGGAGAGGTGGGAAGACGGAGGATCCGGAGATAGTGCTTAGCAATGAGGAACGACCTCCGATCCTCCAAGGGAGGGATGTCGCACTCAACCTGCAGACTATCAACCGGAGAGGAGCGGAAGGCGCCAGATGACATGCGCAGTCCTCTAGAGAGGACCGGATCCAGCATCCGAAGGGCCGTGCGAGAGGTGGAGCCATACACCACACTCCCATAGTCTAATTTGGACTGTACCAGGGACACGTACAAACGGAGGAGTGTCCGCCTATCCGCGCCCCATGTAGTATGCGACAGATGTCCCAGCAAATCCAGGGGTACGTCTCGCGGACTCGCGCAGCCGGCGAAGGTGGGGAACCCAGCTCAATCGGCTGTCGAAGACCATACCCAAGAAGCGTACTGATGGAACGAGGGCCAGAGGCTGACCCCCGAGTGTAAGGTTAAAGGCCGGGATGGCGCCGGATCCCCGTCTCCTCGACGGAAGGAAGGCCACACACGAAGTCTTCGGGGAAGACAGCGTAAGGCCCACCGACGACGCCCAGCGTTCAACCCGATTGACCGCGAGTTGGACTTGCCTCTCCACGAGGGGGGGACTCATCCCCGCGGCATAGACAGCCAGATCATCTGCGTAGATGGAACAGCGCACCGAGGGCGGAAGAGCTCCCGGTAGCGCAGACATAACCAGATTGAAGCAGGAGACGCTTAAAACACACCTCTGGGGCACCCCCTCCTCCTGAACATACAGGTCAGATAGGGCCGTCCATTACGGACGCGGAAAGTGCGACGGCAGAGGAAGTTGCGAAGAAACGTGGGCAAAAAGCTCACAAAATCAAGAGACTTCAAACGGTCCATGACAACTCCCCGACGGGTCGTGTCATAGGCCTTTTGGACGTCGAAAAAGACGGCCAGAACAAGATTCCGGCGGGAAAATGCCTCCCGTACATCATGGCCAAGGAGGAGAAGGGGGTCCAGAGTACCCCGAAATCGACGAAAGCCATACTGGGTCGGGGGGTATAACCCAAGCGACTCCAGTGTAAAGGAAAGTCGGACGGCCACCATCCTTTCCAGGAGCTTGCATAAGCAGCTCGTCAAAGCAATAGGCCGATAGCTCGCCACCTCCGCCGGATCCTTCCCCGGCTTAGGTATCGGGACCACAATCGCCTCCCTCCAACGGGAAGGGAACGACCCCTCAACCCACACCCGGTTGAAAAGATCCAGCAAGAAGTGCAGGGCCATCGGGTGCAGATTCCAAATAAAGTCATACGGAATGTCATCAGGGCCAGGGGCGGAAGAACGACGGGTTGCCAAGGCAGCCCGAAGTTTCCGCATCGTAAAGAGACGGTTATAGGGCTCGTTCCCATGGGGCGGGAACGCGACCTCCGATAAAGGGCGATCCGCAGCTGAAGGCGAACGGGAAACCGCAGCAAAAGCACCGGCCAGCCGATCAGCCACAGCAGCAGGATCCGAAAGGAAGCCGTCCCCGTCCCGAAGGACAGGGCGACTAGCAGGGACCGGCTTCCCCTCGATACTACGTACCTTCCGCCACACAGCAGCAGAAGGGGTAGATGAGGAGATGCCGGACACAAAAGCACGCCAAGAGGCCCGACGGGCCAACTTGAGAGTCCGGCGGGCGAAAGCCTTCGCCCGCCGCATCTCAATCAAGTGGTCCGCGCGCCGGGTGCGGTGGAAGCGGCGCGTTGCCCTCTTCCTCTCGCACACCGCCTGGTGACATGCTGGAGTCCACCACGGGACGCTACGAGTCCGCGGGTTACCGGAAGATCGAGGAATACAGTCCTCCGCGACGCCCATCACCACCCGCTCGAAGAACTCCAAGCTCTCATCCACAGAGCCAAAGCTCAATACCGAACGGACAATGACGGAACGAGCTCTGAAAGATGGCCAGTCAGCCCGCGCAAGGCACCACCTCGGTCGAGACGAGACGCCCGGCTGCGGTCCGACCGGCTCAAGACAGACTGGGTAATGATCACTGCCATAAGAGTCCCCCAACACCTTCCACGAAAAATCGAGTAAGGCATCGAGGGACACCAAGGAGAGATCAATACAGGTAAATGAACCCGTGGGTTCGTGGAAGTAAGTAGGTTCACCGGAATTGAGGCACGCAAAGGAAAGTTCCTCCATTAAGGAGAGTAACATACCAGCAACATTAGTCGACCGAACATCTCCCCAAGCCGGGTCGCGACTGTTAAAGTCCCCGAGGAGGAGAAACGGTCGTGGCAGTTGCAGCACCAACTCGCGAACCGCGTCGCGAGAAGGAAGGTCATGAGGAGGAATATAAATCGAGCAGGCAGTGTACTGGCGATCTAAAAAGAGCCGCACAGCCACAGCCTGCAAGGAAGTGCGAAGAGGCACACCTCGCGATGGTAACGAATGATGCACGTAAATCGCCGCACCCCGCCGGCGTGTGTGCTCATCCGGGGTGCAAGGGAAACCAACATAGCCAGAGAGACGACGGAGTCCCCGCGCAGCCAGGATAGTCTCCTGGAGACAAATACAGGAAGGCCGCTCGCTCTCCAGCAGGGAGGCAAGGTTCTCCCAGTTAGCTAAAAGCCCCCTACAGTTCCAATGCAAAATGGAACTGTAAGGGGAAGCGGCATTAGAAGAGGCAGAGAAAACAGCGAAATAGCCACGGACCAAGCTGAGCAGCAAACTCAACGGTCCGTAACCAGGGACGGAATCGGCTTCCCCGTCTCATCCCGAACTGAGGGGGTAGGGGCCACCGACCCCGCAGCTGCTTCACCCGTAGTAGAACGAGAAGTGGAGAGTAGAACAAGGAGGTCAGAGGGGGGCTCCCCTGGCGGGGGGAGAGACGACGAGACGGGCCCAGCCGAAACCCCCAACTCCCCACCAGAGGGGGACTGGGGGCAACCAGTTGTTCGAGGGCTCGTCAAACCAGACAAGCACTGACGGGGGGGGAGGAAAGGTCGACCACAGGTGGGAGAGGTAGATCCAGGAGAGAGACCCGACCACTCTCAGCAGGAGCCGAAGGGAGAGAGACTCCATGAAGAAGGGCCAGGCTCCTCTCGACCGGGTCTATCATGGGAACAGAGTCAGGAATCGAGGGTGTCATGGGGCGGTGCACCTCGACCGACACCCGGACACTGGTCGGGGCACCGGGAGGTGACGCCTCACCAGCCCTCCGTATAGTGGGGGGAGTCCCGAGCGGATCAGGAGCGGCGCGCCGCTTCCCCTCCGGTGAAGAAGGGGAAGCAGGGCGAGAAGCGGTCACGATCGGGTCCGGAGGACTCCGACTCCGACCACGGCGACGCTTCCTCCTCCCCTTCGGGGCATCACCCTCCCCACCCGAGAGACGAGTAGGCAAGGATCCAGACCCCAAGGCCGAAGAGGGAGAAGGGGCACTTGTAGGCAGGGAATCAGATGGGATGTCTGAAAGTGAGGCAGAGGAAGAAGAAGGACCCGCGGCGCCAGGAGGACCACCAACCCCCGGAACTTCCAGGGGGGGCACCACTCCGGTAGACGCCGGGGTGGCACGGGAGGGGCCAGAGGACCCGCCAGGGCCAAGAGCCGCAGCGTAGGACAACCCCCGCCGCGGCTCCCGGTCACGGACCCTATCGCGCGCCTCCCGCGCGCTAAGGAATTCGGTAGTCCTTAAGGACCGCACCTCGAATTCAAACTTGAAAACGGGGCAGTCCCGAGAGGAGGAAGGGTGGGCCCCCGAGCAGTTCCAGCACCGCGGGGGCTTCGTGCACGGGGTAGGGTGCGCAGGCCCACCGCAGCGGACACATAGCTTACCCTCACGGCGGCACGCAGAGCTAACATGGCCGAACCGGTTGCAGCCAAAGCAGCGAACCGGGTCAGGCACATATGGTCGCACCGAAAACTCACACGACCGGCGATCACCCATGCCCCAGAACACCTGGGCCGGAGGCACAAGGGAGTCAAAGGTCAGGAGCAGACGAGGACGGGGTAAGAGCACCATCCCGGCGCGACGAATGGGAAGACCCTCGTTACCCCCTGGGGGGCAAGATCCTCCTGCAACTCGCCAACCTGGATTGGCAGCAGACGGGAAGCAAAAATGGTGCCCTGACAGCTATTCAATTGCGGATGGGGAGTCACAGAAACTCTGCAACCCAAGACATCCTGCAACTGTAGAAGGGACCCAGTCACCCCCGAAGAACGGGACTTCAAAAGAAAAGACCCATCCTTCAGAGGGCGGATATCATAACGACAGGGAACCCCTATCGTCTTAAGGCGCTGAAACACCCGTTCCGAGTTGCCCGGAAGGGAGCCAGCGGAAGGGCGGAGAACAAGGAACCTGTCCACCGGACAGAAATTGACAGCAGAGACAGGTCCATGTGTAACGGTAACCGAGAGTGGCCGCGAAGACCCCGCCCTACGGCCACCACGAGTCCGGCCACGAGAGCCAGACGCCGCAGAGGACGAGAGGGGGCCATACGGCTTGAAGGTCAATCCAGCGGAGGCAGAGGCCGCTGAACGACCAGAAGTAGTAGTCTTATCAAAATCCAAGGGCGGGCCAGAGTCGTCAACAGGAGGGGAGTGAAGTTTAGAAATAGAACCCATAAACAATAGTTTACAAAAAAGGCAGTCTCGGACCCAAGGCGATGCACCATCCGCCGCTGTATCCTTCAAGGCGCAGGCCCAACGTCCCGGGTAGCCCGCCCCCCAACCCGACTGTCGTTTTAAAAACAGCAGATTGGCACTACGGAGATTTGTCCGTGAAGGGCCAAGCAAAGACCCAATCCAGACGCAGCAGCGGTCCGGGCGCCCGTACCATTCCCGGAGCACGGCTCAGCCACGGAGCGATGCCCCCCCGGCGGGTGCACCCGATGACCCCAAGACTGCAAATACAAACAGAGGGGGGTGGGATACTACGATTGACAGAGGCACAGGACCGAGTCAAGACAAAAGAAATTCCGGGAGAGACGGAAAAAAAAGGGGGGGGGGGAAGAAAAAAAAAAAAAAAAAAAAAAAACGCAACTAGGTAACTCTTCGCCCACACCCCGCGAGGAGTTGAGGAAACCTCAACAACCCACGAGGTGTACGAGCCCCCTCGGCCCGGCAAGCCGGAGTACCTAATCGAGGGGGATATATATATATATATATATATATATATATATATATGTGTGTGTGTGTGTGTGTGTGTGTGATGTAGTCGAGACCACCATGTCCGAGACCGAGACCTAAGCACCACAGACCGGGAACGAGACCAGAAAAAAGGTCTCGAAATCGGTCTCGAGGACCGAAACCGAGACCGAGAGCATATGCAATTTTCATATTTATTCAATACTGTGTAATGCCTTATTCCTAACCTCTGTATATCACATTCTGGATAAAGATTCTGAAGAGTTTATCAAGTGACAATTGCAAAATTTACTCATAATTTATTCACAAATTCATAGTTTGTGACATTTTTCAGCAGTTAACTGCCTACTTAAAACAAGATAAGTGTTCGTTGCACTTGAGCAACATCAACATACTCAGCAGTAATGTAGTCGAGACCAAGACCGAGACCTAAGCACCCGAGACTGAGACCGAGACCAGAAAAAAGGGCTCCAGACCGGTCTCACCACTCCCACATTCGAAATCATAGCCCCCCCCCCCCCACACACACACAAACACACGCATACAATCACCCAATTTCACGGTCTTCTTTCTGCGTGCTTGCGAGTTCTCAATCTGATCACGAATTGAAGGTAATGGAAACGTTTTTGATTTATAAATTTCAACCTACCCTAAACTCCGACTCCTCTTCTGACGACTTGCTGTTTTAAGTAATTTTTCTTTTTTTTTTCTTTTAAATGAAAATAAACTTTATATTCTAGTCACACTTTGGTTTTATCGAATTTTATTGTACATTAACTTGGTTAATGTAACATCAAATATCTAAATTGTACAGAAAAAAATATTGTAAAAACTTTATTCTTCTTCTGAATAAAGGTTTTTCTTTTGTCTCTTTGGTTATAATCATAAAAACTGATAGAAATTGATAGAAATTTAACCAGAGACAAATTAAAAGAATTGGGTCTCTTCCTATATTTTCTTACGTATGGTGCGTCCTTCGTCTCTTCACTCACTGGAACATCTGTAACTGTACTGGCTGAATCCATATATACAGTATATATATATATATATATATATATATATAGTTGCTTTTCTCCTTTCCTTTCGATACTTGGTTCAATTTATGCAGTCGGAGAAGCAAAAAATGGAATACAGTTTTTCTCACTAATTGAAAATCAATTCAAATTATTCCGAAGTCGAGCTGAGAAGAAGTTTTACAAGAAGTTTTAACCAATATTCTTCATCTTCCTCTTCCTCTTCTCTCTCACGTCACTTCTCTTCACTAATTATTCATTAATTTTTTTGCCCCGGTGAGTCGCTTTCGGAATTAATTATTAATTAAAATCGAATTGTAGACATCAGTTAGTGCAAAGCAACACCGTCGTTTATTTTTAGGATAATCTTTAAAGGGACAGAACGGCTGCGATGAAGCAGGAATGAAGGCTTCACTATTATTATTATATTACTAGATTTAATCAAGGTAGTCTTCCATTCAATAAAAGCGTGTACACACACACACACACACACACACACACACATATATATATACACAAACTCAGAATGGTTCCCTGAGAACAATATATGTTAAACACAGACCGTGCATGGCACAAGGAACTCTTCTGGGAAAATTAAATCCACTATAGTCCAAATAAGTAATGATAAATGACAAATACCATAGTTTTTTTTCTTTTTTCATGATTTTAGCCCGACGTGGGCAACGGGTCTCTCGCAAAGAGATCCCATAAATATAGCTTCCCTCACCAGCTATCTGCAAAGCAGACAGGATCCAGCTTTGGGACGTGGATCTAGGGTTTAAAGCAAACCTAGATCCCTACACTCAGAACCTCTATATAAGTAAAAGACTCGTTGCATTCACGTCGTGTTGAATAAATCAAAGAAAAAGGGGGTAACTATTGTATTTTTAGCCAAAAAAACCAAAACTTAAACCTCAACCGGGACATTGAGCGTCCACTTTTCAAGGCACGAAACACGTCCGTTTAGTATACACAAACTCAGAATGGTTCCCTGAGAACAATATATGTTAAACACAGACCGTGCATGGCACAAGGAACTCTTCTGGGAAAATTAAATCCACTATAGTCCGAATAAGTAATGATAAATGACAAACACCATAGTTTTTTTCCTTTTTCATGATTTTAGCCCGACGTGGGCAACGGGTCTCTCGCAAAGAGATCCCATAAATATAGCTTCCCTCACCAGCTATCTGCAAAGCAGACAGGATCCAGTTTTGGGACGTGGATCTAGGGTTTAAAGCAAACCTAGATCCCTACACTCAGAACCTCTATATAAGTAAAAGACTCGTTGCATTCACGTCGTGTTGAATAAATCAAAGAAAAAGGGGGTAACTATTGTATTTTTAGCCAAAAAAACAAAACTTAAACCTCAACCGGGACATTGAGCGTCCACTTTTCAAGGCACGAAACACGTCCGTTTAGTATACACAAACTCAGAATGGTTCCCTGAGAACAATATATGTTAAACACAGACCGTGCATGGCACAAGGAACTCTTCTGGGAAAATTAAATCCACTATAGTCCGAATAAGTAATGATAAATGACAAATACCATAGTTTTTTTCCTTTTTCATGATTTTAGCCCGACGTGGGCAACGGGTCTCTCGCAAAGAGATCCCATAAATATAGCTTCCCTCACCAGCTATCTGCAAAGCAGACAGGATCCAGCTTTGGGACGTGGATCTAGGGTTTAAAGCAAACCTAGATCCCTACACTCAGAACCTCTATATAAGTAAAAGACTCGTTGCATTCACGTCGTGTTGAATAAATCAAAGAAAAAGGGGGTAACTATTGTATTTTTAGCCAAAAAAACCAAAACTTAAACCTCAACCGGGACATTGAGCGTCCACTTTTCAAGGCACGAAACACGTCCGTTTAGTATACACAAACTCAGAATGGTTCCCTGAGAACAATATATGTTAAACACAGACCGTGCATGGCACAAGGAACTCTTCTGGGAAAATTAAATCCACTATAGTCCGAATAAGTAATGATAAATGACAAATACCATAGTTTTTTTCCTTTTTCATGATTTTAGCCCGACGTGAGCAACGGGTCTCTCGCAAAGAGATCCCATAAATATAGCTTCCCTCACCAGCTATCTGCAAAGCAGACAGGATCCAGCTTTGGGACGTGGATCTAGGGTTTAAAGCAAACCTAGATCCCTACACTCA